>JAQAHW010000080.1:607500-958195 GCA_027580185.1 Tuta absoluta
CCAGATTGCGTGATTTCTGGTGGTACTTTCTAGCGTTCTAGGTTCACCAAAGGCTTGCCTATATAATAGCTTCCCGGTAACTCTCGTTGATCCGGCGGCTGCGTCACAGCAGTGTTTGGTCATTGTTTGAGTATACGCTGTAGGCGGTTGAAAAACTTTGACACCACGGTTCATCGGGTCAGTATTTATCCAGTATCCCAGACTATAGAAGAAGAAGTGCCCTATTGAATTTCTGGATGAGTTCGCTGCATTCGAAATATCCTGCTTGAATCCTAGGGCTGGCGCAAACCTTTCGGACGTTTGAGCTTTTCAATAAAGTTTCTATCACGATACGGTAATTTACGGATTTCTATTGGAAACGTCGCGAGACAAACAGCTCTTACTAAGCCCTTAATTACCACCCGGAAATTCAGCGATAAAAATAACATCTAACCTTCATGCTAGGCTCGGGAGTGAAAGACCACGTATTGGCCCTATTCAAGGCAGTCACGTTGATTCCCTTCGGTATGTAGATGGAGTTGGTCAAGAGCCCGATGTCCTTAAGAGGGCGCTGGATGCCATCAAAGATGGAGCCCATGATCCCAGGGCCCAGCTCCACGGAAAGAGGCTTTCCCGTGCGAAGAACCGGGTCTCCCACGGTCACGCCTGAGGTCTCTTCATATACCTAAGAGTAAAGCTTTTATTGGTGAAGATTCTTGATCTTAAAATAGTGATGCGTAGATTTTTAACCTCTAGAATACATACTATAACTATGTTTTGAGGCGAGTGTAGCCGTCAATGATCTCGACAGTGGCGCCACTTCACAAAAAAAAGTTTTCTCTTTATACAAACAATTTATCAGAATATCTGGAATAAAGGAGCTAAAAACGGCGACTTTTGGTATTAATTACTTACTTACTCCTGTGGCTCAGGGACCCAAAGTGGGCCTTGGCCTCCGACACTAGTTTCCGCCACTTGTCCCGATCCTGGGCCGCCGCTATTAATTGCCATAACTTTAATTATAGCGAATATTTCATTGAGTTTGCAAGTTCTAATTTAACTTAATATAATACTATAAACTTGGACAATGGATATTCTGATAGATTGTTTGTATAAAGAGAAAATATTCTTTTTTTTTAAGTGGCGCCACTGTCGAAGTCGTTCACGAGTACACTCGCCTTAATAGGCTTTAAACTTAAGTGGGGGCAGTCAGGTTCAGAATCACTCGAACACGTGCTGTATAGGGGTAGGTAAGGCCTTAAGGTAACTTTCCTAACGGTTGTCTAAATACCTATAAGTGATTAGCACAGCCGTGTGGTTCTGGCTTTGAATAGCATCACCCCAATTTTACTCATGAGGGTCGAAAAAAAGCGACTTAGGGATAATCATCCAGGGAATGGGCTGCAGCGTTTCCTGTGAATGCAACATCATGCACTGCGCTCGCCAATCCGCCTACCAAGCGTGGTGAGTATGGCAATACCTCCCAAGGGAAGGCCCGTGTCCATCAGTGGACTGTTGTAGCTGTTAATGTTATTATTAGCACAGTAACTGTATGATGATCCAGTAGAGATTTGATCCCGAAACTAGGTCTAAGTGCTGCTGGATTACTAAAGATAGTTAATTGAGAACCTGGATGGTAGCAAGGTCTCCCTCCAGACGGATTATCTCTCCCACCAGCTCGTGGTAGCCCACCCTCACCAGCTCGTACATGGCTGAGCCGTTCATCTTCTCCGCTATCACCACTGCAGGGAAAGAAAACCTCAGAGTTAGGCCCAACGCTGCCTTGAGCGAGCTGCACGTGCAGGCCGCCCACGCGTCGTGCCTTAACATTATAAATTTATAACCTGTCCAAATTTAGATGGCGCCTCCAGTGCGTGACGGGTGATGTGGCGCAGTGGTAGTACGACTGCCTGCGACGCAAAGGTTCCGGGTTCGATCTCGGTGGGGCACTCACAAACTAGATATTTATCACTTTGTGAATTTGTTCCCAGTCTGGTAAGGATATTGCAGGCTGAACCACCTGATTGTCTGAAAAGAAAGATGGATCCGTGCTTCGGAGGGCACGTTAAGCCGTCGGTCCCGGTTGCTGTCTATGATTACTTAGACGGCGGTCGTTACACAACCATGTCTAGGTACTAAGTACTAGTAGTAGGCGGTTGAAAATCTGACACCAGGGTTCATCGAGTCGTTGGACGACTCGGTTTCCCACACGAAAAGAAGAAGAAGCGCTGCTCTTGTATTTTGCCAAATCTAGCAAGCGCGCGGGCAATTGTCGCATATAGTTGCGTTTCGAAAAACTGTGTAAGGGCCGCTGCAGACTATCGGACGATTTTCCCTGTGAATGTAACATCAAGCACTGCGCTCGCCAATCTGCCTGACAAGCGTGGTGAGTATGGCAATACCCCCCAATAGGGAGGCTGATTTTGCGCCGACTCTAGCGTCACTGCCTTTATGCGCCCGGCGGCGACTTTTGTCATTCTAGCCTTTATTTCAATTCTAATACAGTTTATATTTGGACTTCTACTTGAATGTTCGCGCGACGTCGCGCGCAAAAACGTCCGGTAGTCTATGGCGGTAAAGGTTCCTGGTTTCAAAGAAACCTCCAAACGATCCATCCGGCGTAACTCCACTCGTGAATGTCAAGTTGGTTACATAATGATTATTATTTGCTTTTAAACCGGCATAATTACGTAGCTGAGGTACCACTTGCGTGGCTGTGTACCGTACCTTTTGAGCGTATTGTGTCATGTGAGAGATAGATGCCCCTAAAAACTTTTTTGGCCTCCTTACTTTACACACGACACAGGAATACAGGATGGGCTGCTATCTTGCACGGATTGCTTAAAAACCTTGAACTGCGCTCACCATTGCACTTACCAAGCGTGACAATGGCAAGTAAGTAGTAGTAGTAGGGGAGGCCCGTGTCTAGGAGTGGATGCTGCCTAGCCTACCTTTATTCTTCTCAGTCGTACACTCTTGACAGAGTGGTCGAGGTTGTTCCGATGGCGTACGAGGTGGGGGGTTGGTACACGTACACGGTTAGTCTTCTTCGTCAGTCTCTTTGTTGGCTTGAACTGCTTTCCTGGCAATGTCTTTCCATTTTCGCCGGTTTGCTGCGTTGTGTGTTTCCTGCCATGGTAGCCTACCTTTATGTTATTGGAAATTCTGAACATCGGCGCGCGTGCACTCACAAACAAGTAGGTACTCTTCTTTTCGTGTGAGAGACCAAGTCGTTCAACGACCCGAACCCTGCTGCAGAGTGTGGATACAAGTCCTGAAACGCGGTATCACAGTGTTTCCACTGATCGCTATTTGTACAACTTCCAACTGTCCGGATGGAACAGTCGTTCCCCTGGTCACAAAACCCTACCAGGCGGGTAGCTACCCTTTTCCTCACAGTCGTCAGTCGGCCTACTGGCCCCATCATCACTCCTCAAAATTCTAAAGCAGAGTGGAAAGAAGTTGACTTTGTACCGCTCCCTCTTATGGCACATGAAAAGAAGACCAATTAACTGACCTGGTCCAGAAACACCGAACACATATCCGAACATTTCAGGATTCTCGTTATTTGCGATCGACATTTTTTCTTTGGGTTTTTCTTGCACTTGTATTTCTTCAGTAATTTTTTCGGTTTTTTGTTACTGAATATATGTGTTTTGTGTAAGAAAATGAAATTTAATATCTGAATTCTTTGAAAATCTTCCCACAACTTTCTAAGCTAGTACATTATTTTATTCATCTGCGTTTCTAAGCTTCAACAGAGTTACGAGTTGGTTACCTGTGTTGGTTACGAGTTACCACAGATCACTTTTTATATGTCCTAGAAGAGTGACTGTCAAACTTCACATCATCCATTAAATCAAAGAAGATATATTTGAATCCAGCAATATTACTATACTCTTTGATCCAGCATAGACACTGTTAAATTTTCATACTCTTAGCATGCTCTTAGCCTCTTAGTATGGACTACTATACTGCTAAATGTACAAAAATCTACACTCACAGGCACATTTAACCGGCCACTTGCATTAGCATGGAATACTCTTGATTCTTTTGATTATTGTTAATTACAGTGAAAGTAAATTAAAAAGCAGTTATTTAAACGTTAATTAAAGAATTGGTAGCTTAACTACAGTAGGTCTTAAATAAAAAAAAACATGAAACAAAAAAGTATAATTTTTCAGAAAGTCTCTTTAGAGGTGAATGTTAACAAAATGTAAAAAAAATGAAAATGAGGACAATCTTAATAGTGAGTATTGCCTCCACGAGCTCTTATGACTTCACGCATACGGTCAGCCATCCCGTCTATGACGTCTTGGATATCTGACTGCGGGATATTGTGCCACTCTTCTAAAACCGCACTTGTTAGGTCACGGAGTGTGGTTGGCACTGGATTACGGCTTCTGACTCGTCTTTTTAAGTTGTCCCAAATGTGTTCAATCGGATTAAGGTCCGGACTGCAGGCTGGCCAGGGTAATCTGCGTATACCAACAGCATCGAGGTAATCATTTACTTGGCCGGCAACGTGTGCTCGGGCATTATCGTGCATAAGCACAAAATTTTCTCCAATAAATGGAGCAAATGGTACCACATGGTCTTGAAGCACTTCCTCCACGTATCTTTGAGCGGTCATAATTCCTCTGGAAACGACGACTAGGTCCGTGCTTCATAAGAAATTGCTCCTCACACCGTTATTGAGCCCCCCTGGTAACCAACAGTTTCAACTATAGCACATGAAGCAAACCTCTCAGATCGACGTCACTAGACCCGCTGGCGACCATCTGGAGCTTTTAAAGCTATTCTGGACTCATCACTGAATAAAACGGTCTTCCACTGCTCCGTAGTCCAATGCAAGTGCTCGCGGGCAAATTGTAGTCGAGCTCTTCGGTGATGTGCCTCCAATTTAGGAGCTTTGGCAGGTCGACGTGCTAGCAAGTTTTGTTCGGCTAGTCTTCATCTTACCGTTCTCTCACTTACACTAACGCCACGAACTTCAAAAAGCTGATTACGTGCTTCGACAGCTGTAGAGAAGCGATTTCTCAAAACTTTACTTACGACAAAACGGTCATCTCTAGCTGAAGTACACCGATGTCGACCTTGCCCAGGCCTTCGAGTATAGAGGCCAGTCTCACGAAATCGTCTGATAGCGTCTTGTATTGTTGTTCGAGGAACACCAAGCATCCGACCTATGCGACGATGGCTAAATCCAGCATCAGCCAGAGCTACTGCTCTTGCTGCTCCAGCAGCATCCAGGGGCATGTCGTATGAAAAAACTGGTTCTCCAATTCACAATTGATCAAAATAATGCAGTGCACATCCAAAACAAAACCATTCGATCCTAAACAATTTGATACTCAATGATTTTTTACTTTTTCTTTTTATTCATAAAACACAATTTACAAGTTAACAAATGAGGTCATATGTGTTTGATTTATCGTAAAATTAAATCCTGCCAATTTACAACATATTACGGACAGCGTTATTTCTAATCACCACGAGATAATACCATTCGATGGGTGGTGGCCGGTTAAATGTGCCTGTGAGTGTAGTTGGAATAGTTTGCAGAAATAGGTAGGTTCAATTAGAATTGTGATTCAAGTAAGCTTTATCATAATTTCCAACTAGAATCAGAGAAATCAAAGAATTTCTGAACAAGGAGCGAATTTCCCGCTGTCTGTGGGAGTGTCCTATATAGGACTCACAGGATAGTGTTTTCAGATCAAGATGACGCCACAGTTAAGGCCGTACGCTCGCTCACGCGGTTTCACGCGCGGGACGTCCCGGGCCAGATTTGACAAAACACAAGATTGGCGCCCCGTGACGCGGCCTGCGGTCACCCGCGCCGCGGCTTCAGCAACCCGCGACATAATATAACCCGTACGAACACGACGACACTTGCCATATTACAACTACCTAGGTGTCCCTCAAGCTGTAATCCTCACCTATGAAAACTTACCGAAAAGCAATTTTGGTTTTGTCAAAAAATAGTACTGAAATAGTGACAAATAGTGACATATGCAAGAAAATTAGTGACTTCATATTTCCCAAGATATGGCTAACGTTTGGTGAGGATTACAGATCGAGGCTCACGCTGTAATCCCAACTCTCGTGTGAGCAAACGGTGGGGTATTTTCACTTGGTCTACATTCCAAAAAATAGTGCCTAATTAGTGACTAAAAGTGACAAAAGATGAGAAATAGTCGCTTTATAATTCCGAAGTTATAAAGGCATCTTTGTGAGGATTATACCTATAGCAATTTTTGCTGTAATCCTCACCTCATTTCTGCTAAACGCTTAGGTCTTTTGACTCAAATTTAGTATCAAAAAATAGTGCTTAAATAGTGTTCTTAAACTGCATTGATATTTATTTAGTTTATGTAGTAGAAGCAATTAAAAAAACCGTAAGAACTTCTTCATACAAAATGGTCAGGTACAGTCGCGAACAATACTTTGTATTGTCGTACTTGAAGCTCAATACTGGTTTGTTATGTCGGTAGTATTTATTTCTGTAGGTAAGTTCGTATGTTTATTAATATATTACTACTCGTACGTCGGTAACTATGTACATCACTACATAGTATAAAATAAAGTCGCTTCCCGTTTGGTGTCTCCTTAAATCTTGAGAATCACACAACGGATTTTGATGCGGTTTTTTTTATTAGAAAGAGTAACTTGAGAGGAAGGTTTATAAGTATAATTTGTTCCGGGAAATGGTCACGTTCCCATGGGAAAATGGGTAGCCCAACTGGTAGTAAACTTTTGACACTCTTTTGACACCTTTAAGGAGTAAAATTTCAAAAATGCTGAAACACGTATTTAATTATTTTAGGTTATTAGTCTAATCAGAAATTTTGAAACAGATCACATTTAAGATAAAAAACTTTCATACAAACTTTTAACCCCCTTTTCACCAGTTTAAGGGTAAAAATTTCAAAAATGCTAAAACACGTGTTTAATTATTTTAAGTTATTAGTTTAATCACAAATTTTGATACAGATCACATTCATATAAAAAAACGATCTTTCATACAAACTTTTAACCCCTTTTTGACCCTATTAAGGGTTAAAATTTCAAATATGCTGAAACACGTGTTTAATTATTTTAAGTCATAAGTCCAATCACTAATTTTGAAACGGATCACACTTAAGACAACGAACTTTCATACAAACTTTAAACCCCCTTTTCATCCCATGGGTGATTAAAAAAAACGTTTTATTTTCTATAATAGTTGCTTTATTACATAAACAACTTCAAGGCCAAGTTTTATCTCTCTAGCTTCAGTAGTTTAGCATTTATACTATCACGAAAACTGAGAAAAATAATATTTTAGTTGCATAATACAAACATAGATGTCACTGTTAGTTTTTCAACGCACTATCGTGATGTGTTTTTAAAACTATACAATTTGTATTTGTTGTTATATCAGCAACAGATATACAACATCTGTAAAAATTCCATCTGTCTAACTTTCGCGGTTCATGAGATACAGCCTCCATACAAAAAAAATAAATTTTTTTAGTAATTGTTGTTATAGCGGCAACATACATACATCATCTGTTAAACTCTCAACTGTCTAGGTATAACCGTTCAGGAGATACAGCCTCGTAACTGTAGGACGGACGGACGGACAGACAGACGGACAGCCGAGCATCAGTAATAGGGTTTTTGTTATTACCCTTTGGGTACAGAACTCCAAAAAACATTTAGACAATAAATAAGTGTATATAATAGTAGCTGTAAGAAAGAATAAAATATATAATAAAAAACCTCCAATGTGAAAAAAGGGTGTAAAATTTAAAGTGTATTTATGTAAAAAATAAACGTTGTCCACCCGTGCGAAGCCGGGACGGGCCGCTAGTACATTTATATAGTGCATTAGTCTTGCTTTAATGTATTTTACCACATAATATGTTTCTTGTTATTATTGAATACCAAACTATACATTTTTATCTATTTATTCTTGTACTAAACTGATAGATATAAACGAAAATCTTGAAAGAAAGCTATTTGTTTGTTTACATACCCTCTATATTGAGCTTCACAATACGAAGTATTGTTCGCGACTGTACCTGACCATTTTGTATGAAGAAGTTCTTACGGTTTTTTTAATTGCTTCTACTACATAAACTAAATAAATATCAATGCAATTTAAGAACACTATTTAAGCACTATTTTTTGATACTAAATTTGAGTCAAAAGACCTAAGCGTTTAGCAGAAATGAGGTGAGGATTACAGCAAAAATTGCTATAGGTATAATCCTCACAAAGATGCCTTTATAACTTCGGAATTATAAAGCGACTATTTCTCATCTTTTGTCACTATTAGTCACTAATTAGGCACTATTTCTTGGAATGTAGACCAAGTGAAAATACCCCACCGTTTGCTCACACGAGAGTTGGGATTACAGCGTGAGCCTCGATCTGTAATCCTCACCAAACGATAGCCATATCTTGGGAAATATGAAGTCACTAATTTTCTTGCATAAGTCACTATTTGTCACTATTTCAGTACTATTTTTTGACAAAACCAAAATTGCTTTTCGTTAAGTTTTCATAGGTGAGGATTACAGCTTGAGGGACACCTACCTAGGCACTATGCGCCTTCTAAATTTGGACGGGTAATAATGGCGGCGATGTCAGACCGCCGCGCGGATCCCGCGAGACCGCGCGCGGCCTCACGCGCGGGCTGGCCCGCGCGTGAAACCGCGTAAGCGAGCGTACGGCCTAAGAGGATAAATAAAAATACATCAATCACCATAGGAAATCACGACCTCAGCAAGGATATAAAAACCTAGCGTTTAGCAAGGTTCTGGTATGGACGTTGAGGAACTGTAAAAAGAGACTACCCACATTCATGGTCCATTTCAGAAGCTTCCATGCATTTTTGTCACCAAATCAAAATATTTATATAATGGTTGACATTGAGCGACTACCCGTTTTGCAACTGTGGCGTTTTACAATTCCACTGTTTCATTAAGATACACACCAAACGGGGTGCAAGGGACAGTCCTGCGAATACTAACGGTGCATACAATTGCAGACTATGACAGTGAACAACTTTCCCTTAGAAACAAACATCCAGAGATAAAATACTATCTTCCATATAAAATTACGATCAGCTAACTGTCTTTATACTATGGAAGGTCAAAGAAGAATGACGTTTCCTGAAATTTATCACTAGGCATTTTTTTTTTTTTGTAAAGTGGTGCAGTTTCACGGTCTGATTGCTATCAGTATTCGGAGCGCTGTCCCTAACACCCATTAACCAAGTGCCGATATGACGTAAGTAACAATGTATGTATGTTTTATCGAAAGCAGTGACAAAAGGATTTTAAATTTTCGTTTCATATAATAAAACACGCAAGTTACAGTTTATATATTTTATTGTTTATAACTTCGTCCTCTCAACACGTAACGAGTTGCTGATACAATATCTCACCTTATCATGTTAAATATTCCGATATTTGTACATTGTTACGGAAACACTTAAACGTAAGCAACTACTAAGTTTGCGCTGCATTCACTGCCAAACTAATACTGAAACAAGCTGAAATGCCACGTCGCTATGGCTGTAAAACTGTTTAAAAAGCAAATAATTCCATTAAAAAACAAAAGATACTGATTTACATTGAACACTAATCTAAAATTATCGTGGAATGCAGAGGGTTCGACATTTTGATCATAGATTAAAAATTACGCAGAAAAAACATCAATAGGCAAAAACCGTTAGTTGTATATAAATAGTATATATTTATTTTTTATTAATTATCAATATAAATAACGACTAAATAAACGGATGACGCCACGGGCGATTGTAGGGCGGTGTATTTACAAGATGGCGGCCGCGTGACGTCACAACATTTCAAACCTACGTCTGAAATTCAACAATAGATTGGAATCACGGTATTACTCAAAATTAGAGAATAGCCTATGCACTCTACATAGTAACACGTAATTATAATATCTAAATGTGTAACAACATTGCGCCGACCGATGCCCTCGCTTATCACATTAAGAACGTTTTATTGTGAACTTACAATTACTTATCTTATGACCGTTATTTTTACAATTATAGCATTTCATGCATATCGATCTTGATCGTTATATTGTTTAACTAATTTTTGAACTTGGAAACACGCGTTTTGGCCATAATAGTGTTGTTGATGTTGTCGGTCGGGCAGTGGGTGGTTGTATGTAAGACATGTTTAGTCCTCGAGGTTGCGGAAGGCGGCGGACATGTCTTCGAGAAGCTGGTCGTAGTCGGCCTTGATCTTGGCCTCGCCCTCTTTCACGGGGTCCTTCAAACAGAAAAACACCATACAATAACAATCAACATTTTTTAAGGCAAGTGTACTCGACAGTGGCGACACTTCACAAAAAATATATTTTATCTTTCTACAACAATCTATCTGAATGTCCATTGCCCAAGTTTTTAGTATTATCCTTAAGTAAATTTATACAAACTCAATGAAATACTCGCTGTAATTAAAGTTATGGCAATTAATACCAAAAGTGGCTGATTTTAAGCACTTTTTGCCATAACTTTATTTGCAGCGAATATATTGGCATGCCTGCATTATTACAGGTTTTAAATTTACTTACAAAAGGATAATACTACAAAATTGGGCATGGGAAATTCAGATAGATTGTTGTTTGATTCAACAACCAATTCTTACTTGATTGTTATTTAATAATAACAATCAAAGCTAAACATAAAACAAAAACTATTTTCAAATTTTTATATCCCCATAAAAAGATACAAACCCAACTTAAAATTTCGTTTACAAATGAAATTATCTAGCTACTTATCAATGAGTAAACCAGCCCTGGTTACAATTTGGTGCCGTGACCAGGATAAAATACGACGTGACGACAATAAAAGTCCATTGTTCAGAGTAAACAAATTTGTCTGCTTAAATATTATTAAAAGATTGTGGTTTCTTACCTTGAATTTCATGGAGGAGAGTGCGTATAGCGTGGGGCCCATAGCGTCACGGATCACATTCCACGTCACCTACAAAACACAACATGCATATTATTATTCATGGTCTTTACACAGAGAAGACAACCAATTCTCATTTCATTGCTTCTGGTTAGGACATTGCTAATTAATAATAGTATTTGCATTGTTAAGTGATAATACTATCCTACATTGAATAAAGTAATTTCATTTTCATTTTCATTTTGCAGACTGAACCACCTGATTGAAAGAAAGAAAAACAGTTCCGTGCTTTGGAGGGTACGTCAAGGCATCGGTCCCAGTTGCTGTATATGATAAGATAACTTAAACGGCGGACGTCACACATTCATGTCAAAGGCCCACAAGTGGTATGGGGTGATGCCGCTACATGGGGTATTGCCGCTACATGGGGCGATGCTACGAGGGGTGATGCTGCGACCTAGGGTGATGCTAGTTACCTTGTTGTCAGACTGAGCGGTGGACTCGACGGCGTGGCGCGACATGTCGTAGAAGGCGATGATGTTCCTCAACATGCCCACGGTCTTGTAGAACGGACAGAAGCGGTCGTACGCAGAGTAACTGTGGACAAATTACACACAATTTATCAGATATTTTCACTGATGTAAGGGACAGCCCTTCAAATACTGATAGAGTGCATGCCATGCCCCTACGAGCATATGTCAGTCAGGAGTCAGGACTCAACCAAAAATATGCAACCTTTCATACAAAATCACGATTAACTGAGCCTTTACTATAGGAAGTCAAAACTAGTGACCGATAGCGAAAACTTAAGACGGATTAGGCAAGCAACATAGGTAGAAATATGAAAAAAATTCACCAGCCAAACACATTGACTTTGTCGGATGGTAAATTTCACATGGAAGGTCCAATTTTTCTTTCATATTTCGACCTATATTCCTTCGGGAAAGTTGTTCCTTATCACCAGCCCGTATTGTGTTTTCTTTATCGGTAACTAGTAAAATTTCGCACTTTATATTTCCGCGCACTATGGGTCACTAAAGGCTAAAATAATAATAGTAATAAAGATATTTCGCGAGCTCTCCTTTTGCTGCTTGCATCACACCAGTTTTAACGTGAAAAGTCGAGCTCCGTTCGCTCGCCTCACTCTCTTTTAGTGTTGCTTCCACCAAACAAGTTTTACGAGGAAAATTGGACTCGCTTCACTCGCAATATATTATGTGCAATATAATTTGATTACACAAAATCTCCCCCTAAGCCAAACCTCGTATCCATCAGCGCCTGTTCCGGACAATTGTTAAACACAAGTTACCTGTTCTGTTGCAGGACACAAGTTACCTGTTCTGTTGCAGGACACAAGTTACCTGTTCTGTTGCAGGACACAAGTTACCTGTTCTGTTGCAGGACACAAGTTACCTGTTCTGTTGCAGGACACAAGTTACCTGTTCTGTTACAGAACACAAGTTACCTGTTCTGTTACAGAACACAAGTTACCTGTTCTGTTGCAGGACACAAGTTACCTGTTCTGTTGCAAGACACAAGTTACCTGTTCTGTTGCAGGACACAAGTTACCTGTTCTGTTGCAGGACACAAGTTACCTGTTCTGTTGCAAGACACAAGTTACCTGTTCTGTTGCAAGACACAAGTTACCTGTTCTGTTACAGAACACAAGTTACCTGTTCTGTTACAGAACACAAGTTACCTGTTCTGTTGCAGGACACAAGTTACCTGTTCTGTTGCAGGACACAAGTTACCTGTTCTGTTGCAAGACACAAGTTACCTGTTCTGTTGCAAGACACAAGTTACCTGTTCTGTTACAGAACACAAGTTACCTGTTCTGTTACAGAACACAAGTTACCTGTTCTGCTGCAGGAAGTCGTCTTTAAGGAGCTTGGCCACTTCCAGCGTGATCTTGTCTGTCTCAGCGAGCGACGCCTTGCCCACCAGCTGCCCGATCTCCGACAGGATCTCCTTCACCTGTCACAGGGAGACAAGTTACCTGTTCTGCTGCAGGAAGTCGTCTTTAAGGAGCTTGGCCACTTCCAGCGTGATCTTGTCTGTCTCAGCGAGCGACGCCTTGCCCACCAGCCGCACGATCTCCGACAGGATCTCCTTCACCTGTCACAGGGAGACAAGTTACCTGTTCTGCTGCAGGAAGTCGTCTTTAAGGAGCTTGGCCACTTCCAGCGTGATCTTGTCTGTCTCAGCGAGCGACGCCTTGCCCACCAGCTGCACGATCTCCGACAGGATCTCCTTCACCTGTCACAGGGAGACAAGTTACCTGTTCTGCTGCAGGAAGTCGTCTTTAAGGAGCTTGGCCACTTCCAGCGTGATCTTGTCTGTCTCAGCGAGCGACGCCTTGCCCACCAGCCGCACGATCTCCGACAGGATCTCCTTCACCTGTCACAGGGAGACAAGTTACCTGTTCTGCTGCAGGAAGTCGTCTTTAAGGAGCTTGGCCACTTCCAGCGTGATCTTGTCTGTCTCAGCGAGCGACGCCTTGCCCACCAGCTGCACGATCTCCGACAGGATCTCCTTCACCTGTCACAGGGAGACAAGTTACCTGTTCTGCTGCAGGAAGTCGTCTTTAAGGAGCTTGGCCACTTCCAGCGTGATCTTGTCTGTCTCAGCGAGCGACGCCTTGCCCACCAGCCGCACGATCTCCGACAGGATCTCCTTCACCTGTCACAGGGAGACAAGTTACCTGTTCTGCTGCAGGAAGTCGTCTTTAAGGAGCTTGGCCACTTCCAGCGTGATCTTGTCTGTCTCAGCGAGCGACGCCTTGCCCACCAGCTGCACGATCTCCGACAGGATCTCCTTCACCTGTCACAGGGAGACAAGTTACCTGTTCTGCTGCAGGAAGTCGTCTTTAAGGAGCTTGGCCACTTCCAGCGTGATCTTGTCTGTCTCAGCGAGCGACGCCTTGCCCACCAGCTGCACGATCTCCGACAGGATCTCCTTCACCTGTCACAGGGAGACAAGTTACCTGTTCTGCTGCAGGAAGTCGTCTTTAAGGAGCTTGGCCACTTCCAGCGTGATCTTGTCTGTCTCAGCGAGCGACGCCTTGCCCACCAGCTGCACGATCTCCGACAGGATCTCCTTCACCTGTCACAGGGAGACAAGTTACCTGTTCTGCTGCAGGAAGTCGTCTTTAAGGAGCTTGGCCACTTCCAGCGTGATCTTGTCTGTCTCAGCGAGCGACGCCTTGCCCACCAGCCGCACGATCTCCGACAGGATCTCCTTCACCTGTCACAGGGAGACAAGTTACCTGTTCTGCTGCAGGAAGTCGTCTTTAAGGAGCTTGGCCACTTCCAGCGTGATCTTGTCTGTCTCAGCGAGCGACGCCTTGCCCACCAGCTGCACGATCTCCGACAGGATCTCCTTCACCTGTCACAGGGAGACAAGTTACCTGTTCTGCTGCAGGAAGTCGTCTTTAAGGAGCTTGGCCACTTCCAGCGTGATCTTGTCTGTCTCAGCGAGCGACGCCTTGCCCACCAGCCGCACGATCTCCGACAGGATCTCCTTCACCTGTCACAGGGAGACAAGTTACCTGTTCTGCTGCAGGAAGTCGTCTTTAAGGAGCTTGGCCACTTCCAGCGTGATCTTGTCTGTCTCAGCGAGCGACGCCTTGCCCACCAGCTGCACGATCTCCGACAGGATCTCCTTCACCTGTCACAGGGAGACAAGTTACCTGTTCTGCTGCAGGAAGTCGTCTTTAAGGAGCTTGGCCACTTCCAGCGTGATCTTGTCTGTCTCAGCGAGCGACGCCTTGCCCACCAGCCGCACGATCTCCGACAGGATCTCCTTCACCTGTCACAGGGAGACAAGTTACCTGTTCTGCTGCAGGAAGTCGTCTTTAAGGAGCTTGGCCACTTCCAGCGTGATCTTGTCTGTCTCAGCGAGCGACGCCTTGCCCACCAGCTGCACGATCTCCGACAGGATCTCCTTCACCTGTCACAGGGAGACAAGTTACCTGTTCTGCTGCAGGAAGTCGTCTTTAAGGAGCTTGGCCACTTCCAGCGTGATCTTGTCTGTCTCAGCGAGCGACGCCTTGCCCACCAGCTGCACGATCTCCGACAGGATCTCCTTCACCTGTCACAGGGAGACAAGTTACCTGTTCTGCTGCAGGAAGTCGTCTTTAAGGAGCTTGGCCACTTCCAGCGTGATCTTGTCTGTCTCAGCGAGCGACGCCTTGCCCACCAGCTGCACGATCTCCGACAGGTCCTCCTCCTCCTGGAGGATCTCCTTCACCTGTCACACGGAAAATGACAACATTAGTTTATGAAATTTTAAAACAAACCAGTGACACCAGCGGTGCTGACACGAAAAGAACGACACCTCATATGACAACAACCCTATAGCCGTTTGGGCGATAGGCCGTGAAAAATAATTAACTTGTCCACATACCTAAAATACATATAATATCTTTAAGAAGGCCAATATTGATTTCAACTACCGCTTTTCTAGAAATTAATCCGGAAGTTTTTAGGCGGTCAGTGACCATTTCTTACAGATCTAGATATGACCAATTCTGGCTTCGACCACATTTTGTATGCACCATTTCTAATGGAGACCTTAAGAACGTGCTGGACACCGAAATAGACGGAATAACTGTCAAAATT
Organism: Tuta absoluta; assembly: GCA_027580185.1. Taxonomy (NCBI): domain Eukaryota; kingdom Metazoa; phylum Arthropoda; class Insecta; order Lepidoptera; family Gelechiidae; genus Tuta; species Tuta absoluta. The sequence goes on from JAQAHW010000080.1 coordinate 623,041, forward strand.
TGACAACTACTTCGGCAATGTCTATGGCGGCGTAGAATGACATCTTTCGGATTAACTAACGCCCGTCAAACATCAAGAAAATATAAAAGTCCTAGCATCTCCACCATGTCGCGAATAAGAATTACACTCTAGGAAATACAAATTCAATGTATAGATCACAATAAAACATACTACGTCACGTAGGAATTGTAAAAATCCAAATCCGTTTAAAATTGTTTCATTGTGATTAGTAATAGTTGTGTAAATCCCTGTGCAGAATCATTGCTTACTATTTACGTAAGTTAAATAAGTAAATTAGGGCATGATTATGCCTAAGTTTATCGAGTTGAAATTTGACTTTTTTTGTAAAATGTTTGTAATTTTTTTGTATTTTTGTTGTGTCGAACAGTGATTAAAATGTTTGTAATTTTTTTGTATTTTTGTTGTGTCGAACAGTGATTAAAATGATTGTAATTTTTTTGTATTTTTGTTGTGTCGAACAGTGATTAAAATGTTTGTAATTTTTTTGTATTTTTGTTGTGTCGAACAGTGATTAAAATTATTGTAATTTTTTTTGTATTTTTGTTGTGTCGAACAGTGTTTAAATTATTTAGTTACTTACCTTAGTCCTGAGCGGCACAAACTCGGGGTAGTTCTTGTCGTAGAAGTCGTCCAGAGCGCGCATGTATTTACTGCAAGGAAAAACAAACTATTCTGTGAAAACATTTCAATACCGTGTTTTATGATTTAAGGTATCGTAGAATATTTGATTTAGCGCCATCTATTGTAAAACGCATGAACTTCTAAGGTAAATTTCATTGTACATCTATCGAACAAATCTTTCTTATATTGAATGTAGATTTTGTTACTCTTTCACTTCAAACGATCTTCGAATTTGGATTTAACTTGGTACAAGGACAGCAGGATGTCAATGTCATAAGCTGAACCAATTTCGTCTTGCACCCAAACATTTCTTACAGAAATCAGACATATGAACAAGAGAAGCAAGTTTTGGCGAACTAAAACCTACAAATATTTCCCTGCCAAAGAATACTATAACTGTATTATGTGAAATTTTAATAGCAACCGATACTGAAAACAGAGTCAGAGTTTGTGATAAAGAACAACTTTCCCCAAAGAACATACGTCGAAATACGACAAAAATATTTTGAGCTTTCAAAGTAACTCAAATCAGCTGAGGTTTAATCATATTTCAACCTATATTCCTTGGGGAAAGTTGTTCCTTATCACCAGCCCGCCCTGAGTTAGCGCTATCGTTATACAAATTTCATCCATTACATCGAAAAACTAGTAAACTATCTATATAGTACCTGTACCACACCTCGTACACTGGCGCTCAAATGTATTAATCAAACGCGTTACTACGCACACAGTCTAAGCTCGCGTAGGTGAACGCGGACCATGCTTGTGTGTGTGAGACATGTCAGGGTTGCCGCCATATTGCGTTCACGAATCGGGAATGCAATGTGCGGCAGTATGAAATGAGCTTCGTCGTCGCGTCCTTGCTAGCCGGTGTCTGAGCGTCCTCCGAGCGCGGGTGGGCGGCGCTTGTAGGGGGAGGCAGGGAGTGACCATACTGTACGCTAGTACTATTAATTATACTGTGCCTGTACTATGATTTTATTATGTACTCACAGTACTTATTATTTTCATTAAATAAATCATCGCCCGCCGAGACTTGAACCCGGGACATTTTTTCAATTTCTTATTTTCATTTATCTATTACCTGTATGAGATGAGCCAGTTAATGGAGGGGAAGTGCTTCCTCTGGGCGAGTTTCTTGTCGAGACCCCAGAACACCTGGACGATGCCGAGAGTGGCAGCTGTCACAGGGTCCGAGAAGTCTCCACCAGGGGGGGACACGGCTCCCACGATGGACACGGAACCTGGGGGGAAGGGTGGGGTTAGAAATGTAGTTACGGTCTCCTGGAAGAAATTGCTTGGCAGTATTTGTATACATACTACAATACATCCATTCATTCATTCATATATTTATTGCAAGTCACATGTATTTACAGATATTAACAATACATTAGTGACATACAGGGTGTAAGGGTGTAGCAATTTGAGAGGTACCACCATCCCAATAAGTCACAATAAAACAATTTTAAACGGATTTAAGTTGTGTTTATTTTGGATTTTACAATTCCTACGTTTCGAACTCCTTACAGAGCTCGTGGTCACGGGCCGTTTAAAATTGTTTTATTGTGACTAATTGGGATGGCAGTACTGTAGTATGTGTACAAATACTGCCCAGCAATTTCTTTATTGTGCAAACTCAAGAAAATATTATCCTAATTAGTCATATTTGACTGCCATAGCATTAGCACGAATCTGACAAGATTGCAATACACATCCTCGAGTCCCTTAGTCGGCTCTTACGATACCCATGGGTAAGAAATGGGGTGATGCTATTCTAAGCCGACATCACACGGCACCTTTTTTCGAGGATAGCGTTGTTCTATGTTTAAGTGTAATCAAGACTATTATACCTCTAAATTTAAGCGAAAAATTGTCTTACCTTCCCTGTCAGGGTTACCCAGACACTTGACTCGCCCGGCTCGCTCGTAGAAGGAGGCGAGCCGCGCGCCCAGGTAGGCGGGGTAGCCGGAGTCCGCGGGCATCTCCGCCAGACGACCTGAGATCTCACGCAGAGCCTCGGCCCAACGGGAGGTGGAGTCGGCCATCATGGACACGTTGTAGCCCATGTCACGGAAGTACTCGGACAGGGTGATTCCTGTGGGAAAACCACATACATCAATAATCGATTGTTAAAGGCAAAAAAAGTATAAACGCAGGGCCAAGAGGCTCATAGGCGACATAAAACTGATGGACACCAAGCTACATAGCCTGGCACATCGCCGCAAGGTTGCCTGCTTGTCGGTTTCTTACAGATTGTACTTCGGAGAGTATGCTCAAGAGCTTCACGACCTTGTTCCACCAGCTCCCTTCTACCATCGGACATCCAGACGCACCGCCGGATACCATCCGTACCTGGTTGCTATTCCACCAATTCGGACTAAGCGCTTCCAGTCATCATTTATAATGCGCACTGCTAAAGAGTGGAACTCACTACCTGCGTCTGTGTTTCCAAACGCATACAACCCTAATCTCTTCAAAGGAATAGTGAACAGGCTTCTTCTGGGTGAGCTCGCTCCATCTTAGACTCTGTCTCTGTCCTATGACCTAGACTAGAGTCAAGAGCAAACCTACCCTAAATAAAAATAAAAATATATCAATAATCGATTGTTAAAGGCAAAAAAAGTATAAACTTTTTAAGCACTCGCGATTCCTTTTAAACATTGCGATAATTTAACAGAGTCTACCGCGATAGTTTTTAGGTAAATCGATAAATATTTACCTGAAAACAATCGCGTTAGACTCGGTTAGATTATCATTCGATTACAATCAAAAATAATAATTATAATATAAAATGCAATCGTGTATGACTTTATCTTTAAAACAGTTTTACTGTATTGTAATACGTAGTAGCAAATTTCACTGTATCAAATGCGGTTTCAAAGGGCATTTTTAGGAATCTTGCAGTAGTTGCCATTTTTTCTGTATCAAATGCGGCAGTGCAGGGCATTTAGTTAAGAGATTACCTCTACAGTGCTCGCAAGATATTACTGTGTAAAATGCAATGTTTTAAAATTATCGCTATAGTTTTAAGCCTCTTTCCTTTTTACCCCTTTATCATCTTCATTTGGAATTGCGTCTAAAAAGACATGCTTTTAAACTAAATAGACAGCTACTACATAATAAAGTATATTCAATTCTGCGAGGCATCGATCTAATGAGTATCTTGAGGACAAAATTGTTATTATTCGTGTAGTATGTATGTGTGTTTGTTTTTTCTTTATTTAGGTACGTACAATATTTTTTGTAATAGTTCTTTTGCATCTTCAAGGTACTTTCTTTTCTTATTAGGTGGAAGAATGACTGGTGGCTTTAATTTAGATTTATTTTACTCAAATTTGAAATTGGTATATACACGTTTTTAAAACTTGGTAAATTTTCAAGTGCGGGCAGGATTTGATCCGGTGACTTTCGTCATTACTATTGACGACGCGTCTTCCATCTGGGCTACCGTAGTCAGTTTTTTGTTGGCACTTTTGTATGGAAGATATTGGAAACATATGTTTTTTTATGTAGAGCCAAACCAGTATAGTATGGGTAATCTGTAAGTTCACCTGAGCCTATATCACCCGGTAGACACTGGCTACCCCGCGCCAGGTGGGGGGGAGGGGGGGTCAAAGTGCAGTGCGTCCGGCGCTCAGAAAAAAAATTCTATGGGATTGGTTTGGACCTTTGAGATAAGTTTGGTGTCGTTTTCAGGTAAATAAATGATGCTGAATTCATTCCCCATACCAGTTTTTTAGGGTTCCCAAGCAAAATAAGTCGCAATCCTTAAAATAATAAAATTTTAGTCGAAACGAAATGTAAACAAACCCACATATTTTAATAATTTTGTATGAAACTTTGTTTAAAAAAAATACTTTTCAAAAGCTCATTAAATGCATATTATAAAAACATTAACATTGTATATACATAATACTACTTTTCAACTAAAATAAAATAAAATTGCACGTACCTTTCTCATTCGTGTGGACGGCCTGCGGACGTCACTCGGTTTTCTATTCAGAGTTGGAACGAGATTTTGTAGTAAAACATTGCCATTTAAGTACTAATGATATACACGCCCATTTAAATCCATATCGGCCGGTAGGAAGTTTCTAGTGGTGAGACAGATATCCGGTAACTAGCCGGTATCCGCCCTTACTTTTACTATCCGGCCGGATACCGGATAGCACATTACTATGTATACCGGAACGTAAAAAAGAGAGATAATCGCATTATTTTACAGAAGGAAAATCATATACCAATAATTTATGGACACTTTTAAATTTTTCTCCGTCATTAATTATTATTTTACACATATATTTAGTATTCATAGTTCACAAAAGGGCAAATTGTGGCGAAAATGAATTACTTTTCCGCTTTTGTTGGTAAAAATAACAGATCACTTTAGGCCGAATATCGCCATCATTCAGACATCACTTCCGAAAAAAATAGGTTTGTGTCTGGGATAAAATCTCTTATTTTGACTAATTTTTTTTATTATTAATGATGGGTTTGCTCTTGACTCTAGTCTAGGTCATAGGACAGAGACAGAGTCTAAGATGGAGCGAGCTCACTCAGAAGAAGCCTGTTCACTCTTACTTTAAAAAGATTAGGAAACCATGACGCAGGTAGTGAGTTCCACTCTTTAGCAGTACGCATTATGAATGATGACTGGAAACTTTTAGTCCGAATTGGTGAAATGGCAACCAGGTATGGATGGTATCCGGCGGTGCGTCTGGATGTCCGATGGTAGAAGGCAGCTGGTGGAACAAGGTCGTGAAGCTCTTGAGCACACTCTCCGAAGTACAATCCGTAAAAAACCGACAAGCAGGCAACCTTGCGGCGATGTGCTAGGCTATGTAGCTTGGTGTCCACCAGTTTTATGTCGCCTTTGAGCCTCATGGCCCTGCGTTCCACCGAGTCAAGAGCGGCAAGTTGGTATTTGGCTGAGCCATCCCAAAGGTGACTGCAATACTCCATGCAGGATCGGACTTGTGCTTTGTAAAGAGTTAAAAGCTGTCCAGGCGTAAAGTATCGCTTCACTCTATTCAGGTTGCCCAGCTTCTTAGCCGCCGTTTGAGCCTTGTACTCGATGGTCGCGCCGATGTTTAGATTTAATGTCAACTCCATGCCTAGAAGCTCAAGCCTGTCAGTGACAGACTGTCGTCGCCCCAATAGGAGACAAGACTTAAGGTCGGATCTATTCGCTCTTCCATTGCCTTTCTTAACGAACATATTTCATCCTCACTGGTTTTTTGCACCTGTCAAGTATTTCTTTGAAACGGTAAAGAGTTGCAGAGAGAACAGTCCCCTGAGGAACTCCGGCATCAATGGCCATAAGGTTAGAGGAGCAGCCGTCAATGACTACTCTGATGGACCATTCACTAAGGAAGTCTGAAATCCAAGTACAAAAATCAGCTGGGATGCAATAAGCAGGAAGCTTGCTGAGCAAACTTGCATGCCAGACACGGCAAATGTTTCGCCGTTTTTCTCAATGGCTTCGCCCCAGCAGTGCGTGACATACATAAGAAGATCACCAATAGACCGCCCCCGGCGAGGGCCATATTGACGGTCACTGAGAAGATCATTGTCTTCAAGGTAGATCAGCAACTTAGTGTTCAGTACCCTCTCCATGACCTTGCATAGGATGGAGGTAATGGCAATTGAACGGTAATGGGCAGGGTCAGCACGATTGAGACAGCGGGAAATCCTTTTCTCGAAAACTCTTCTGAATTGTACAACATTAATACGAAAATGGTGGCGCCTATTGAAGTGGTTCAGACAGTAAAACAAATTGAAAGCAAAGGAAAATAATTTTACCAAAATTTTTGCAAAGAATGATTTATTGAAGGCAAAAGTATACACGACCCATTACCTCAGAACATATTCCCTCTTTTACATAATATAAATAAAAAACGAGAATCTAAAGCCAAATCTAAAATATGTTCCCTTAAAAACGACTCAGTTTAGTAAACTTTATATTGCAACCTGAGAACATAGAGCAAGAGACGTTGATACATTCTTTTCGCATGAAAATCAAAGCAGTCCTCCTGCTCTATCAGCTTTAGGTTTGATGAGATCTAGTGTGAAATCTGACATGCTGAATGTCAGATTTCACACTAGATGAAGAGTTGGATAATGTTGAAAGACTGGACGTGGTTTGTGATACATACAAGAAAGACAGTTTCAAAAATTCAACCCGAAAAAAACGAGGTACTGGCACACGTGTGTTAGTTGGTGAACAAACAAGAATTCCAAAAGGCTGGTGAAACTTCCTTCGCGAAACATCAAATAAAGGAGAGCTTTACAACCTTTTGTCATCTCATTTTCACTCAGAGATAGACTTACAAATGGGTAAAGAGTTCATCATAACCGATGGCGAAGAAGCTCTAAGTAAAACCACTCCAATTGAAAATTTGGCACCGTGCAACCACGAGGAAGCCGACACACGGATAATGCTTCATCTTGCTGATTCCGTGCTGAAAGGACACGACAAAATCATAGTACGAACAATCGACACGGACGTTGTAGGTACTAGCCATATCTTGCGTTCCAAAGTTAGAAGGCCGAAAGGAACTATGGGTACACATTGGCCCAACAAAAGCGGAAAGTAATTCATATTCGCCACAATTTGCCACTTGTGAACTATAAGTACTAAATATAAATGTAAAATAATAATGTATGACGAGGGAAAAATTTAACAAGTGTCCATAAATTATTGGTATATGATTTTCCTTCTGTAAAATAATGCGATTATACCTCTTTTTTACGTTCCGGTATACGTAGTAATATGCTATCCGGTATCCGGCCGGATGGTAAAAGTAAGGGCGGATACCGGCTAGTTACCGGATATCTGTCTCACCACTAGAAACTTCCTACCGGCCGATATGGATTTAAATGGGCGTGTATATCATTAGTACTTAAATGGCAATGTTTTACTACAAAATCTCGTTCCAACTCTGAATAGAAAACAGAGTGACGTCCGCAGGCCGTCCGCAAGAATGAGAAAGGTACGTGCAATTTTATTTTATTTTAGTTGAAAAGTAGTATTATGTATATTCAATGTTAATGTTTTTATAATGTGCATTAAATGAGCTTTTGAAAAATATTTTTTTTAAACAAAGTTTCATACAAAATTATTAAAATATGTGGGTTTGTTTACATTTTGTTTCGACAAAAATTTTATTATTTCAAGGATTGCGACTTATTTTGCTAGGGAACCCTAAAAAACTGGTATGGGGAATGAATTCAGCATCATTTATTTACCTGAAAACGATACCAAACTTATCTTAAAGGTCCAAACTAATCCGGTAGATTTTTTTTTCTGAGCGCCGGACGCGCTGCACTTTGAGCCCCCCCTCCCCCCACCTGGCGCGGGGTAGCCAGTGTCTACCGGGTGATCTGGGTTCATGTAGGCGTATATTACATTTGTTCCAAATGGCATTGCTCTACATAAAAAAAACAATGTTTCTCTACATAGAAAACCAGCTACCGCAGCTCGTTCCTTGCCTGCGAATTTTGCAAGTATATTTAATGCCAGTAACGCGTGGCACGGCGCCATCTACCGGGTTAGTTTTGCAACTAATACCCGGCGACTAATTCTATCTTTACAGATTGAATGTAGTCTTCAAAAATGGTACACCTAACACGGGAAGTGTTTTGAAATTTGGTATTCTCTTGGTATGTACGTACCGGTGTAGATGGAGGCCTCGCGGGCTGCGACGGGCATGTTGGAGGTGTTCGCGACGAGGGCGGTGCGCTTCATGATGGACTCCGTCACGCCGTCGATCTCCACCGTCAGCTCGGGGAAGTCGCGCAGCACTTCGGACATCTCGTTACCTTGGAGGGGATTTAAATTTAAGAAGAATAAGAAGAATAAGAATAATTTATTTATAAGCTTAATGTCAGTATTTACATAAAAAGTAAATATACTTAGAAGTACTTAAATATTACAATTTAGCCTGAACTAGGATTACCCTGTATCTCAGGCAAACAAGGTCATATTTATTAATTACATAATACGTCTTTTTTATAAATTATATAAAATACCTAAAATGTTTACATTATCTAGATGAATACAGTTAAAATATTAATACTTATCAACTAGGTGTGTGAATTTTTTACTAATAGCTTCTGTTACAGGGTCTAAGAACTCAGTGCTTATATTTTTACATACATTCACACACATATCACGCCTATTATCCCTTTCACTATTATCGGCCCCAAAAAACGGCCATTTACGCCACGTCTGACAGATATTTGAGGATCATTCGGAAAATTGTGTATCGCTATAGAGACAGGTTGTCAGTCCATCGCCGAAAATTGCAATACACACCCTCGAGTCCCTTAGTCGCCTCTTACTACTCCCACGGGACAGAAATGGGGTGATGCTATTCTAAGCCGGCATCACACGGCAAATTATTATATTTTTAATTACTCTTTATTTTATAATATTAAACCTAGGTGTTTTTTCTGAGCTCCGTACCCAAAAAGTCGTAACGCGACCCAATTATTGAGACACAGCTGCTGCTTTGCTTATATATCAGTATTGCCTTATTTTATCAAAATACTGGCTACAATTTTACAGGTGAAATTTGATATTCATTGCAGCATAGTCGATCAGCCAAAACATGACAAATGATAAAAATTTTAATGAGCTGGTAAAAAAAAAATATCTAAAACCTTCAAGATAAAAGCAAACTTTATTTGTAATAAATAAGGCAATTCGGTACACAAGGAAGTTGTACCACAGAAGCTAGTGTTGCTCTAATCAAACATGTATTTGATGCTTGGGAAGAATCAAAAGATGCCATTAGTGTTTTTGTGATCTTTTCAAGGCATTTGATTGAATAGATCATAAAAGTTTATTGCTAAAATTAGAACACTACGGTATTCGAAAAGCAGGTCTGAAGTTATTGAATTCATACTTAGATAATCGAACTTAAAACGTCCAAATAAACGGCACCAAATCACAGGGGTCTCGTGTTAAAATGGGTGTGCCTCAAGGCTCTATTTTAGGACCATTTCTGTTTACTTTAGTTATTTTCACAGCATTATGTCCTATGGAATTTTGCTGTTGGGGCGCGCCGCTGATATTGAAACAATTTTCGTTCTCCAAAAAAGGGTCATTAAAGCAATTTATAAACTTTGCAGTCGTGATTCCCTAAGGGAACTGTTTAAGGAAATTAATATTATGACTGTAACGTGTCAATATACCTATTTATGAAAATGTCATGTATGTTAGAGAGAATATAAATACTTTCCCAATAAATTGTGACAAGATTCAGATTCAGATTCAGATATTTATTGATAAAATTATAAATTTTACATGTCAAATGTATAAGTAACTTAAGTTATTATTATAATAAAATTATATTGTAAATATTAGGCTTGGGGTAGCGAGGGCGAAATAAAGAATTCATTGATTGAATGAGCATAACCACAATGAGTAAAAATAAAATAGATCAACCTAAGTATAGACTAGCTAAAGTTAGGACATCATTTGAAGATCTAAGTATACGATACTATAATAAAATACTGGAAGATTTATTGAGTCTATCAGAAAGTATATTTATAAAGTTTACTATAAGTTACATACATACATACATACACATATCACGCCTATAATCCTTTGCGAGGTAGGCAGACCGCAAATAGCCGCATATAACTGACATTTACGCCACGTCTGACATATATTTGAGGGTCATTCGGAAAATTGTGTATCGCCATAGCGACAGGTCGTCAGCCTATCGCCTCTTCTTCTTAGCGCCTAAAATTGCAATACACACCCTCGAGTCTCTTAATCGCCTCATACGACTCCCTTACTATAAGTTAGATGATTACATTAATATTATTAGTATTTTATTTGTGTGTTTGTTTTGTATACACACAAATAAATAATTTATTTATGACAAAGAGGCATGGAGCTCTGAAACTCCAGCGCAGCACAAGAAACACGCACTCATTTTAATACCAAAATGGGGCGTGCGTGGAGTTTACAACTGACATAATTATAACATAGATTAGTTTATTTGACATTCTGAAAGTATTAATTGTGAACATACTTGTTCGATACGAACACAGGATTGTATCCGAATGATAAATAAGGCATGTCATGTTGGTATGAATGTTAATAAAAAAATAAAGTTACTTCCTCCATAATACTCCATATACGCTCTAGGACAACGTGGTTTATTTTCAAAATTTCCCGAATTATTGTTCCTGTCAGCGTTGGAAGTCACAATATACTGCCTACTTCGTGTACTGCACACATACTTATTTTTTGTTGAAAATGGTACGGAACACACACCTTTTTTTTAATATGAAAAGTCCAGTTATAGTTAATACCACTGTATTTCACTGTAAAATGAATACAACACGACAACTCACCACGCTCCCCGCAGCCCACGTAGACAATGACGTCAGAGTTGGAGTACTTGGACAGCGACTGCGAGATCACAGTTTTTCCGCAACCGAACGCGCCGGGGATGGCGGTCGTACCACCCTGGACGCAACTGTAGGGGGGGCATTTATAAACCAATAAGATAACGAAAATAAAAACTACGGCAAGAAAAAAACAAGTCAATACTAGGTTGAGAATTTGAAAGGGTTCAAGCCTCGGCCGACGCAAAATAAACACACGTACGGACACACACACACACACACACACACACACACACACACACACACACACACACACACACACACACACACACACATATCACGCCTATAATCCCTTGCGGGGTAGGCAGAGCGTAAACGGCCGCATTTTAACATTTACGCCACGTTTGACAAATATTTCGGAAAATTATGTATCGCCATAGTGACAGGTTGTCAGCCCATCGCGTAAAATTGCAATACACACCCCTCGAGTCCCTTAGTCGCCTCTTACGACTCCCACGGAAAAGAAATGGGGTGATGCTTCTAAGCTGGCATCACACGGCAACATGTTTCCATAACACGATTATCTTGTTAATCACGCTGATGTATCCTGTTAAATTCACTGGAAATATTTTAAGGGTGATTTCTATTCGTGTATCTGAATAACTTCTACAAGGAACATTACGTCGAAATATGAAAAATATATGATTCCCGTACAAGGTAACACATTTTTGAAAATTTTCGTATGGGCGGTCCAAAGTTTATCTTCATATTTTACCCTAGAAACTTGTTCAATTTCACAAGTAGCCGAGCAGTGACGTATAAGTAAACATGACGTCAATATGTGATACTACTATCGGGTTTAATAGTACATTGTTGTCGAGGTATGGAAAATAAGACTTTGCAGGACGAGTATAGTTTGAAGTCCGAGCCGCAGGCGAGGACTTCAATTATACAAGTCAAGCAAAGTAATTTTCCCCGAAGCTTACATAGTGCTTTTCTCAAAAAAAAGCTAGGAAATGAAAGATTGTACTTCTTATAAAAGTTAGCTAGCGACCACAACACAACGAAACAAATAATACAATTTTCCCACCAATTGTAATTTTTTTAAATAAATTCGCCTGTAAGGCACAGTTTTACGTAATATTCAGCCATGCTAAATGTTTAGTTCATTCTTTTCTTTTTTAATTCTGGACAGGCAAGGGTCTTCACATCATACAGCCTCGTCTTTAGTTACCTATTTCATACAAAATTACGTTCCGTTTCTATGAGAGTCATCGAGATAATTTTGAAATCAAATTATGTGAGTTTAGCGTATAACGAATTTATCTTAATGGACACCAGCAAAGGATTTCCATACAACTTTGCTGGCGTGATCTGAGACGTGACAAACAATGTGAAACTTCGCGGTTTCTTTTTTTGAAAGAAATGAACACTTTTCCTAGCATGTTTGAGAAAAGTAAATGAAATGAGTCTCACGGGAAGAGCGAGTCCAGCACCCTCTGGCCACAGAGCAGCGGATGGTTGGCCGGCAGCTTCTCGGTGCAGGGGCGCGGCTGCCGCACCGGCCACACCTGCAGCATCGTGTACGACTGCTTCTCGCCGTCGAACTCCGTCTCCAGTACAACGTCCTTAGAGGAAACAAATGAGTCTCACGGGAAGAGCGAGTCCAGCACCCTCTGGCCACAGAGCAGCGGATGGTTGGCCGGCAGCTTCTCGGTGCAGGGGCGCGGCTGCCGCACCGGCCACACCTGCAGCATCGTGTACGACTGCTTCTCGCCGTCGAACTCCGTCTCCAGTACAACGTCCTTAGAGGAAACAAATGAGTCTCACGGGAAGAGCGAGTCCAGCACCCTCTGGCCACAGAGCAGCGGATGGTTGGCCGGCAGCTTCTCGGTGCAGGGGCGCGGCTGCCGCACCGGCCACACCTGCAGCATCGTGTACGACTGCTTCTCGCCGTCGAACTCCGTCTCCAGTACAACGTCCTTAGAGGAAACAAATGAGTCTCACGGGAAGAGCGAGTCCAGCACCCTCTGGCCACAGAGCAGCGGATGGTTGGCCGGCAGCTTCTCGGTGCAGGGGCGCGGCTGCCGCACCGGCCACACCTGCAGCATCGTGTACGACTGCTTCTCGCCGTCGAACTCCGTCTCCAGTACAACGTCCTTAGAGGAAACAAACAAATATTACTTCCGATTTATTTATATAAGGTGTAAAAAAATTAGCTAAGAATATTTTAAGAGGTGAACCAGTACGTGAAACTGAACAACTTTCCCCAAGGAACATAGGTCGAAATATGAAAAAATAATTTGACCCTCCCATACTTAGTGTGTAACCCGGGCGGGATAATTTGTATGGGAGGGCCAATTTTTTTTTTCATATTTCGACCTATGTTCCTTGGGGAAAGTTGTTCAGTTTCACGTACTGGTTCACCCCTTAAAATATTCTTAGCTAATTTTTTTACACCATGTATATCTTATGAATTTATAGCCTACAGGATAAACCTAAAAATACCATACAAGGAAACAGAAAAGAAAACAATATAACAAAAAATAAACATTGGCGAATAGTGAGATCATTCTATAGAATTACTTACATTAAATTAAAAATTCTAGGCTTAAAAATTTACTTAAGAAGTTACTTACAAATGACTTACGTTACTTACAAGTAACTAACGGTTTTTCAAGTGACCTAAGGCAGTGACAAGTTATTTATGTTACTAACCTATGATATGTACAACTTACATTTACTACTTAAGTTACAAATGACTGAAGATACCTAAAACTGACATAATATAAGTTAAATAACTGACTAAGATATTTACAACTGACTTCAATTACATACAAGATACATATGTTACTTACAAGTTACTCAAGTTATTTATAAGTGACGTAAAATACTTACAAATGACTTATGTTACTTACAAGTACTTTAATTAACTATGGTATATTTTGCACTCACAATGCTATGAAAATGTCACCGACGGCCGGGGATTGAACCGCTCTACCACTGAGCTACCGGCGCCCCGACCGAACACTTCAAATTTTCAACCTATTGATACTCTTCTTGAAGCGACATCTAGTGTAAACTCATATGTTGCAAAAAGAAATCAATTTCTTATTTTCATTTACTCAAAAGTGACTTAAGTTACTCACTAAAGACTAACTTTACTTACTTAAGTGATCTATCAATTTACCTGCAGTGAATTAAAAAGAAACATAAGGTGATATCAAAAGTGACTTACAGTGACTTTGTAGTTGCCGTTGGGCGCGATGTAGGTGACGGTTCCCTTGGCGCGCGGCTGCATCAACATCTTGTGTTTGACGAGAGAATTCTCGTGCACGATACCGTACAAGTCACCTCCGGTAATGTGGGATCCGACCTTGGGAAAAAGTACAGTATTTGTTATGATTTTGCATACCAAATTTTAAAACACTTCCCGTGTTTGGTATACAATTTTTGAAAACTTCCAAAATTAGCCCAGATGGAAGAGGCGTCGCCACTAGTAATGCGAAAGTCGCAGGTTCAAATCCTGCCCGCGCTTGAATATTTTGCAAGTTTTCAAAAATTATAATTTTGCATTTAAAGAATTGCTTAAAATCCATCTTCTGCAACCCAGACTGCATTCGAAATAAAATATGCTATGTTATCGTAATATTTGTAAGACAGATTTTGGCTTAGACTCTGCTTGACAGACTGCCTATGAAATTATGATCGTAACAGCAAAGTTCAGCAAATATTTGGCACACTTCCAAAAGCTCTCGGGGCGTATTTTTGAGTACGTAGTAATCCAAGTGGTTAAACCACTCGTCTTAGTCTGGCGCATGCTAATTCAAATTCCTACTAATTATTGTTTTCTTTAAACAGGCAGCAGTTGTAGCTTCTGATTATGCCTGTATCGTGCTGTCCTCTTGTTTGGATTTCTTTTTAATCTTTCCAATCGTTTTTTAAATTGGTTTGTGTTTTCTGCAGACACCACATATTCTGGTATACATCTCTAATTTAAATACAGGGTGTTAGGAAAAGTACTGCGTTCCTTTCAAGGAATGAACCAGCCCATGAAACTGAAAAACTTTCCCCAAGAAACATAGGTCGAAATAAATAAAAAATAGACCTCCCATACAAAATGTAGCAACCGACCAAGTCTGGTTGTATGTGATGTCTTAATTATTTTTCATTTATGTATTGTCTATGTTCCTTGAGGAGACTAAGTATATTAGTTTCATGGGCTGGTTCATCCCTTAAAAAGAACGCAGTTTTTTTCTTACACCCTGTATACATCTTCTCAAAAGACTTCCAAAAGAAATTTCTAATTCAAACATACATCTCCTGATAAATAAGTCAAAAAACATATTGCACGAATCATTTTATACCCGTTAAACCTACCTTAACGTTAAGTGGGTTGAACTCCCACGCGGTCTCACGGGCCAGGCAGGGCACGTTCACTCCCTTGGGGATGTAGATGGACTGCGTGAGTTCGTTGATGTCCTTCAACGGACGCTGGATCCCGTCGAAGATGGAGCCGAGGATACCAGGCCCCAGCTCCACGGAGAGGGGCTTGCCGGTACGCAATACGGGGTCGCCGACAGTCACGCCTGAGGTTTCCTCGTATACCTACAAGGATATTCATGATGTAGCCACAAGCAATACAAAAATAAGAAAATTCATTGTTTAATGTTCAATTATGCGGTGTGGCCCATTTGACTACGAAATCAGAAGTGGGATTCACTGTTTTATTTATTGCTCAGTTTTTCATTTTTATCATTTTGTTTGTAAAACTATTTTATTCACCGCTCAGTTTTCCTCTTTATCTTTTAGTTTAAAATTTTTTGTAATTTGTAGTTTGCAAATTCAAAACATACTCTCAAAAAATATAACAGAATTCTTGGTTTGGACAAGAAATTCTAGTCTTACTTGGATGGTGGCCATGTCTCCCTCAAGACGGATGATTTCTCCGACCAGCTCGTTGTATCCGACTCGCACCAACTCGTACATAGCCGAGCCGGACATCTTCTCGGCCGTCACGACTAGGAAAAAGAAACTCTTTTTACTTTTACTTGTTAAGAATAAAAATTCGCGTGTTCCATCGGAGCCGGCGCCAAACGGTTTACAGTTTTTCGTCGTGTAGAAATGCCAATCAAACCTTATTTAAATCGAATATTTTGATTATTTAGATTTGAACCTTCGACTTCTATTTGGGCTACCGCAGCTCGTTACTTGCCCGCGAATTTTGCAAGTGTTTTGTATCTTGATGCCAATAACGCGTGGCACGGCTCCATCTACCGCGTTAGTTTTGCAACTAATTTATTTTTTCATTTCCCATTTGATACTGAAAACGGCTCACGCTCGTCATCACTCGATATGCGCTTTTGGCTTGTGGGTTAGCATGAGCAAAAACCAAAGTGCACTTCGTCTCAGCCTCATCAGGCCCTTAGATATAGCCTAGACTCAAGATAAAAATGAACATATGGTAGCATACAGAGCTATGAATCTAAAAGCAAAATGTGTCGCCAAAATTCTTGTTTGTTGCCCAACAACTAAACTTTTGCAGAACTTGATTGCCCGATTCTCTTTTCCTTTCTCACTACAATACAAGACCTAGATTAGTTTATAAAATCATAGCACTCACCAGGTCCGGAGACGGCAAATACATAGCCGAATCTCTCCTCGTTTTCCTCCCCCGCAACAGTCTTCATCTTTTGCGACATTTTCAACTATTTTATTGTCTGCACTGTAAACACAAAAAAAGGCTTTTAATTTTATATTAGAAAGTTTGTCACATGTATAGTAATAAAATAAAGAACTGCCTGGTTCTGCCACTGTTACTCGTTTTGAATCCTTTAAAAACAGCTGGTCCAAAAAATATAAAGAAACAGAAACACGGCCTAGAGGTCATGGACAAGTTTAATCTCACAAATATTGAACTTAGCTTTAGAAATCAATTCCTATATTCCTACCAAATTTAAATGAACCAAAGCTCAACAATAAACATAAAAAATAGAAGTACTCTGACACTAAGGTTCTTCAGGTTGTTGGACAACTCTTGTCCCCAATGGATCACACCACACAGAAAGTTAGAATGACCCAATAAGCACCTATAATTACAGTTTATAAATACCTCACTACACCTACTCTACCACACAAAGAAATTACATAACACTCAAGAAAAAATGTTTTAGTTTCCAAAAAACTAGTCAAAGAAGTATAGCAATGACAAATCAGCTGATCACTTTATCTAGCATCTGGGTTCTGATAAACTTAATGTCATCCATCAAAGTCATCACATGAAGTAAAGTGTAAGTTTTCCATTTTTGTACACCAAATACTAATATATCTAGAAGGTATTGTAAGTATACAAGTAGGTAGGTATTTTAGTTGATTATAATTTGCTGCTCAAAAACACATACACATATCACGCCTGTCTTTATCTCTTGCGGGGTAGGCAGAGCAGCCGTAAAAAACCGCTCACTATCGCCACGCCTGACAAATATGTGTGGGCTGTTTCAAAAAATGTACATCAGGTTGTCAGCCTGTTGCCTAAAATTGTAATACACATGAAACCCGCGAAATCCCTTAGTCCCTCTAACGACACTTCAAATAATTGGTGTGATGCTATTCTAAGCCAGCATCACACAGCAACTATACTATTGCTAAATTTTTCACAGGATAGCTGATTACAACCTTGAGGCTGAAATAAAATGAGAGAATAATCCAAGATGATTGCCAATTTATGTCTTTTCATTTCATTATAGCTGGAAAAGCTTTTGTGGTAATGAACCCTATTCATAGGAAATTTGCCATTTCTATATATTCATGCAAAAATAGGATAAACTTACACAGGAGTGGTCTTGACCATACAAACTACCAGTATATAATTTACATACATACATTTAACAGCCACATCAGTCCACTACTGGACATGAGCCCTCAGTGTATTGACATAACCACATTGTTTGGCAAGCAAATTGGCAAGCTCAGTGCAAGGTGTTGCACTCACAGGGAACGCTGCTGCCTATTCACTGGATAAATTTACCTCTTAGATGCTTTTATATGACCTAAGAGTTGAATTAGGGTGATGCTATTCTAAGCCAGCATCACATGGCAGAAAATATAAATATGGCTTTTGCAAATAGCTTTTTTAATGGACTAAAAAAGGAGAAGGTTTTAATTTGTCACTCTGAGTTTTAATACACTCTGAGTAAACTATAGAAATAAAGAGAGAGAGATAATGGCCTTAAGGATGCTGGTAATTGGGTTTTCCTGGGAATTGGGTGAAATAGTTCCTGCCTAGCAGAGCTGATCACCTGTCTGCGAGCTCCGCAGACGTCCCAACCCAAGGAAGAAGAAGGATGCTGGGAGAAAGGCAGACTGTAAGCCAAACAGAACAAACAAGCAGAAACAGTCCAAATCAATAAAATTAATGAAAAATAGGCATTCCTATGAGTATATTTTGCAAACATAATTTTCATCTTTCATACACTTTTACTGGTTCAGCATAAAAACTGAACATAACTACATAAAGTTTAGCAATTGCTCCGCTTGGGTACAAGAAGCTTATTGTAGAGGATGAAACTCATACACAAGTTGTTGTAGGACACTCATGAGACCGATGCATATGGACGCAGTTTCATCTATGAATATAAGATTGACAACACAAGTATAAGGTTTATTTCTAATAGGAATACCAAACATAAGGTATACTCTGGTAAAAGGTGGTAAGAATCTTAAATTAATGTACCAAATCAAATTGTCATGCTCATTTTAATTTTATGTGCTATCTAACAAGCATCTCGCAACAATTATCAATTTGGTACCTTGAGGTAAAACCAGTTAAAAAAGCCAGTGTAATAAAATTATATCATGAAACAAGGAGATTTTTATAATGAATTTTCCAATCATCTCTACATTGTTATAAATCATTACCTACTGATTTTATATTAAATTGCCCATAACCTTCATGCATTGACTTTGATCCCCATGAAATGGGAATTAGAATGAGGGCTCATGGGGTCATATCTATGCAGTAATCTAAAGAACAAACATTTACATAGTGTAAAAACCAAGTAAGTAAGCATACTTGTTCTACCGATCATTTATACACTTTACGTACACACAGAACAGTCCGGTATCGAAATAATTGCTCCAAATCACTCCAAAGCAATCACATGATGGGTGGAACCAGAGTTAGACCTTCTCAATGAGAAACTGATATTTCTAACAAAGTCTGCACGTGATACACCACAAATACTCATAGGAAAGAGTACTGATACTCAGAAAATCCTACAAAATCTCAAGAATACAAGAAATTACACGTTCAGTCCGAAATT
This sequence comes from Tuta absoluta, assembly GCA_027580185.1. Lineage (NCBI taxonomy): Eukaryota > Metazoa > Arthropoda > Insecta > Lepidoptera > Gelechiidae > Tuta > Tuta absoluta. The sequence continues at coordinate 642,369 of JAQAHW010000080.1, forward strand.
TTGACAGCAACCGAAGAAGGCAGAACCAGACACCTCCTTACCGAAATGCTGCAAGAACGCAGTCGTCCGCAATAGAAAACACAAGCACTTTAATATTCAGGCCAATTTATAACTGAATATTCAATTAAAATAATAAAATTCGACTCACGGGACGAGAAAGACGGAAAAGACGACCCGAGAATGGCGGAGGATCACAACTTATCACAAGACCAATGATAAAAGTGAAGTCAGCTGACCTGGCTCTATGCCCCGCTGTCTATGACCCACGTCGCATTGATTTTTATCTCCGTCTTTGTCTAACCTATAAAAATTTCAATAAATTATCCTGCTGTCACTCAAGATTTAGAAGATGTTACAATACGAAAAAAATCTTCATCTTTGTCTATGGCTAAAAGTTTCCAAAATAAAATACTTTTTACATTGCCTGTCAACTTCAGTAAGTTTTCAATGTACTTTCAACATAGCACGCAATGTTAACTAAATCTTCTCTTTTTATTCACACTGTCTATGCCTGCCTGCTCACCCTTAGACTAGGGAAAAAAGCTGCTCACTTTGGTAGTGAGGGGACAACTTACTCAATCACTATCAGGAATAAAATAGTTGACGTAAGTGGAATAGATCAATGAAATGTGTTAAATATTAGCACCTATCCTAGAATTTGGATCCACCTGTCTATCTCAGTATCTGATCAAATCAAACATGTGAAAATGGCTCATTATGCAAGGTAGTTAGAAAGGAGAGAGGAGGGAAAAATATGATAAGATATTTTTTTTTTAGTTTATCAGCGAGAGAATACGCCGGAGGGTCACGCACAACTTACCGAAGTACTTACTATCCACTACTTAGAACCCGCGCTTAAAAATGCGATTTTTTTGTCGTGGAACAGTCAGACCTCTCTCTTCTTTCTTCGAGAGTGATAACAACTTCCGATAAGTCACCGGCAACAAAGTCACCAGTAAACTCTGCTCTTGCTCCTGCCGCTGCCGCGAACATTGCCCAAAATACCTCCGAGAAAGTATCAATGCGAGTGAGTGTTCAAGACTGTTTAGACACTTGTGTCATACTTTTCTCGCAGCAATACGAGTAAACGAGATATGAATACATTTCACTCGCGCTCGTGCTGCCATTCCTTTGACTCGCTCTTAGAAAGCTGCCACTAGCGAGAGCACGAGAAGTTGCAGTGGCATGACGAGTAGTTGCGCCACCATCCTGTCTGTTTACGTGCTCACGCTGCCCACTTCCCTTACTCTTTCCCTGCTCATAGAATCATTGTGTGAACGTGACAAAAAGTTAATACCTTAATGAGCTCTAAAGTAGAAGGTTAATTTCATCAGCATTAAGGCCGTACGCCCCGTTACGCGGTTTCACGCGTGAGCTAGCACGCGGGATCCACGCGGCGGTCTGACAGCGCCGCCATTATTACCCGTCCAAATTTAGAAGACGCATAGTGCCTAGGTAGTTGTAATATGGCAAGTGTCGTCGTGTTCGTACGGGTTATACTTTGATTGACTGAGCATGTGTACGGTCGTGTGCGAAGAACTGTGTGCCGTGAAAATTTACATGGATCAATTTATAGTTTATTATTTGGCAAAAAAACGTAGAATTAATACAGATAAGTACAAAAATAACCGTAGGTAGTAATGTTAAACAAGAAATAGGTATTTTAGTACGTAGTTAATAAAATAAACCTAAAAAATAGGTACCTATCAGCATCCTTTTTTTCCTGTTCACTATTTTCATTAAAATTATGAAAAAGCTGTGCAAATTTCTAGCCAGGCACTTTGCCTGGCATCTTTATCTTTATAGAGTTCGTGGTACATATCCCACAGCACAGTGTTCTCTTGCACCTCTAAAATAATACGTTCCGTGTCTAGAAGCATATACGTTATTATGAGTTGTGAGTGATCGTACCGGAGCGTGCGGTCCGCGCGACGTAGCGGCGAGTACTGAGCGCCCGCACCGCGCGCGGGTAACGCGGGTTGCTGAAGCCGCGGCGCGAGGCGCCAATCTTGTGTTTTGTCAAATCTGGCCCGCGCGTGAAACCACGTAAGGAAGCGTACGGCCTAAGACATAATTTTAATAATAAATCTGAGTCACAGTAAGAGATTTACGATCGCTGGGCGCCACACGGTGTCAAAATTGGCGCATGGCTGGCAAAATACGAGGTAATTAGTTTATAAAATATACGAACTGCATGTTGTTGACTAAACTTTTTCACAAGGCGACAAGTGACACAAGTCAATACAAACTTTTCTTGATGACATACATATATCACGCCTATAGTCCCTTGCGGGGTAGGCAGAGCATAAATGGCCGTGAAAAACGGTAATTTACGCCACGTCTGACAAAAGTTCGAGGGTCAATCAGATAACTGTGTATCACTATAGTGACAGGTTGTCAGCCCATCGCCTAAAATTGCAATACACACCCTCGAGTCCCTTAGTCGCTTCTTACGACACCCACGGGCAAGAAATGGGGTGATGCTATTCTAAGCCGGCATCACACGGCAAAGCCGGCATCACACGGCAAAGCGGGCATCACACGGCAAATTCTTGATGACAATGTGATAATTATCTCATAACACTAGCCATTAATAATAAATAAGATTACTTCAGAAGTCGTTATAGTATCACCGCCGAGAGAAGTCGGTTTTGACAGCTGTCATCTCCATACTAAAAGAGATGTCAACAAAGGAAAATGGACCCTCTGCCATAGTATTATCACGAATCTGACAGCTGTCAAATACGACTTCTCTCGGCGGCGGTACTATAGTCTGTTTTTATTTAAGTTTAAAAATCAAAGAGGCTCTATATAGATGTCATAACGCTAACATAAATGTTGTATTGGCTTGGATTCCCAGCCATAGTGGAATTACTGGCAATGAAACAGTCGATGCAATTGCGAAGCAAGCTATCCAAGTCGGTGACAACAAGTATTCTCAAGTTTTTTCTAGTGACCTTCGCTGCTCAGCTAAAACACAATTACATTCTTCCTGGCAATCTTGGTGGCATTCTCCTGCTGTCTCGGTTGGTAAGTACTACCGTGATATTCAACCTAAAATCCCCCATTTACCTTGGTTCTACAAGTATCGTGATCTCGGCAAACTTGTAACGTCTGTTATTATTCGTTTACGTCTAGGACATGTTTGCTCTCCGGTATTTTTGGCTAAATTACATATTCGTGACCATTCCATGTGCGAATGTGGAATGGAAGAGGGTACCGTTGATCATTTATTTTTCAACTGTCAAAATTTGAATGTTTCCCTTTACCAGATGCTCCCTAAAAATATTCCTCGTCCTGCTAATATAAGTTTTTTGTTGACTCTTGTATCGTCTTCTTTTGTTTATGTTTTGGCCAAATTTATTACAATCAACAATATTAAGATTTAAAATGTTTTTCCATTCCGCTTGTTATATTCAACTCTCTCAACTTTAATTTTTCTGTTTATATTGTTTGGAGAAAAAACCAAAGGTAATGGTTACGTATTTGTTGTATTTTTTAACTATTGTTTTCTTTAACCTTGACTCTGGCAGAATCATCGTCTGAAGGCGATGGAAGCCAAATATTTAAAAAAAAAAAAAAAAAAAACCTGCCACGCCATCTGTGATACTTGTACGAAAACATCCCTCCAAAAGTGTTCCCCTAATCACAGTACATTTAAGCACCCTGCACTTATTCAACTGAGTCTGTATCTGTAGTCACAAGTACAACACTATTCGCCTCCTTGCCTTGCTTGCGTCTCTTTGGTCGCCTTTGTGTTTTCTTTTGCCGATAAACATACTTGCCGAATTTACTCGAAAGTAAACTAAATAGCTGCCTTATTGTTGCAACAAAACTCAATCTATCAATTATCCAAGTAATCAAACCGTTTGCCAAGTCATTGCATCGTCAGCATTTTGAATGTGAGTAGATGGCAGTATTATTATTATAATAGCTATACAACACAACAGTCTCGTCTTACCGTGGTATTTTATTTGTAGGCCCGAGAAGGATCTTTACCGTTTGAGTAAGACATTGACCTGGTTGCTACGCCATTCAGCTAAGAAGGAGGGGTTGCACATCAGGTTGGTGAAGTTGTGGTGCCAGCCAGCATTGTGTATATATTGTTATCCATAACCTTTTATACTCAAAGGTCAAGGATCGTTTATCGACATAGCACTTAATCAATCAATGGAACTTGAGACCCTTGCATTTTATCATGCATTTTATTCTTGTTGCTGGTCTGAGTGTTAAATTACTGAATGTATGCCTCGCCCACTGGCTGCGCCACGTCTTTTCGAAGCTAGTAATGGCAGATAACCATATGGTTTCATCTTAAATCAAAAATGTACAAATAGTAAATTCCCTCCAAAAATAATGAATAATAAAATATAATTTCAGCCCAGAAGGCTATGTACCAGTTGATGAAATTCTTCGCCACAGTCGCATAGCACAGTTAAAATACAAACAAGAAGACATAGAGAAAGTGGTAGCGGAAGACAAAAAGCAGCGGTTTGTGCTGAAGAAGACCGAGGGCAGGCTCTTTATAAAGGCTTGTCAAGGACACTCTGTACCACTGTTGAAAGCTGAACATACTCCCATTACTGAGGTAAGAACTGTTTGAACTAGATTCTGGCAGGACACTTTCTAAAACAAACAGAAAATAAAAAATCTCATTCATTCAGTCATTTGCATTACTAAACATGATAGAATTAAATCTAGCTCATTGGATGGGGAATCCCCTATACTACTTTACACTCTCATAAAGGGTAACTTAATACTCCTTATCAAAATTGCTTCTTCAATACATGTAATACAGAAATAAGTGTTAATGCTAGATACAAATACAAATTATATTTATTGTTCACATATTATTAGTAACATATTATTATTATTATTTATAGGACAGGCAGCAATACATGCTGATGGTCCTTACAGTGTTGGTTATGTTAATTAATAATGTCTTTTTTTATTTCATTTGATCACACACACATGAATATTTTTGTTTATAAAGTCTCTATTATTACATATAAAATCAAAATAGTCTGTTCCTTTATTTTCCAGCCAATATATGATATAGTAGTGCATGGCACATACCTACATGCTTGGCCATCGATACTCAAGCAAGGCCTGAGCCGATGTAACCGGCAGCACATACACTTTGCAAAAGGAACCCCGAAAGACAAGTCCGTAATCAGCGGACTTAGAGGAAACGTAGAAGTGTATATCTACGTTGATTTAAAGAAAGCCTTAGAAGACGGGTTAAAGTTCTTTGAGTCTGAAAATGGGGTTATACTGACAGAGGGAAAAGACGGATTTTTGGATCCCAAGTATTTTCTGAAAGTGATAAAAGTTGACTCAGGTTTGTACCTTACATTATTACAAGGTGATATAAACAGTATTGTGTTCCTAATTTACTATCAAGAGGCGAAACAGCCCATGAAACTGAACAACTTTCCCCAACAAATATGTGACATAAGTGAGACCTTTAGTATAGGACCTCCTTGTTATTTCCTTCCTTTCAGTAAAAGTTGTTCAGTCTCATGGGCTAGTTGCAAGCAATGCACTCTGTTTCTGAACACAATTTTTATATTTAACATATTATGCCAATGTCTTGTAATGCTGGCTTTTTTTTTTCATGGGTATTGTATGAGGTGATTAAAGGACTCAAGGGTAACATGTGTATTGCAGTTTAAGATGATGGGCTGACACCTGTCACTATAGTGGTACACAATTATATAAATGACCGTCAAATGTTAGTCAGTCGTAAATGCCCGTTTTTACGGCAGTGTGGGAGCGCCAGTGCCTTAACAGGCTTCTTCTGGGTGAGCTCGCTCCATCTTAGACTCTGTCTCTGTCCTATGACCTAGACTAGAGTCAAGAGCAAACCCATGATTAATAAAAAAAAAAAAAAGTTTGCGCTCTACTCCCTACACCACTAGGAATATACACATATCAAGCCTATTATCCCTTGCGGGGTAGGCAGAACGTAAACGGCCGCAAATTACGCACATTTACGCCACGTCTGACAAATATATGAGGGTTATTCGGATAATTGTGTATCGCCATAGTGACAGCTTGTCAGCACATTACCACATTACATAATTGCAATACACACCCTCGAGTCCCTTAGTCGCCTATTACGACTCCCACAGGAAAGAAATGGGGTGATGCTATTATAAGCCAACGAAAAGGCGTGATATATGTATGTATATAAAACAATATTGTTACTGAATCACTTATTGATTTACACATTACTCTGCATTTATCTAATGAAGTAATTAGTTAATTAATACAGAGCGACAAATCAGGATAAACATTAATTTGATATAGTCAGTCTTCAAAGTGGTCTTGTGATTGCAGGAGAGAAACTATACCCATGAGCGATGGAGGCAAGCCGGGCCATGCCTGCTCACAGCGCTCACACCGCTCACACCTCTGTGTCCGCTCACTCTGCCCCCAAACCTTCAAGTCCAACAAAGTCTACAGCTAAAGTACAAAACAGCCCTAGAAGTAGCGTCCAAAGTACATCAAAACCGCAAAATATACCGAATGCAAGCACTTCCACGGCCGCTAAATCTCAAAATGCCTCCGCACATAATTCCCAAAGAACGCCTACAGAAGCAAGGGGTACGAACTGGCGAATTAAACCAAGTGCAAATGCAGAAAATGCTCAAGGAACGTCCACTGCGAATGCTCCCGCCAGCCCGAGACGACAGAAACAGGATAACGGCAATAACAAGCAAAGAGCCAATATGGTACATGTATCAGGTGAGTTCTACCGCTGCTTTTTTGTATTAAATAACTTATTTTCTCTTCTTTTAATTGTATGTTTGTTACACTCCAACCCTTTTTTTCTTAAAGTATCTTATTTTTCTTAAAATATAGTCCACTGCTGGACGTAGTTTAGGCAATACATACTTCAGCGTATTGCAGTCCAATGCTGGACATAGGCAATGGCATGTATTAATTATCAAGACTTTCAGATATCATTGTGAAAATAAAAAAAATATATTAAAATGTGTTGCAGTAATTGTTGTTTCTAAATATGTGAATAAATTATGTACACTTTTGCAAAAACAGAAATAGTTTAATGTATCAGCACATTGAACTCTCAACAACCTTCTCCATTAAACATAGGTCAAAATATGAAAAGAAACAGTTGTCTTTTTTTATGGTCTTTGTCTGTGACACATTTTGTAAAGGAGCTGCATTCGTTTCATAATTCGACCTTGGGCAAAGTTGTTCAGTTTAACAGACTGGATCATTCACCCCTTGAAATATTACAATTGTTTCTCCATGCTGATTTATTCTTTCAATCATTAATAGTATATAATGAAGTCGTTTCCCGTGTGTATACTTAGATCTTTAAAAGTACGCAACGGATTTTGATGCTGTTTTTTTAGTAGATAGAGGTTATTATGTATAACTAGCTGTTACCTGTGGCGTTTCCTGATAATAAAACTATCCTATGTGTTTATCCATGTTACCTTCTATAAGTGTGCCAAATTTAATTTCACTCGGTTCAGTAGTTTTTGCATGAAGAAGTAACAAACAAACTTTCGCATTTATAATAAGTAGGATTCATGCTTGAAAAAGGTCGGGAAACCGGTAAGCAGCGGGTGAATTAGCCACTATTGTAATTAACTTGAAATAAACTGTCTCGCACTGCTCTGTTTTTCAATTCAAAGATTCAAATATTTATTTGCCATATAACAAAGAACGTCATATCTAGCACGTCACTATTACAACATCACTTAACTTAAGCATCTTAAGCTAATTACAATTTAGTTTATACATGTATATTAAATAACATATCTCTTCTCTCCATCTATCTCTTCTATCAATACTTTCTTCTCCACCCAAAAGTTGTCTGGAATAGATCGCTTGTGAGGCCTCCTTTGCGCATGTTAGCTATGAATTTTCCTGTTATTTTTATTTGTAATTTTGTGCAATAAAGTGTTTTTACTTACTTACTAACTCTCGAGCAGGCTTCCCCCCGTACACCCAGTCGGTGGACCTCGGGCGCACATTCTCCAGGTTCGGCAACGTTCGTGTGGAGAAGCTGAACGCGAGGATGTCCTTCGCCGTGCTCGCCTACACCACAGACCACGAGGCCAGGGAGGCTATACAGGTACTGGCCACAATTCGGGATGTACATTCTCCTTACTTGCCTTAAATTAGTGCTGTCATTTTCCGTTAAATAGGTTTAGAAAAGGATAGGAGATATTGTTGTCGTGTCATGTCTTATAATTTCATGCAAAATACGTGTTATTTGTCAAAATAAGGCGACAATCAAAACAATGACGACTAAATTGACTAGGAAAGGCGAAAAAACCCTTGACGTTTTTAAAAATGACAGGACTTAGATATCTTCTAGCCTTTTCTAAACCTATTTGACGGAAAGTGACAGCACTAATTTAAGGCAAGTAAGGAAAATTTAAATCCCGAATTGACCTCACTGGCAATCTTATTATTTACATCATCATCATCATTGGCCTCACACGTCTGTGACAGACAATTTAATCAGTGTCTGAGGCAAGACTTTTCATGGCTGTATAAGCCGATACGGGAGCGGCATAGTTTTCCGCACGCTCTACAAGTGAAGGTGGAATTTGAGACTGGCACATGCATGTTTAGATGACGTTTTTGCCTTTTGTTAGCGAGACCAGAAAACCAGGCATTATCGTGTGTTTTACGCCCTTCAAACATATTTACATGCACATATCACGCCCATTATCCCTTGCGCAGGCAGAGCGTAAACGGCCGCAAAAACGGACATTTACGCCACGTCTGACAAACATTTGAGGGTCATCCACGAAATTGTGTATCGCCATAGTGACAGGTTGTCAGCCCATCGCCTAAAACTGCAATACACACCCTCAAGTCCCTTAGTCGCCTCTTACGACTCCCACGGGCAAGAAATGGGGTGATGCTATTCTAAGCCGGCATCACACGGCAAATTGAAATTTACTCTATTTAATGTAATATTTGACGGCCGATGTGGCGCAGTGGTAGTGCAACTGCCTGCGACGCAAAGGTTCCGGGTTAGATTCTCGGTGGGGCAACTCTCAAAGTTGATATTTATCACTTTCTGAATTTGTTCCCGGTTTGGTTAAGACATTGCAGGGTGAACCAACTAATTGTCCGAAAAGAAATGGTTCCGTGCTTCGGAGGGCACGTTAAGCCGTCAGTCCCGGTTGCTGTCTATGATTACTTAGACGGCGGTCGTAACACAACCATGTCAGAGGCCTATTAGTGGTATTAGGCGGTTGAAAAACTCTGACATCAGGGTTCATCGCGTCGTTGGAGAACTCGGTGGCCTACACGAAAAAAAAGAAAAAAATGGAATTGAAATGTACTTCATTCAATGTAGGATAGTATCATACTTATTGACGTTATGATCCGTCATTGTTAAAAAATAAATTTGTACTATCACACAATTTGCTTCTTATTATACATTATTTTTTAATCAGTACCTATACTTGTAATTTCAGGCTTCGGGTAAAGTGAATATATACGGGGAATTCCTGCGCGTGCGCGCGTGGACCGTCAATATGCAGCCGCCCAAGAGGGAATTCCCCCGCACCAAGCAGAAAGGTCAGTGTACACGCTACTCGTACTGTCCCAATATAAAGTGTAAAAAATCAACTGGTTTTAATATTTTCTTGAGTTTGCACAACTATTACTCATCGCAATAAAACAATTTTAAACAGATAAATAGATGGCGGTAGAACATAAATAATTTCAATTCTAAATAATGACGTCTAACACCTTAGTCATCCGTGACCACGGGCTCTGTAAAGAGCTCGAAACGTAGGAATTGTAAAATCCAAAATAAACACAACTTAAATCCGTTTAAAATTGTTTTATTGTGATCAACTGGTTTTGTTCCTTGGGGAAAGTTGTTCCTTATCACCAGTCCGTCTTGAGATTTAGCTATCGGTCGCTAGTCAAATTTCACCCTAGGTATATTGGTACGCTAATTAATATCAACAATATAAATGCTGTGCGAAGTAGAAAGTCAAAAAATAAAAAGGTATCTTTAAAAATTACACTTACACATCGTTCTTCGATGCAGTGTCTGTCGAAATGTGATTACGGACTCCTGCAGTCCACTGCTGGACGTAGGCCTTCCCAGAAACGCAATAACGCATATGTAGCGGCGCGGATTGCAAAGAAATATGAAGCGCGCGCCGCACACAGAATGCGCTGACTTCGCTAGATGCATCTACTGCTGACGAGGCGACGACGACAACGCTGCCTGCACAATGTAAACACGACGCGTCATACTCGTCATAGAAGATTAGCCAATCAGAAGTCAAGACCTAAAACGCGGTTACGAAGTTTGTCGAAGACTTAGTATAAATACAAAATCCACGACCTACCAGTTGGGCCGCGGTCCCCGAGCTGAACACCTCGCTCGGCGGGAATTCCCCTTTTCCATCATGCAGCATTGAGCCTACTGGCTACACACCTCCTTCAATCTTCCTTACACATATACATACATACACATATCACGCTTTTATCCCTTGCGGGGTTGGCAGAGCTTTTACGGCTGTAATAATACGGGCGCCATTGCCACGTCTGACAAATATAAGGCACGATCTTCCGTTTTTACCATCCATTCCCTACGATCTTCAAAACTGAGTAAAACGAAAATATTCAATTCGTTAATATGCATTCATGTATAGTAAAACATCTCAAAATAATACATATAAAGTCATAGAACATTACGAAATAATAAGGAAAGCTCTTGCCTATCTAGTCATCGTACTTTCTTCCACGTGATAGATAGGTGCTTTATACTACACCTACGACAGTGAAAAAATATAACAACAATTAAATAAATCTCAAATGAATGCCACGAAAAATCCAAAGCACATTCGCGCGTTAATTTATCTTTAGCAATCGCAATAAGTCCATTCAGCCAAGTCTTCCATTCTGTCTGCTAAAATATTATAGACACGTTTCGTTTTACGAAAGTATTAACAGTTGTTTCTTACTCCCGAGAGAAGAAAGTGTTTTGAATGGAAAATTCCTTTCCGCTAATTTGAATTTAAACAAATGAGTTACGTTCCTCTTTAAGTTTGAAAAAGCTATAGGGCACACTTTCCTATGTAGGTGTAGTATAAACCATGTTTCATAAATAACATAAGTCAAAACATCAAATATCAAGAAAGCCTCGATACAGGTACATTCATCTCTACTGCTTTAAATTAAACAGACTAATGGCACTCCCAAACAACTGTAACTGAATACGCTTTATTCTGTTTTGAGCTGTATTTATATTTACTCTTTATTACAGCTGAAAATTCGGCTTCACACAAATACGAGCTTCCAAATGCGAATACTCGGCATCTTTGAACATAAACCAGTGATTGTCCAATTTGGTGATAGGTACCTACTTAAAGTTTTAGTCTGGTGCCTATGTTATGAAACTACAGGCTACAAGTCTACAGGTGAAATTCTTAGTACATTGCGTAGCCGGAACATATTCCTGGTATCACAATGGCTAACCGACTACGCAATGAACATCGAATTTCACCTGTAAAATTGTAGTCTGTAGTTTGATAATATCGGGTACTGGTATTTTGAGCTATATTTCTTTATTATCATGCATTTCACTCAGTGGACCCAGGTATCTTTGGTTGATTCTTATTGATGTGGTATTTATTAATTTGTCATCAAAAGATCAGATGGAGTTCATAAAAAAACAATCAAAATGAAGCATTTTTATTTTGGTTGAAAAATATTCATTGATTCTTGTTTCGTTTATAAACGCTTTAGATGTGTGGTTTATTTTTGACTGAATGCAGAACAGGCGAATGCTATTGTTTGGGTGTTGTTGTTACTTAATCAGGTTGTCTGGAAAAATATTGTATTTCTTTCAAGAAGTGATACAAACTAGCCCATGAAACTGAATAAATTTACCAAGACACCGAGGGAATCGATAAAAAATAAATAACATAAAATCTGCCAACAGACCGAGTTGTTTTGTTGGAGAAATGAAATCCCGAAAAAATATTATATTTTGACCCACGTTCCTTGCACTAGATGTCTTTTCAAGATTGGAAATATTGATGTATTCGGTCGAGATGCCCGTAGCTCAGTTGGCAGAGCAGTGGGTAGTCCACGCTTCAAGTCCCGGCCGACGCAAAAATAAATCAAATTGTTCTTTGACGTTCCTTACTTTCGAAAAGTCGTTCAGATTCAGCGGCAGGATTGGATCACCCTTGAGGCCTTTTGTACCCCGCAACAGCATATGTATTACCTTACTACTTTCTCTTAAAGTTCAAAACCTATGCAAAAACATAATAATATTGGGTACACTAGGGGTTAAAAGAAACTCAATATTTTTCCTAACAGCCTGTATTAATTTACTTTTGAAATGAAATGTTTTTTATCGTACATTTCCAGGAATGATAGTGGAGCCAACTGAGATAGATCTGTCCGGCGACTTCCATCAGCAAGTGGACTCCGTGTTAGCTGCCGTGAGGTTGACCCAGGAAGAAGTGATGAATGTGTCCGTGTTGTATGCTGACTTGGAGAGGGCGTTGCAAGCGTTGTGGCCAGGTTTGTAAATTTGACACAAAGAATCTAAAAGTAAAAATGGATTGCTTAGAAAATAGAATGATTTAACTATACAAAAAATAACTATTTCATTTAACAACACTTAAAAAAATCGGGGTTACCTAATTTACCCAAGAGTCGGTTATCCCTTATTTCCCACTATCAATTATACCCACTGCTTTACTTTATTTTCAACACTCAAGCAAAAAATTACCTGTTTTTCTGCAACTAAAACACTATTTTAAATAATTTCAAACACTCGAGCCAACTATGTCCTGTTCCCCACAACTAAAACATTATTGTTTTGTTTCAAGTTTTGTACATATACTTTTGTTTGCATTATTATTGTTTTTTGTTGTCAGGTTGCGTGGCGATGCCGTTTGGTTCCATCACCACAGGTTTAGGCATCAAGACGTCAGACGCGGACTGCTTCGTGCATGTCCCCACCGTGTACCAATCACAGAAACACAACTTCGTCAACAAAGCCAAACGGGTCTTACAAAACTACCCGCAAATATTCGCAGAAATATTCGCCATTCCGCGAGCCAACACTCCGATCGTAAAGTTCTTCCACATCCCGACGGAGATCAACTGCGATTTAAGCTTCAAGACGCCTCTCGGAGCGCAGAACAGCAAACTCATAGCGTTCCTTCTGCACGCGGACCCGCGGCTGCTTCCCATGGCAGTCACCGTCAAATACTGGGCCAAAGTACACGGCTTATCCGGGACGGGGAGGCTCACGAACTACGCACTGACCATGATGATCATATTCTACCTGCAACAACCCCCGATGACGATTTTACCCTCAGTGGAATGGCTCCAAAGAGACCCGAAAGACGAAGTCATAGTCGACTCCTGGAACACGGGGTTTATGAGCAAAAAGGAACTACTACCGGTCTGCGCGAACACTTCCTCGATATCCGAGTTGCTGGGAGGGTTCTTCGAATACTACTCCAATTTCGACTTCGCCGATTTGGTCGTGTGTCCGTTCATGGGCGTGCCCGTGAAGAAGGAGTGCTTCGTCGATATCGCGAAGATTCCTCCGGAATTCGACCGCTACAAAGCGAATACGTTGACGAGACTGACACCGCCCCTGAGGGCCGCCACGGCCATGTGTGTGCAGGACCCTTTCGAGCAATGTCACAACGTGGCCTCGGCGATATCGAGCAAACTAGCGGCAGACATCAGAGCTTTCTTCCAGTTCGCCGCGAAAACTTATGAAAACGACAAACTGAGCGGATGCGAAAAGTTCCTCAAAACTATCCTGCTCGATAAACCCAAAAAAATTCGCGCGAAGTCGCATCCCGAGTACAAAATCAACCTCATCCAGAGGATGATCGGGAACATCACCAGAACCGACTGGAAGGACGTCATCAGAGAAGCCGTGTTGACCGTGTTCGAGACGATGCTTAAAATAAAGCTCGGCGAACCGGAGCCGGTTCCGGACGCGAAGAAACCGAAAGAAAGGTACTACGCGACGATCACCAAAACAATATGGAAGAGGAAACAGTTCGCCAGGCTGTACGACTTCATGAAGAAAGGCTTCGTGGAGAAACAGTCCGCGATCACAGACGAAGTCCTGGCGCTGGATAAGGAGCACTTCCGATTGCAGTTCACGGTGACGCTCACTTTCCACGAGAGTCCGAAAAACGCGGGAAAACTCGCGATCAAACTGACAGAAGGCGACGTTGACAGATTCAAGGAGTTTGGAAAGTTCTTCATATCGACCGTGCTGAGTTGGCTCGCGCAGTTGATAAAAGATGAAAACAAAACTCCAAACACGCCTGAACAAAACCAAACTGTCGTCAATGAGAATAATGTCAAAAATGAAGATTTGGATAGCGACGATGATGATGATGACGATGCGGGCGAGAATGACACGGAAGAACAAGAGAATGACTTATCCGTTAATGAAAATGACGCATCAAGTACAGATGAAGCGGAAAGCGCAATTAGAAACGACAGTGAAAGTGACAAAGGCGTAGCCGCTGCAACGACCGTGGTCAAAGAATCTACGAATAAAATACCTGAAAATAAAACTACTACAGATTTATCGCCAGAGCAGAAAGCACCAGACAAAATCTCACACCTTGAAGTAGCACTTAACAGTATAACATTAACAGATTCAACGATTGCACAAAATACCCCTGAAAATACGGCAACAGTACAAAAAGCGTCTGACAATACGCCTGTAGACTCACCAATACCAAAAGCCCCTCAAAATGCAACGCCTGTAGAATCGCCCGTACAAAAAGCCCCTCAGAATACAGCTCCTGCAGAATCGCCCGCAGAAAAAGCCCCTGAGACTGCAACGCTTGCAGAATCACCCACACAAAAAACATCGGACAACACAATGGTTGTAGAATCGCCCGAAGAAAAAGCCCCTGAGATTACAACTTCTGTAGTATCTTCCGTACAAAAAGCCCCTGAAAGTTCAATGACTGTGGAATCATCCAAACAAAAAGCCCCCGAAAATATGGCTCCTCTTCAAATTAAACAAACTAGCAGCTTCTGTGACCCTGTTCAGTCAGATACTCAAACTAATAGTTAAGAATATTATTGATTCATTAATGATTAATGTGACTTTGTATCAAATAGACTTAGTAAATACAATCTATTTTATTATTAAGTGAAGCCATTTGTTGTACGTTTTCTTTTCTATTTTTTATCTAATTCATTCAGAATCCCATTTGAAAAAATACTGTTGTTTGATTTACTTGGTAGAAGTAGCTCAATCTTATGTTTAATTAATGAAACCCTCATTCTGCATGAAATAAGCTTGGGGCAGCAAGAATACCTGAGTACAATTCATCAATTAGAGCGTCTGTGGTTCTGTGACATTGCCACTATTGACTCGTGTCCAACGACCCGATGAACCCTTACGTCAGAGTTTTTCAACCGCCTACTATCACTAGTAGGCCTCTAACATGGTTGTGTAACGACCGCCGTCTGAGTTATCATAGACAGCAACCGGGACCGACGGCTTAACGTGCCCTCCGAAGCACGGAACCATTTATTTTCGGACAATCAGTTGGTTCACCCTGCAATGTCCTAACCAGACCGGGAACAAATTCACAAAGTGATAAATATCAATTTTGTGAGTTTCCCACGGAGAAACGAACCCGGAACCTTTGCGTCGCACTACCACTACACCACATCGGCCGTCATCTAACTATCGACTATACTGACGTTTTTGCGAGCGACGACACCGTGCGACCTTTCATAGAAATCCGTTTATTAATGTCCGTATCGTCGGCCGATTAGTAGTGAGTAGTGCGACTGCCTGCGACACAAAGGTTCCGGGTTCGATTCTCGATGGGACTCTCACAAAGTTGATAGTTATCAATTCGTGAATTTGTTCCCGGTCTGGTTAGGACATTGCAGGGTGAACCATCTGATTGTCCGAAAATAAATGGTTCCGTGCTTCGGAGGGCACGTTAAGCCGTCGGTCCAGGGTGGTGTCTATGCTTACTTAAGACGGCGGTCGTAACACAACCATGTCAGAGGCCTACTACTAGTTGTAGGCGGTTGAAAAACTCCGACACCAGGGTTCATCGTGTCCATTGGACGACTCGGTGTCCCACACGAAAAGAGAGAATGTCCGTATAGTCTATGGCGGTTTTGTAGACTCTCAAAGTATATGTAGAGCCTATGTGTAGATTTCGTAAACCATTGATATTCCCTTGAAGCAAAGATTCAAAAAATAATAAATCCTACTTTTTGTATGCTTGAACTGTAGCTTGAGGTTGAGCTTGATTGAACCAAGCATTTTACAAGTATAATCCCAACGTAGGAGTATACATACTATGATACTAGTTCAATGGATGATTGAACTGTGGATTGAACTCTTTTCTTCCAACCATTTTTTTAATGATCGTCGATTTATTTTCAACAAACACAAACATAAAATATTTTCCATGAAAAATATTTTCTGCGTAAAATGGAACGTCCATGGCACGTTCAGAATATTATTGGAAGTGTCTATACAGCGGGGCGCCCTGCCATATAGTCTATAAGTCTATGGCGCAGGGCGCCCAGTTGCGTAGCTCTTTCAAAGTGAACTAGCTATTTGCCGGGGCAATCTGTCACTTTGATATTAACAAGTGATTTTCAGGTTATGTTTCAAAGTTTGTTTGATGTTTGTTTGGATCGTTTTGGCGGTTGTTTGTGTGGCTTGGAGCGTAAAACAATTGTGATAGTGAGATCTCAATATAGAAAACAACGTCTTAAGAGGTGATTGTGGTGACTGGAGAGGTGTACAGTTAAATTTTTCTGAAGAACTTTCACTGTTCATTAAAGAATATAAAAGTAAGATTATGTTCAACTGAACAGGTCTTATGCAAAGAAACTTAATGCTCCAAGTGTCCTAAAGAAATACCGTTTTAAAATCAGTAATACCAATAATCCCCTCGAGTATTATAGTTTAACATAAATGTGTCTTAATGGTGGAAACTACAAACTAACTGGATCACAAAAAAGAAAGACAAGGTGTGTACTACAATTAATTTATCGCATTAAATAATAAAGAGCTCACAATAAAAAGTTTGTTTCTAGTGTTCTGTACCGTAAGGTAAAAACAGGACTATTACTGAGACTCCGCTGTCTGTCTGTCTATTTATAACCAGGCTGGATCACATAATCTGTAATAGGTGAAACAAATTACACAAATTTAAATAAAATAAATATTCAAGACTACTACCATACAAGAAACGTGATTATTTTAGTCTAAGCCATTCTTTTTGTAGAATTGGTACCTACGAAACCCTTCGTGCGAGAGTCCAACTCGCACTTGGCCTCTAATTTTTGCGCTACATAGATTGTGGATACTAACTAATGATTTATTTTATTTATAGCACATCAAAATTAGGATGCCCGATGTTTATGCGATTTGGAGTATCAGCTGATGGTCAAATATTGGAAATGACTGACTGCAACACTGAACATAACTATATAATAAACGAAGAGGTTTTCCACCAATTGCGCAAACAAAGACGGTTAAATGAAGAAGAAAAAGAAGAAGCAGAAAAATTTTTGAAACTTAAATGTAACAAAAAATTATTAAACATTATATCAAAACGAATACAGAACACTAAAGAAAAAAAGTGAATTATCTACACACAAAAAGGAAATTAATAGATTTACGTACCTAAACCAGGTGTATGTTTTATTGTAGGAAGTGTCTATACAGCGGGGCGAACTGGCATATAGTGATTTAATCTATGTAGCAGGGCGCACTGTCGTATAGCGTTTTGTCTGTGAATTGGCTATTCATCGGTGCTCTTATTGCGCCTTGTTACATCTGTAGGCTGAACCACCTGATTAATGGTCTGTAAGAAATATGGTTCCGTGCTTCGGAGAGCACGTTAAGCTGTCAGTCCCAGTTTCGTCATATCATGTGTCATGCCATATGCCATGTCATGCCATATGCCATATGCACTCAGCACTGTCATGTCATATGTCATGTCATATGTCATGCATGATAAATGTCATGTCATATGTCATGTAATATGTAATGTCATATGTCATGTCATATGTCATGTCATATGTCATGTCATATGTCATGTCATATGTCATGTCATATGTCATGTCATATGTCATGTCATATGTCATGTCATATGTCATGTCATGTCATATGTCATGTCATATGTCATGTCATATGTCATGTCATATGTCGTGTCATATGTCGTGTCATATGTCGTGTCATATGTCGTGTCATATGTCATGTCATATGTCATGTCATATGTCATGTCATATGTCATGTCATATGTCATGTCATATGTCATGTCATATGTCATGTCATATGTCATGTCATATGTCATGTCATATGTCATGTCATTTGTCATATGTCATGTTATACATGGTGTAAAAAAAATAGCTGAGAATATTTTAAGGGGTGAACCAGTACGTGAAACTGAACAACTTTCCCCAAGGAACGTAGGTCGAAATATGAAAAAAAATTGCCCCTCCCATACAAAATTATCCACTAAGTATGGGAGGGTCAAATAATTTTTTCATATACCGTCCTATGTTCCTTGGGGAAAGTTGTTCAGTTTCACGAACTGGTTCACCCCTTAAAATATTCTCAGCTTATTTTTTTACACCTTGTATACGTCATGTCATGTACTGTCATACGTCATGTCATATCATCCCTGGTGTTAAAATTTTACCACTAGTAGTAGGCCTCTGACATAATATGCAACAACGGCCGTGTCAGTAGTGATGAACAGCAACTGGGACTGTAAGCTTAACGTGCTTTCCGGAGCACGAAACTATATTTCTTACAGACTATTAATCAGGTGGTACAGCCTACAGATTTAACAAAGCGCAATAAGAGCACCGCTGAATAGCCAATTCACAGACAAAACGCTATATGACAGTGCGCCCTGCTACATAGATTAAATCACTATATGCCAGGGCGCCCTGCTGTATAGACACTTCCTATTTTTAATTTCTGAAATGCTATATACGTACGAGTTGAATTAATAACCTTCTTCATCTGAAGTTTATTCAATAAGTTAAATTTTACTAAGGTGGAACATGAGTACCGGCAAATAGCCATTCACAGGTAAGCGCCCCGCTATATAGTCTAAATTGCTACTTGGCGGGGCGCGCCCCGCTATATAGTCTAAATTACTACGTGGCAGGGCGCCCCGCTGTATAGCCACTTCCTTTATTGTATGCAAATAAATACTATTATGATATGATACAAGATAAATTTTTATTTTATTTACCTGATTAGATATATAGAGGTATGTTAAACAAGCGGCCCACCCAGCGGTTTCACCCGCTGCTAACCAATTTCCCACGGGAAACAGACCTTCTCCCGACATAAATTATACGTAAAAACTTTCCTCTTGAATCGGTCTATCTTTTTTTTTAAACATCTAGGTCCATTAGGTGGTTATGAAGATTTAAGCATATATACAAACAGATATAGGGATAGACTAGACGTGGAAAGCGAGTTTACTTTATACTATGTAGTGATGATGCAAGCGAGTACAACCAAACAAACATAGGTTCACTGCACAAGCAAGTATTTTTAATTTCTGAATTGTTATATAGGAGTTGAATTAATAACCTTCTTCATCAGAAGTTTATTCAAAACGGATAAAATTTACTTAGGTGGAACATGAGCACCGGCAGATAGCCATTCACAGGTAGGTAAGCGTTATTTAAAAGCGCGCTCCGCTATATAGTCTAAATTACTACTTGGCAGGGCGCGCCCCGCTATATAGTCTAAATTACTACTTGGCAGGGCGCCCCGCTGTATAGACACTTCCAATATTATTTGCAGGTACGATATTGCTCGACAGTGTTCATCTTTAAAATAGCCAACATAGTATTTCCCACTATAATATTAACCGCTGCTAGTGTAATACTCATCATAACAGTGTCCCGTGATATTTCCTTGGATCAAAGAGTAATGTCTTGTTCTTATATTACAAAAGTTACGCATTATCACGCCAATAGATAGCGTTAAACATCTGGGGATATCTCAACTACCCACGCAAGGTAATAAAATTAACGTTCTAGTAGTTGTGAACTCTTTTCTTCCTTGTTTCCCTGACGGGATTCCTTTTTCGGACCCGTAGTCCTAATTCATTGTTAGCGATATCAAAAAACATAATATATTTGCGTAATAGCGACGATTATAGCCCAGAAAAGTCACGTCCCTCAGTCATAAGGGTACGACGAAGAAGAATAATGCGCAAGGTTTTTATTCTGTAAAAGCTGAGAAGAAATTCAAAATACTTTGTCACATGTTATCGTGCATGTAACGCAATGTTGTGGTGGGCAACTGGTGTTGATCAATATCAAAGTAGTTTAGTTTTTGAACATATTTTGACATTGACTTTACGTTGACGTTATCATTCGCTTCCCAAACCGATTTGAAAACATTGAAAAATAATTATCACATACAAACAAAGGGCATTTCGATCTGCAAAGTCATTAAAACAGTTTCTCACAGGCGGACTCATCCGCTGTTCGCGTGTGTAATTACGGACAACGGGGATAGGAGTTTCTTTTAAGCAAAATGTATATTTTCCTAGTTTTATTTAGTTTCGGCGTAGTTCACGCGCAAGTATTGACCACAACCAGCCCTCCGTATTCTCAAATACCGATTCCCGGTCACCCGTACATCCCAGCTTTAGTGGCGGATGCAGGACCGCCGTACAACTGCAGCTACTGCCAGCCTGAACAGATACATATCTCTTTCGGTGGTAAGCTTCTTTTTATAATTTTCTTTTATTATTCAAATTCGACTGTACTGAACCAATCAAATCATGATCTTATGTACCTACTGTTTTCTGTTTTTACTGTAGCATTTTTTTTACCATGTTTTGGAGAAAAGCAACAAATTGATGAGCTTTATAAGGGCATTATAATCAATTAATTTAAATGTCAGTATGAAGGCAATTTTTTTTGAGAACAATAAAAGGATGTGTTTCATATAGTAACTTTATCAGTATTATAGGGCCAGGCCAAGTGCGAGTCACACTTGCCCACCAAGGGTTTCATAAGTATAGTTTATTTCTTTATTCTTTTTTGTTTTGTGATTTATACTATCCACTTGACAGTCGAAGGCAACTTTTGTTGCCAAAAACTTAATGTTAGTTTGTCAGTTCGGACTGTCAAGTGGATAAGTATTGCACAATGGAGTGGCATTGTCATATTTTGACAAATCTCCTTAACCCTCTCAGACTTTCAATTGACATTTCCCAGCTACCATTCGCTGGTGTCAAATTTCGCAAACAAAAATGGCGACTAATTTCGCAAGGACTATGGTTGCAAAAATATAAATTATTTAAAATTTTTACGGTTTACATTCAATCCACTACTAAATACTAGTGCGGAAATATATTACCGGTTTATTTACAAATTTTCGCCCTGTTTATGTTGTTTTGTTTTTTATTTTCTGGGCCTGGAAGTTGCATGTCTAGAAATTTTGCTGACGTCGCAATATATAATATAATTACGAAAAATATATGATGTACCGATAAAGTTCAATTATTTTAGCACAATCTGTAATAAATATGTGATGCAATTATACATTTCTCCATTTGTCTATACATACATATTTTTTTCATATGAAAAGCACTAAAAACATCATCCACCAAAAATTTCCGACGGGCGAAAGCGGTTGATCAACTTTGACAGTTTGTTATTTTACTTTTTTTTTCTAACGCTTTACACTTTGTGTTGCTAGTATAATGAAAATTTTATTCTGAACAGTTCTATGCACGTTTCATTCACCAAAAATGTTAAGTTTCGTCTATGAATCATTTTTGACGGACCGAAAACGCGCGAAAAACTTGACACCATACTTAAAGCACACATGTGTGCTTCGACGAGCGAACGGTAGGCGGCCATTAATGTACACATGTGTGCCTTGACGAGCGGGGAGGTTAAATAAAGATTTAAAAAAAGGCCTTATATATGATACCCGGCTTGAACTACTAGGCTTAATTCAAGAATTTTGTCTCCTAAGACATATCAAAAATATAAATATATATTTTTGGATATTTTCCTAAACTTATACTATAAAAGAAAGTAAGTTGCCAAATTTCATAGGTTCTAGGCCTAAGAGAAGTACCTTCCGAATTTTGATTTCCTTGACAGGGTCAAAAACATGCATTATTACAACATTAACCGCCATTTCTTTTTAATCAGCAAGTAAGGATCATGAACATTTTTACACCTTCAAGTGGCCGTAGTATGTTTTTATATACTTGAGTATGGTTTTAATTGGAACTCAATATTTCTATGCGTTTCCAAGATAAATGGTTGTGACATATGGATGGACAACAAAGTGATTCTATAATAAGGCTAAATTTTTTTCCTATTGAGATACGGAACCCTAAAAATGTTTTTGTGAACTTACGAAACAAAATCATCATTATGAAAACAAATTTGTTGATCATATTCATAATGAACAATGGGTCATACGGAAAAAACAACTTTTTGTTCTGCATGTATTGAAATATTAAATGAATTGGTATTACTAATAAAGCTTTGTGCTAAGTAATGAATGAATCAGCAAAGAAAAGAAAGAATTAAATAAATTGCTTGTTTTTTAGCATTCACGCAAGTTTCAAAAATAGACTTGACAATTGTTTAAAAACTGAACAATCAAAAATTAATACATAGTGCACTGATATACAGACATCAGCTCAAAAGGAACTGCTAGTGTATTGAAATAAAATAATAATTAATAATGACACACAACATATATAATAAATGTAATAACATAATTAATTATCATGTAAATGTAATAATTTGTTACTTGAACATCTGCAAGTACTGGTTTTGATAATATCATGGAATGTTTGTGCTACAAAACTTAATAACTATGTTATTAATTAGATAAGAATAGTCGTGACCTATAGTTAGTTTACGATTGATCTGATATTAATTTACATATTCAATCTATTTATTTATTAATTTAACTTTATGGACATTTGTATATATGTGTGTATATGCGTCTATATGTGTGGTCAATGTTTTGAATTTAAAGTGTAATGATTTTCTTGTGTGTGACTGTATTCAGTGATTTAAGATTTTTTTATGAATGTGTATGAATCATTCCTTTCCCTCCAATCACTTATATTAAATAATGTATCACATCCTGATTATACTCAATGGCCTACACTTGTCAGTGATTCATATTTTTTCTCCACTCACATATCTTCCACAATCTTCAAATCAAGAACAAGCTCCCAAAAAAATTTAACCAATCACCTAGAAAGAATCTGTTGATCTAAGTTGCTGCCTATAATTTCTTATGTGGTTTATGTAATACGTTAGGACTTTCAGCTTGTATATGAAAGCATGAATAAATTTAATTGAAATGTGAAAGAGGGATCCTAGTTGAAAAACTCTGATGCCAAGTTCTTTAGATTATTCATTAATTAGCGGCGGATTTCCGGCAGGAAAAAGGCATTCTGCCGGCATAACTTATACATAAACACCTTTCTCCTACCACTTTTTTTTTGCGTACTTTTAAAGATCTTAGCATATATAACGACATGGGAAGAGACTTCATTTAATACTATTGAGTGATTTGCTGTACCAAAGCAAAAGACAGCTCTAGAAAGAAAAGATATAAGTTAACTATTGTGCAATAGCTGAGAGGTATAATTTATTCACATGCTAAGATAACTATTATGATGTATAAATACTGCATCATTAAAACTGTGATGTAATAATGTAAATAAATTTAAAAATTTGCTTGATAAATACAAAATGAAAATGTAAATAAATTTAAAAATTTGCTTGATAAATACACTACAGGCATCAAGACTACCTAAGTAGAGCACGGCTGGATGCGGGCAATTATCAGTTGTACCAACTGCCTGCCTGTCTACAAATAATAATAATAATAATAATTTGTAAATATTTACAGATAAACTGTCGGACATAGTAGTAACATGGACGACGTTCAACGACACAGAAGAGAGTCGGGTGCAATACGGCGAGGGCATCATGGACCGGGAGGCCCAGGGCTCCAGCACGGTCTTCCAGGGCGGCCGGGGACAGTACATCCACCGGGTCACGCTCAGGAACCTCAAGTTTGACACCAGATACGGTAAGCAAGCTTTTTGTATGATGTGCAATGAAGAATTTAAAAAAATATATTTTTTGGAAAACGTGCATCTGTCGGCGGCAGGATTTGAACCTGCGACTTTCGCCATCACTAGTGGTGATGCCTCTTCCATTTGGGCTACCGCGGCGCATTACCTGCCCGTGAATTTTGCAAGCGTATCTTAATGCCAACAACGTGAAACACGGGTCCATCTATCTTAACAGATTGAGTGTAGCCTAAGCGCGGAAAACCCTAGTGATGGCGAAAGTCGCACGTTCAAATCCTGTAAATTTTTCAAGTTTTCTAAAATTTGGGAGTTTTAAAGTCTGGTAATCAATAAATAAATAAAAATGAGATTAAAGGAAGTTAAGATACACATATCACGCAATTATCCCATGCGAGGTAGGCAGGGCGTTAACGGCCTAGAAATACGGTAGCTATCGCCACGTCTGACAAATATTGATAGCCGATTCAGAAAATCATGTATCACTATCTACGTATATAGTGACGGACTGTCAGTCTGGGGCAGAAATTGAAGTACACACAAACCCCTCTAGTCCCTTGGTTGCCTCTTACGACACCCGCGGGAAAGAAATGGGGTGATACTATTTTATGCCGGCATCACAGGGCATAGTAAGTAGAAGTTAAAATTATTGAAAAAGTATCCAGATTAGTAGTAAAACAAGTTTATAAATATGACCTCGATAGCTTTATCATATAGAGCTATAAAATTACGTACACGAGTGTCCTTCTTATCATCAAGCTAAACTTCATTTTAGTTCGGATTTCCTGTTATTTATTGAATACCTACTAATATAACACATGTAGGTACTTATGTAAAGAATTTACTGATATGTTTTTGCGAGTTGTTTAGTAGGTTAAGTATATATATAAATTTCAAAACAATCGTAATTTTTTAACTCTTTTTGTTATGCTAAGATATTATGTTAAATAGCACGTTCACACCATGCACATGCTCCTGCTCTTACACTGCCGTCATACACTTCTCGCACCAATATGAGTGAGCGAGATAGCAATATATTCCACACGCGTTAGTGATGCCGTTCCTTTGACTCGCGCACGAAAAGCCGACACTCGCGGGAGCACGGGAAGTGGCAGCGGCATGACGAGAAGCAGCGCGAGTAACCTGTTTACATATTCGCGCTGCCCACTATTTCCTTACTATTTCCGTGCCCATATTGACATTGTGTGAACGTGCAATAAGGATGGAAACACATTCATGGCATACCTATATTTTTCTTGTATAGAAGCTGGTTATTGTAATTTGACCTCCAATATTTCGCCACCAGTATACCACTGCGGCTCCAAGTATGGCTGGTCGGGTCGCTACCAATTCAAGACACCTCCTGGAGGCAACAACGTCACTATTCGAGCTGTCATCTTCGGCGATATGGGCGTCGAGAATGCACACGTGAGACCCCTATTTCCTTTAGCACAGTATACCACAGCGGGGCCAGGTATGGCTAGTCAAGGAAGAGTTAAACTGCCAACCAGGTCTTCTTCTCTTCGTGTGAGAAACCGAATTGACAAACATCCTAATGAAGCCTGGTGTCAGAGGTAACCGCTTTTACCTACTAGTAGGTTTCTGACAAAGTTGAGTGACGTCCACCGTCTAAGTGATCATGGACAGCAACGTGGACCGAGTCCTTAACGTGTCCTCCGAAGCACGGAACCATCTGTCGTGCGGACAATCAGGTGGGTCAGCCTGCAATGCCCTGAAAAGACTGGGAACAAATTCACAAAGTGATAATATCAACTTTGTGAGTGCACAATTCACTAGGTAACTTGTACGCTAGCAGATAAATTCCATTGAAAAAGTTTAGTCCTCATTACAAGGTCCATTCCAGTTTCTGAAATACTTAACTGAATCAAATGTCTAAGAACCGAGTTACAAAGGCAACGCAGACAATCGCACCGTGGCGGGAAATCATTGTTTAATACTTGTTCATTAAGCAAGCCATGCTAAAGATAACAATGGTAGTTTTGATTACTTTTCCCTTCGAAGCTTAAATATTAGTAGAATAGCATTAAAAATTATCGTTTCTTAATTACCTACGGAAGATATTTACAGATAAAACTGCTGTCCACTCCCTGGGTACATCCCTTAGTCGCCTTTTTAAATTACTTTATTCAATGTAGGATAGTATTATCACATCAATGACGTCATGATCCGTCATTGTAAAAAAAAGAAATTTGTATTACAAAATCTTCTTTTTTTATAACTATTTTGTATCGTCCTAATAGAAAACCAGCTCGGGTGGGAAAAAAAATAAAGGCAATCTCGCGAGTATAAATGTAATGGCGCTAGTCTAATCTGGCACCACACGGTGACTTCAATTAACCTTTCATTATTAAACGAACAAGAATCACTCGTTTCGTAACTTTAAACCAAATAAAATTTGTTAAAAAAAAAACAATCTTTCTGTCTCCAGTCCCTCCCGTACTTGCAAGACGAGAGCGAGCGAGACCACTTCGACTTCATCCTTCACGTGGGCGACTTCGCTTACGACATGTATGAAAGAGAGGGAAGACAAGGGGACCAGTTCATGCGTCAGGTGGAGCCCTTAGCCGCCATTGTGCCTTACATGACTGTGCCTGGGAATCATGAGGAGAATAGGTAAGAGAAAATGGCCTAAAAACCCTAAAGGCTTTGATATAGATGACGAATAGTAACGGATCTAATATGTTGCCTTGAGAAACTCCTGAATTGTATGAAAGATAGAGAAGACCTCTATGGACTAGTGCATGCCCCAAGTGGAGTCATTCGCCGCCATAGCGCCGTACATGATCGTGCTTGGGAATCATGAGGAAAGCCGGTAAGAGATATTGATGTACATGATGAATAGTAGTGGACTAAAAATACTGCCTTAAGGAACTTCTGAACATGTATGAAAGTGAGAGAGAGCGACCAAATAATGCTTCAAACGGAGTCATTTACCTACTCAAATGTATGGAGTCATTGCCATAAATAATAAACATTTCACGAATCCGATATGCTTCCTTAAAATACCCTCAAATTTTCGTCACATTGCACATAATTTTCTCCTATGTTCATAACAGAAGAGTCATTTTTGGCTTTCCTATTCTAGTTTATAATAATGTTCTTTAGTTAGAACATTGGGCTGATGCTATATGCTGCTGAACCCCGACGTCCCTTTTGCAGCAACTTCGCGCAATACAAGTCTCGTTTCTCGATGCCGTCTCACCAGAAACAGGAGTCCATGTTCTACAGCTGGGACATTGGGCCTGTCCACTTCGTGGGCGTCAACACGGAGGCCTATTACTTCCTCAACTACGGCCTCAAGCCTCTGTTTGATCAGTACGAGTGGCTTAAAGAGGACTTGCAGAGGGCTAACAGGCCAGATAATAGGTATGTAAAGAAAGAAAGAAATAAACAAAGAAAGAAAAATCATTTATTTGGCTTAATTGCAGGTAGAATAAGATACATAGTGCAAAAAAATAGACATACATACATACACAAACATATATCACAAGTTAACGGACATTTAGAATAGAATAGAATAGAAACTGTTTATTTCAGTGCTACAATGATAGGTAATACAATTTAGGACTTACATACTAGGTTAGGTACACTGAAAAGGGTAACCACTCAGCATAATGCTTAAGCACTTATTTAAAGCACTTCAGCGCTGGTCTTCCGTGGTTCCCATGTGATTGTTGCATCAGTCGAGACAACAAACAATACAAATTATATAAGATTACTAATAATAAAAGATACTCTTTTCTCTTTAAAATTATTAAACAAAACAATTATATAATATACAAATAGTATTAATGATAGTATATTTATGCAATTTTAGCCATACACTTTATACTTATTTACCCCACGTCTGACAAATATTTGAGGGACATTCTGAAAATTGTTTATCGCCATAGTGACAGGGTGTCAGCTCATCGCCTAAAATTGCAATACACACCCTCGAGTCCCTTAGTCGCCTCTTACGACTCCCACGGGTAAGAAATGGGGTGATGCTATTCTAAGCCGACATCACACGGCACACAGAAAGAAATAAAGAAAGAATGAATAATAATTTATTTGGCTTAATTGCAGGTAGAATAAGATACGAGTACATAGTGCAAAAAAATATTCCTTACAACTAAACCGAAACGGTTCCAACTTATGTACGATTTGGTGATTCTGTTGTGGGGCGTGCCTTCTAAACGTTGGGAATTTAAATGGTGTTATGTTATGTTATGTTATGTTATTTTATTTGGTAATAGAAAATTACATGTCAAATTCAATTAAATAATCTTAGATAGATAACAGTGTACAAACCATTTTAAATAATAATTAATTATTAATAACATTTTCAAAAATCATAAAAAGGCGTATGTCATAGTATCAAAAATAATTATAAAATAAAAATCAAAATTACTTCCTAATACATTAGGAAATCGCAACAGTTATTTACGTTGAAGCATTTCGTCAACTGAGTAGAACGCTTGCTCGATTAACCACCGCTTAAGCTGGTGTTTAAAAATACTAAGACACGATGCCTCGGTGTATTTAAGTAAATAAGAAAAACTACTAGCAGGTAGGCGGTTGAGAACTCTGACACCAGGGTTCATCAGGTCGTTGGACGACTCGGTGTGATACACGAAAACAAGAAGAAGTACAAGTACACACACACACACACATATCACGCCTATAATCCCTTGCGGGGTAGGCAGAGCGTAAACAGCCGCAAAAACGGCTATTTACACCACGTCTGACAAATGTTTGATAAAAGTAACATAAACCAAAATAACAGGAAAGTTCTTTAAATATGTTCATTGAGTGGAGAGCACGCCTCCACAAGCGTAGCGTTGGACGCCCTCCGGCAAGATGGACCGATGACTTAAAAAGGCGGCTGGTAGCGACTGGATGACGATTACGAGAGATCGCGCCCTATGGCGTACCCTGGGGGAGGCCAACGTCCAGCAGTGGACTGCAATAGGCTGCTCCAATGTGATGTGATTTAAATATCTGTTTTAGGGTTGAATCCGTGTGATGCCAGCTTAGAATAGCATTACCCTATTTCTTTCCCGCGGGTGTCGTAACGTAACAGTCGACTATGGGACTCGAAGGTTTCATGTGCATTACAATTTTAGGCGACAGGCTGACCACCAGTCATTGTAGTGATACATAATTTTTCTGGAACGGCCCTCACATATTTGGTAGACGTGGCGATAGCTACCGTATTTACGGCTGTTAACGCTCTGCCTACCTCGAAAGGAATCAAGGCGTGATATGTGTGTGTGTGTGTGATGTTAGATATTTGTCTAATGGAATTCAAAAATTATTACTCTGGTGTTGAGAGTTTTTAAATCAATAATTGTCCACTATTGTATTGTAATATAACGTGAACAGCCACAACAGCCCACTGCTGGACATGGGCCTCTCCCTATCGGAGGGTATTGCCATACTCACCACGCTTGTCAGACGGATGGGTGAGCGCAGTGCAAAATGTTGCATTCACAGGGAACGCTGCTGCGCATTCCCTGAATGATTATCCCTTTTACTGCACCCATGAGTAGAATTGGGGTGGCCCGATGATGTAGCGGATAGTACCCCTGCCGTCTACGCTGAGGGTCGTGGGTTCGATCCCCACAACCCACAAATGTTTGTTTTTCAGATATTTGGGTTTAGTCTGGGTGTTTCTATGTAAAATATGTATTGATATACAAAACAAGTATTCGAGTATTAATATCAGCTTTTTAATTCCCATAGGAAGCTTTGCTTAGTTTGGGACTAGATGGCGCTGTGTGAATAGTCCAGGATATTTATTTTTTATATTCTAAGCCGGAACCACACGGCAACCACGAGTATCATAACCAGCATTAAATACTAACGAATTAACGTATTTTTGAATCACAGAATCATTTAATTGTTAGGTGATCATCAGGTTCATTGGTGATTCTGCTAAACACACCTCTTATAATCCAGTTATTTCACGTAGCATTTATAAACATTACATACATACACATATCATGCCTATAATCCCTTGCGGGGGAGGCAGAGCGTTAACGGCCGCAAAAACGGTCATTTACGCCACGTGTGACATATATTTGAGGGTCATTTGGAAAATTGTGTATCGCCATAGTGACAGGTTGTCAGCCCATCGTCTATAATTGCAATACACACCCTCGAGTCCCTTAGTCGCCTTTTACGACTCCCACGGAAAAGAAATGGGGTGATGCTATTCTAAGCCGGCATCACACGGCAAATGTATACTAGTGACTTTTACTAGTGACCGATACTGAAAACAGAGAACTGGCTGGTGATAAGGAACAACTTTCCCCATGGAACCTAGGTCGAAATATGTCAAAAATATTTAGTAGTAACCCATATCAGCTAATCGACAAATTTTGTTAGAAAGATTCAATTTTTTTATTCATATTTCGACCTTTGTTCCTTGGGGAAACTTGTTCCTTGTCACCAGCCCGTCTTGAGTTTTCGCTATCGGTCACTAGTAAAATTTCGCCCTATATATTCTTTTACTTACTGACTTTATTTAGCAGACTGAGCGTTTAGTAGAATCGAAACCGCAGACTGATTTTTGTTTTGACCGATAAGCTTGAACTAATTCAATATTTAAAGAAAAACACTGATAAGTATATATAGATGATAAGTAGTATATTTAATCTATTCGTGTGTAGGTTTATTCTTATATTATCATATTCTATTGTGCACGCCTAATCCGCCTGTCTAATAAAGTCTCACTTTACGTAGGTCAGCTGGAAGAAATTTCTTAGTAGAAATAAGTTGTCCTGTTGTGTCGTTATTCTTTGTATGTGTTTCTTTTGTAATGTTTTTGTGTACAATAAACGGTAAATAAATAAATAAATAATAAGATAACAACAGTTCAATACACTGCTATTAAAAATAGTACAAATTAAGTGTAACGGTTATATCGTATGATGTATTTATCAGACTAAGATTACAGGTCAATATTTTAAGTAGGTTGGTTGCAATAGCATTTTAGGTAAAATGACAATTATAACAGAATGTAAACATATTTTAATGGGTGAATCAACCCATGAAACTGAACAACTTTCCCCAAGGAAAATAATTCTAAATTTGAAAAAATACAATGGTTCTCCTGTAAAAATATATCTGGTCTACTGGATATTTTTTTTATGGGAAGTCCTAAAATTATTTTTTTATATTGCGGCGTATGTTCCTTGCAGAAATCTGTTCAGTTTAATGGACTGGTTACCCACTTAAAATATTTGCCTATTTTTTAACTTCATATATGTAAGGTAAATGGTAACTTATAATTTATATTCTTTTTTCTCCACTTAAACCTAGATTCTTTGTTAGGTAATAAAATCATGGCATTTTTCAAAAATATTTATTGTAATTATAAAAAGTTTAAGTATAGCAACCATATTCCATAACTTATGTTATAGTTAGAAGATAGAAAATTTCAAAAATTAAAGTGATGCACAGTTGAAAATTAATACAAAATACCGGTTAAAAAGTAGTAAAATAAAATAACCGGTTTCCATTCCATCTACTCAAAATTTACCCCTAAAATGAACATTCTCATAAAGTGACCCCGTTTTGGCACATCAACAGAAACGTCCGTCCGTGGATCGTAGTGTACGGTCACCGGCCAATGTACTGTTCCAACAACTACGACCACTGTTACGACGGCTTCCTGCCCAATAGGGTCGGGCTGCCCTTCTTTGGGCAAGGTAAGGAAAGGGCCTGAGATTCGGAAACTAATTTGCTTTGGATTTGAATAAAGCATGTTTTGCATGTACGCTCTACAATAGAGAACTGCACTTACAAAAAATAGTAACATTCTGCTTCATAATGAATGGTCCTAGCTCCACCTGCAGAAAAACTAACATCAAATAAAACAAATCGGTGAATCTATTGTATCGATGTCAATAAGAAAAGTTTCTGGACTTTGCTAGTATTTCAATACCGGTTAGTGTCACCAACATCCACAACAGTCCAGTGACAACAAATACGGCATATGATTCAAAAAGCAATCAAAGTAAATTATCTTCAATTCCATACAACACAATAATGGTACATTTTTATTTTTTCGACTTCGAAATCGTCTTAATCATATTTAATGGCTACAATACAAACCGATATACTGTTTATGTAAAGCGCAAATAGACTCATGTATTTAATAATAACCGATATTATACTGAGTCTTACTTACCGGTTATTCTATAAACTTTATCAAATGGCAGGATGAAACGTAGCTGGGTGATCCTATACGGCCACAGACCGATGTACTGCAGCAATGGTGATGATGAGAGCCTTAGGGAATGCGCTTGTGAGAAAACTCGTTGCGGATTTACCAAACAACGACATTATAGTGAGTCCCACTTACCGGTTAAATTGTAGACTTGGCCAAATGACAGAGGCAAGTACGACTGTATGATCTTGTACGGCCATTATTTATCGGAAGGAATGTTCGCATGAAAAGACCCGCTGCAGATTTACCAATGACCGATTATAGTATAGTGAGTCTTACCAGGTTATTTGTAGTCTTTATCACATTTAGGTTGTTCGTGAGTTTAGGGCTAGTAAAACAATGACACAAAGCGTAGAGTACATAGTAGATAACAAATTAAAAAGTTGATAGTATCAAATAGTCTGCCATTTATTGAGTCAATAGGTTATTAATATTAAATTAGTCAAACGCAGTTAACTTATTTTTTTGCTTAGTTTGTTCAACAAATGTTTACTTCGCTCTCCGGTTTGAAAAGAACAGTTATGCCGCGTAAATTCAGGGGGCAAAAATAAACTTTGCTCTCTACAAATAACTATTTATTACCGATAGATTTTTTAAAACCTATTATAGTATTAAAATTTGCGTTCAGAGAGATCAAATGACAAAGGTAATACTTATCAGCATATATTTAGAACAATTTTATTTGTGAAAATTTAACGTATATACATATATTTTTACAAAAACAAATCGCTGAACTCCCAAACTCCCAATTATAAATAAGCAACTAAAATAAACGCGTACAAAAATATTAATTTACACTCAATATCATCTACAGGAGCCTACACCCGTGGATCATTCTGTACGGGCATAGGCCGATGTATTGTAGCAACGTGTTAGATGACTGCTGGGTTGAACTGATGCCCCATCGCGTAGGCATCGCCGGTGAGTCACAGAGGCTGAAATAATCGGGGGCAAAATTGCACTTGTCGTAGTTTTGTTTGTATGTTATAGTTGCAAAAATCGGTCACCTATCGTAAAGTTTTTCGTTTGTTATAGTCGTTATATAACAAAAAAAAACAGCGTATGCCTGTAATGGGATGTCTACACTAATATTATAAAGAGGAAAGATTTGATTGTTTGTTTGTTTGTTTGTTTGTTTGCATCGAATAGGCTCCGAAACTACTGGCTCGATTTAAAAAAAGGTTTCACCATTAGAATCCTACATTATTCCTGATGAACATAGGCTATATTTTATACGAGAAAAAAATAGGGATCCGTGTGAAAATTTCGATAATGTAACCCAACGTGTGAAAAATGTACCAAAAAAATATCTTATATCGCGTACGCTGTGGAAATTATTGACAATAGAGCAAAAAAATGTACAACAGTTTTATAGAGGACATCAATATCTACAATAATGTCCGCGATACCATATGTCTAACTATTACAGTTATGCCACAATAACTACTTTTTCATTTAATATTTTACAATCTACGCCACATTATTCGTACCAGTGTAATGATTACATTTAATCATTACTGTATTAAAGGGTGTAAGGGATAGCCCTCCGAATACTGATAGGGTACATGCAAACCATGAAACTGAACAACTTTCCCCTAGGAACAAATTTCAGGAAACGTAAAAAAACTGACTTCCCATAGTGAATGCAGTCAGCTGATTGTGATTTTGTATGGAAGGTTATTTTTTTGGCGTTTCCTGACATATGTTTCTAGGGGAAAGTTGTCGTGTGATGCCGGCTTAGAATAGCATCACCCCATATCTATACCGTGTGATGCCGGCTTAGAATAGCATCACCCCATATCTTTCCCGTGGGAGTCGTAAGGGGCGACTAAGGGACTCGAGGGTTTGTATTACAATTTTAGGCGGTGGGCTGACAACCTGTCACTATGGCGATACACGATTTTCCGAATTACCCTCAAATGTTTTTCAGACGTGGCGTAAATGTCCGTTTTTGCGGCTGTTTACGATCTGCCTACCCCGCAGGGGATTATAGGCGTGATATGTGTATGTATGTACTAGCAGCCCGCCCAGCGGTTTCACCCGCCGCTAACAATTTCCCCCCGGGAATAAGACAGTTTAATATAGCCTATGTTCATCAGGGATAACGTAGGATTCTAAAAATCTTGACTTCAATTTGAAACAAATATCGTTTTCAGATGGTGGTAGCGTAAAATTACATGCCGTGTGATTAACTTGGCCAGCCCCATGGCAGTGCCTATATTTTTATTTTTTTATCCCACCCGAGTCGGTTTTCTTAACAAAATTGTAATAAAAATGCGTGATACAAATTTCTTTTTTTAGAATGACGGTTCATGACGTCAATAAGTGATAATAGAAAGAAAGAAAGAAAGATAATAATAATAATACTATCCTACATTGAATAAAGAATTTCAATTTCAATTAAAGGTAAAAGATTTTTTTAAATCGGTCCAGTAGTTTCGGAGCCTATTCAATTCAAACAAACAATAAATAAAATCCTGTTTCTAATATTAGTGTAGATTATATAATTATTATTTTAGTGTGATGCCGGCTTAGAATAGCATCACCCGATTTCTTTCCCGTGGGAGTCGTAGGAGGCGACTAAGGGACTTGAGGGTGTATATTGCAATTTTAGGCGATGGGCTGACAACCTGTCACTATGGCGATACACAATTTTCCGAATGACCCTCAAACATTATGTCCGACGTGGCGTAAATGTCCGTTTTTGCGGCCGTTTACGCTCTGCCTACCCCGCAAGGGATAATAGGCGTGATATGTGTATGTATGTATTATTTTAGTGTAGATTTTTTTAATGCATTATTTAATGTTTTTTGTCGTCTTTTTATATCGAGTAAGGGATAGCCCTTCGAATACTGATAGGGTGCATGAAACATAAAACTGGAAAACTTTCCCCTAGAAACATATGTCAGGAAACGCCAAAAAAATGACCTTCCATACAAAATCACAATCAGCTGACTGCATTCACTATTGAATTGGATAGGCTCCGAAACTATTGACGTCATGACCGTCATTCTAAAAAAAGAAATTTGTATCACACAATTTTCTTTTTTTATTACAATTTTGTTATGACCTAATAGAAATTAGGCTCGGGCGAGATAAAAAATATAAAAATTAAGGCACTGCCATGGGGCTGGCCAGGTTAATCACACGGCATGTAACTTTACGCCACCACCATCTGAACACGATATTTGTTTCAAATTGAAGTCAAGATTTTTAGAATCCTACATTATTCCTGATGAACATAGGCTATATTAAACTGTCTTATAACCGGGAGGAAATTGTTAGCAGCGGGTGAAACCGCTGGTAGCGGGCTGCTAGTTATGTTATAAAGCTAGTTATTACCCTCTGTTTTGTGTACTGTTTACAATAAATTAACCGTTTGGATTATGATCGCTGCAGTTGGATTTAAAATAAATAATTTGTGTAACTAACCTTAAAAAAAACAGATGTATTGTAAGTAGGTTTTGTAGCTGCCATTTTAGTACTTAAAGTAACGTTTGATAAATGTTAATTCATTACTCATCATTAGTTAAATGTATTACTTTCGCCTGCTGATGTGTCAAAACGGGCTCACTTCGCTACAACTCAACTGTTTAAAGTATGTAAACTGTTCTCTCTCGAATCATGAACCACAATCGTGTCGTCCCATTGCTTTAAACGAAATGTGCTCAACAGGCGGGAACACCCCTGGATCGTAATGTACGGCCATAGACCCATGTATTGTAGCAACAAGTTCGACGATTGTTGGGATAACTTCCTGCCGAACCGAGTAGGCATCTACATCTTTGGCTTGGGTGAGTATTAGTGATATCCATTGCCGGTTGTGTACGACAGGCAGGCGCGGCCGTGGATCGTTCTCTACGGACACCGGCCGATGTACTGCAGCAATAGCGACGATATAGACTGCGCCGTGGAGTACACCAGGATCGGTTTGCCGTTTATTGGTGCTTACGGTAAGTTTTAGATTATGTTATATAGTTTGTGTTTTTGCTAATTAACCTTTGGTTTGGAAAGTTTGGGAATTGTAACTAACCATGGTTTTCGGAAGAATTGTTTTACAAAGTGTGTTTGTGACACTTTATCAGTTGCATTTTCTTAGAGTTTTTTATTTAGAGTTTTGCTTGCATTTTCAAAATCTTTTAACAGTAGTTGGTTAATCTTATGACTAATAATTATTAAGGTTTTATAATCACATTCTTTAAACAAAGATATATTTTATTTAAACAAAGACAAATTTCACAAATAGTGTAGCTCAATTTCTTAAACCTTTATAATCATATCGTGTTTCCCTTAGTGTCCCCTGCACGATAACTTTATTAATATATTGCCCTCTAAAGGTCTGGAGCCGTTGCTGAAGGACTACGGCGTGGACATTGTGATCTGGGCGCATGAGCATTCTTACGAGCGCACGTGGCCTATGTACGACCGCAAGGTGTACAATGGGTCCTATGACCAGCCTTACGTCAACCCTGGGTGAGTACCTATTAGGAAAAAAAGCGTTTTGATCACTAAGTTCTTCATTCATGACTGCCAAAGACTGGATACTAAAGGTGATATAATGAGCTTTAACTACACTATTATGAAGTTCAGCAAAAATGTTATTCTTCCATTTTATGGATTATTGTTGGTCAAAATTATATCGGTTATTTAACCGGTTTTGACTACACTCTTGTCTGCTTTAAGTTTATTTTCCTTTTATTAAGGCGGCGTGCTCTACACTCACATTTATTATCGTCGAGATATTGCAATTTATAAACGAAATTTTATTAATTTTATATTTATTTATACCTAAGTACTCAACTTAGTAAAAGTGAAGCGTGATATCAACTTATTATTTGTATAAACTGAAATGTTACTTCCAGGTAAATATATACATTTAACATGTATTAATTTGTTGCATTTTTCCAAATTTTGAATGTATCACGCCTTTTTTGGTTTCAATTGCTAATACAAATAGTCTCACATCACAACACATTCATGTTATAAACAAGAAATAATATTATAATCACAGTAGATAATTTGTATTAAAAAAACACAATTTTATGCACGTGATTTAAGCTAGAGTTTATATTTCAACCCGCTAGAGTTTTCATAAAATTTTCGCATGATGTTTGTTTTTTTTTTCGTTTTTTTAATGTTGTTATTTGTTGTAGTGCCCCCATACATGTGGTGACCGGGTCGGCTGGCTGCAGGGAACGCACGGACCCTTTCAAAAGTGAGTCGTCTTTGTGATGTTTGTTGATGCCGGCTTAGAAGAGCATCACCCCATTTCCACCCGAGAGTGTCGTATAAAAGCGACTAAGGGATAAACATCCAGAGAATGGCCAGCAGTGTTCCTTGTGAATGCAATTTCTTGCACTGCGCTCGCCAATACGATTGCCAAGCGTGGTGAGTATGGCAAATACCCCCAAATAGGGAGAGGCCCATGTCCAGCAGTGGACTGTTGTAGTTGTAGGACTTAGTTGAAGTGATGTTTGTTTAGCAACTTAATGGAAAATCTTTGTACAAATGAGTTGGTGAATTAAGCATTTGGATCCTGTTAGGATTAATAAAGTTTTTGCCATTTCAAATGATGTTTCAAGAAAATATAGACACCATTATTTTCTCATCTGATTTCCAAAGTGTTGTTTAACGTTTTTTATGGTATGTTGAGCACAGTATGATGGAGTTTCGGCTCGGATTCACAAATAAAAAAATTGTAAAGGTTTCTATTTTTTTGGTAAAGTTATGTAGTTTGTGATAACTAACTAGCCACTTTTGAAAGCCAATTTTGTTAGCTGCCTCAATAAAGCTCATGACGTAATATCTATTATATATTATGTTATTTGTACCATGATTTTATTATGCACACACAGTGCTATATTATTTTCATAATAAAATCACAATACATTTAAGTAAGCAAAGTTTCATCGCATGGTTTAAATTCCTACACTAATTGTGGACCAACCATAGTATTCGTTACAATAACTTATACTAGGTGTCGCTTCGAGACGAGTACCAAGAAATTGAAAATTGGTAAGTGTCAGTCGGGGCGCCCGTAGCTCAGTTAGCAGAGCAGTGGGACGGTACCCCACGGTCCCGGGTTCAAGTCCCGGCGGGCGCTGAAATTTTTTCAATTTCTTATTGTCATTATGTTATTTGTTATATATAGTACCGCCGCCGAAAGAGATCGGGATTAACAGCTATCAACTCTATACTAAAAGAGATGTCAACAAAGGAAAATGGACCGTCTGCTATAGTATAATCACGAATCTGACAGCTGTCAAATACGACTTCTCTCGGCGGTGGTACCATAACATGTTTTCTAGTATAGCTTCGACAGCTGTCAAATATGGCTTATTGTGATGGCCGTAGTTTACTAATGAAGTCCTATACCGTAGATCCTGCTGAACAGTGGTCCGCTTTCCGATCGAGCGACTACGGATACACGCGGTTTTGCGCGCACAACCACACACACGTGCACTTCGAGCAGGTACGCATCTCTGTTACCTAACAATAACTTATTTGTTCCAGGGCAACGTTCATGCTGTTTCTCCTAGTCGGTATTTTCTCCGATGACAGGTCATAAAACCGCGTTTTAGCACACCAGGAGAAATTTCTACCATGCGCTCCAAAACGCGGTTTTACGAACTGTCAAAGTATAAAAGAGCGACGAAAGATATATTATCTGTGGTCCATTGAACGCGCCCATAGACTTTATCTACATTTAGCCTGCGCCGAGCGAAATCCGACCGCCCAGTGGCGCCTCCCCATGTTTTTAACTAATTTATCTTAATCTGAAACAAATACCAAAAATCTAAAACGGACTAATTGTTTTTCTATACGATAAGTTTATTCCAAAATACAACAATGAGCTTTTTCTTGTGTTTTAAATTTTAAATCATTAAAACGGAAAATGGTGGCAACCGTTATCCGTTTTAGTGATTTTAAAGACTCATAACAATACAAAGCTTATTGATGTACCTTAAAATAAACTTACCGTATAGGACAACAATTTGTCCGTCTTAGATTTTTAAGCCCTTGCCTCATTTTAAATGTTTGTTCTACATTTTAAGAAATCATTAAAAAAAAGATGAGGGCGCCACTGGACGGTCGGCGCCGCCTTAAAAGGAAGACGAAGATAGTAAAAAATGCAAAAATATCTATAGAGTGAAATTAATTACTATGTACCTCAGGGAAAGATGATCTTTATCACCAGCCCCTCTTAAGATTTCGCTATTGGTCACTTGGTCATAATTTCGCCCCTTGGGGATTTTTTTATATTTGTAAGAGACAGCGGATCGAAGTCAGTATTATTTTTGTTGCTAGTTATCGCGACGTATTCGGAGTAGTCAGTGGTCCTTCCTCAGGCTGAGTGCCGCTGCACTCCTTGTCTTACAAGTTATTAATATTTCCACTTAAGTGTTAATAGTATGATATCTAGAATAGTATGACTGGCTCGATGTTGTAGTGGATAGTACCCCTGCCTGCTACGCCGAGGGTTGTGGGTTCGATCCGCACACAGCACTAATATTTGTAAGTTACTTTTCAAATATTTGTGTTGAGTCTGGCTGGGAATTTTCTATATAATATATTTAATTACAAAAAAAGTATTATATCAGCTATCTAGTTCCCGTAGCACAATCTAAGTATGAGTGAGCTCGCTCCATCTTAGACTCTGTCTCTGTCCTATGACCTAGACTAGAGTCAAGAGCAAACCCATCATTAATAAAAATAAAAAAAAACATTGCTTAGTTTGGGGCTAGATGACGCTGTGTAAAATGTCTTAGATGTTCATTTATTTAACATAAATTTTACTGGATTTATAATCAATAATTATACTCATTCAAACCCTTTCACACCCTTTCGGTTTTACTTGTTATTCTGTAACACGCGGTATAGGGTGTTTCCTTTTTATATACGATGACCGATAACGAAAACTCAAGACATGAAGGTTGGTGATAACTGTGATAAGAAACAACTTTCCCTTAGGAGCATAGGTCAAAATAGGATAGTATTAGAACGATATCTCACTTATATGAAAACTTAAAATATTTTTGGCATACTTATTTCAACCTATTATCCTAAACTTGTTCTTTATCACCAGTCTGTCTTTAGACTTCGCTATCGGTCACTAGTAAAATTTCACCTGATAAAGGTGATTTCACCTTTTTTTTTTTATTAATGATGGGTTTGCTCTTGACTCTAGTCTAGGTCATAGGACAGAGACAGAGTCTAAGATGGAGCGAGCTCACCCAGAAGAAGCCTGTTCACTCTTACTTTGAAGAGCTTAGGGTTGTATGCGTTTGTTTACACAGACGCAGGTAGTGAGTTCCACTCTTTAGCAGTGCGCATTATAAATGATGACTGAAAGCGCTTAGTCCGAATTGGTCCTTATATCTAATATCAAATAAAAATAAATAAACATCAGGTAAAATTTTACGAGTGACCGAAACTGAAAACAGAAGATAGACTGGTGATAAGTAACAAATTTCCCCAAAGAACATAAGTCGAAATATGAGAAAAATATTTTGAGCTTCCAAAGTAACCCAAATCAGATGATCGGCAATTTTGTATGGAAGGTTCAAATTTTTATTTCATATTTCAACCTATGTTCCTTGGGGAAAGTTGTTACTTATCACCAGTCCTTTTTTTGATTTCGCTATCGGTCACTAGTAAAATTTCACTTTATACATGGTGTATGGAAAATAGCTGCGTTCCTTTTAGACCAGCCCATGAAACTGAAAAACTTTCCTCAGGGAACATAGACCAATATATGAAAAAAAAGACCTTACATACAACCAGACTTGGTCGGCTGCTACATTTTGTATGGGAGCTCAATTTTTTTTTTCGTATCTTGGGAAAGTTTTTCAGTTTCATCCATGGGCTGATTCATTCCTTAAAAAGGACGCAGTACTTTTCCTTACACCCTGTATCGTTTTTTTTCCCTATACCCGTTTAAATAAATAAAATACTGTTGTTATATGATTTACAATTGATGCTTTGTCCGCAGGTGAGCGTGGACCTGAACGGCGCCGTCATCGACTCCTTCTGGGTGGTCAAGGATCTCCACAAACCTTACACCTTCCAATAAAATATTTATAAAACTTTTTATTTACTTCTTTATTGCATAAAGGAATCTAGAATATATATAGACTACTTTAACAATGCACTGCGGTAGTACAAACGCTTCACCTTCTAGAAAAAAGACCTCCTTTAGAACACCTGAAGTGGCCTAAAATCGCCGCAACCATACTACTTCTAGAATACTAACCTCTTTTCGCACAAACGATCGTCTTTATATGTGGGTGTAGTCGTAAACGGCCCCGATAGCGGCGCCACTTCACAAAAAAAAATTAGACAATTTTGTATGGGAGGCCGAATATTTTTTGTCGTTTCCTGAAATATGTTCCTAGGGGAAAGTTGTTCGGTATCATGGTCTGTATGCCCCTATCAGTATTCGGAGGGCTGTCCCTTACACCCGGTACTTCGCAATCCCCTGAAATGGGTATGCTCTAGGTAGGACTAACACAAGCTACCAAGTTGTACTAAGCTAAGTACTTGTAAAATATAGACGCACTCCTTTATTTCTGCGTGATACGAAGACGATGATAAAGAAATGACTGTTTATAGCCACCATGAGGCAATAATTAATATTATTAAAAATAAAAAAATATCTGAAAATATTATCATTATATTTATGGTACTATTAAATACAGTGCAAATATTTTTTGGGTGAGTTCTTGTCGTACAACTGAACAACTTTTCCCAATAAACATATAATTCATAATTCACATAGATCTGATACATCGAAGTATGAAAAGTAAAATGGGAACTCTATACATATATGTTTAAAAAAATGTGTCATTTTGTATGGGAGGTCAAATATTTTTATTGTTTCTTATCCTATGTAAACAAGGAAAAGTTATTCAGTTTTACGAGTAAAACTTAACATGTTTAGACTGATACGAAGTACGGATATTAAATATTATATTATTTATTGTCTGAATTTACACTAACAGTCTAGCCATCATTTAAGTCTAAACATTATCAGTTGACTGAGTTTGGATTATTGAAAACCACTCTTTTGCTATAGGTATTTACAAACTAATTTATTAATTAATTTTAAAGTTTTAGGTGCTAGGTATTTTAAATATTTATAGTTACTAGGATTTGACCTAAATAATCACAAAATGTTTTCGTACTTTAGATATAATTTAATTTTAATACCAGTTACCTAATATAAAATGAATCTAAAATTGTGATACATTTATTTTCAGAATAAATACGTAACAGATTTTCAAACTGTGTTTTATTTTCATCTTACTATCCTTGCGAATTTGATTAAAGTTGCGTTTACAGATCATTTTTCTAAGTTGCTATTCCATTATTTTTACAAAGTTCTCGATCGAACACTTTCAATATTCTATGTAGGCAATTTGTCTGCCTTTTGCCCAGAGGCCCCGGTTCTTTTTTGGAAGGGCTCTAAGGTTTTAGCCCCGGGCGGGGGGGCTTTTAAACCAACGCCTGACTATTTGGTGGAGAGCTAGGGCTCACCCTGAGATGTTTATGTGGTTGTCCAAACAACCAGCTCAATCGCGCCCTTAGGTTAGCTTAGGAGTTGTTCTGGGAAGAACGGATCGGACTGAATAGTTCCGGGTTCGATTCTCGGCCGTGACAGCAATTTAAATACCTTTCTAGACTGCGGGGTCTAAGTGCCTGTTCTATATCAATTTGAAAAGCTTTTCAGATTTCAGCTAGTTCTGTTTTATAGCAATATGTGAAAAAAATGCAATCAAGAAATTTTCTTTATATTTAAACCTATGAAAGGGATGTGAAAGAAAACTAACAAGGCATGGACTATCGCCAGGGCTCCAGTACACATAATCACGGGCTCGGCGGGCTGCAGGGAGGGCAGGGACCACTTTAAACGTGAGTTAATTTTTATAATAATAAAATTATTAAAGAATTTTATTTTCTCAAAAAGAAATTTATAACATAACACTATAGTTTTACACAACGTAAATTAAATTAATAATAGTACGAATGTCATAATTTAAAAGTTTTACAGAAATAAGATACGACTTTTTCAAGTTTCTTATCCTCGAGGATCTTTCAATGGATCTTGATTCTGTCAGGACAGCTAATGAAATCTTACTCATTCAATCAATCACTTATGCCTTCTAAAGTAACATCTTTAGTTTATATATATACAATTTAAAAATACATCTAAAAGTCTATGATCTTGTGTGTAAAGAACATGCAGTTTAGATCGCAAATGACAGCTCTTGATTTCGCAGAAAAGAAAATTACTAAAATAGCTCATTTGTGTGGAGATACTCTTTCAGATTCGAGTCTCTCTCTCTCTGTCTAGAGTCTGTGCGGATAGAGAATAGGCCTGGAAATTGAGGGCGCCTCTGTGCCCCAGTATGAGAAATGTCATAGTAACCTATTTATAAAAGATAAGT
The DNA here is from genome assembly GCA_027580185.1 of Tuta absoluta. Taxonomy (NCBI): domain Eukaryota; kingdom Metazoa; phylum Arthropoda; class Insecta; order Lepidoptera; family Gelechiidae; genus Tuta; species Tuta absoluta. Next base: position 686,195 of record JAQAHW010000080.1, read on the forward strand.
TTTTAGGAGGAGTGATGATGAGGCCAGTTGGCCGAGAGAGGATCGTAGGGCCGTAGGTGGGCGGGAGTTGTGACCAGGGGAACGACTGTTCCAACCGGACAAGTTTGGAAGTTGTATACCTACCTATACGGGGTGTAAGGGACAGTCCTCCGAATACTGATAGGGTGCATGCAGACCATGACACTGAACAATTTCCTTTAGAAACATATGTCAGGAAACGACAAAATTATTCGACCTCCCATATAAAGTCACGATCAGCATTTACTAATGGTAAGTCCAAAACTGAATACTAAATTTTAGAACACTTCCCGTGTCAGGTATACAGTATTTGAAAACTTGCAAAATTTTCAAGCGCGGGCAGGATTTTCATCGCTTGGACTACATTCAATCTGTAAAGATAGAATTAGTCGCCGGGTATTAGTTGCCAAATTAACCCGGTAGATGGACCCTTGCCACGCGTTACTGGCATTAAAATACACTTGCAAAATTGGCGGGCAAGGATTGAGCTGCGGTAGCCCAGATGGAAGAGGCGTCGCCACTAGTAATGCGAAAGTCGCAGGTTCAAATCCTGCCCGCGCTTGATTGCAAGTTTAAAAAAGAAAGTCCATAACTTTTTGACATTTCCAGAAATATTTTTTAGTGTAAAGTTGTTTAGTTACATGGTCTAAATGCACCCTAACAGTATTCGGAGGGCCGTCCCTTACACCCTATATGTACAATTAATCGACAATTATTCTGCATAGGTACTCAAAGTTATGGTTTTCCATGGTGACCGTGCCAGGGAAATGCACACAATAACTTCTATATCACAGAGTACTTTTTATAATACGGGTAATAGAGGTCTCACTCAATGACCGAAATGGGAAACGCGAAAGTGGCGCTCTCTGAACTCGAGGTTAGGAACTATATTCCTATACAATATATGTATCGATAGACCATAGTATAGTACTGTACTGTAGTACTTTATGAGCTTATTTTTGAATATTGATTTTTACTGTTCAGCCGTTCTTTAAGCCCCAAGATTTAAAATATTCCTATTATATTTTAAGTCTTGGGCTTTAAAAAACGGCTGAACAGTTTGTTAAAAATTAAAACAAAAGTTTATTCTGGTTTCATTTTTATTTCTTTCTTTTAAAACATTTCATGTACATCTTTTTCGCTTTTATTTTAAATTTGTCTTCGTCATCATCACATTCCCTCTTGTTGCATAATATTTTATTAATTTCTTTACAATAATTGTAGATAAAAAATCTGCAGGATATCTTATTGAGAAATTCAATCAAATCATCTTTGTTTTTCGCAAGATATGTAATTAAAATCTATACACATAAAAATCATAGTTTTAATTAACTCTCGCAAATTCGGTTTTTCTAAATTTTCTTTAATTGTGTTGTAAATTATATCCTGCAGTTCTGATATGCACCGTAAAAGGGAATCGCTAGGACTGCAAAGCCATTTTTTATTAGCAAATTCTCTGTATCTGAGATACTCGGGTTCATTCTCAGAAATCAAATCATCCCTGCATTTTTTACATCCCTTGAAAACTTTCTTTCTTGCATTTTTCACGAAGTACCCACTAACATATTGCAGTCCTGCAATTTGACGTGGGTCATTCTTTTCTTCAAGGGGTGTAATAGTTATGTCAGGGATATTTTGTAGATTACAATCAGTATAATTGCAGTCCTTGGCTGTGATGATGACTTCATGAAGTGCATTGCAGGGATCCACTTCACAATTTGCTCCCGGGGCATGGACGCTGGATAAGCTATTTACTAATAACGTAGTAAACGCTGATTCAAACTTCTCGGGTGTCGGATTTACGTTGCGGCATCCGTGGCTTCTTATAGCCCCAAAGAAGTTTTCGATTGGATCCTGGTTTAAATGCCGCAACCAAACCGATGTTATTTGGTAATCAGTTTTCAATTTATTTAATAACAACTCTATGCCTTCCAGCGTCCACACCCAGTTTTTCAATGTTGGAACATTCTCGATCGCATTTTTTTTGGGGTTGACAAACTTCATTTCCCTTAATACCGCTTTACTTTCTTGCCAAACTTTTTTGTGGCAGGATGTTGGGGTCGCAGGTCCCAGGAGCGGTTTTGCATGTTTATTTTTCTCAAAACTCCCATTGACAGAATCAAAAAGATCATCAAAGAAGAGCAATACGTCTGCTGTTTCTTTGCACTCCAATGGTAGAATCCCCTTGTCTGTAAAAACAAAAATACATTGAGTTTCAAGTGAGTTTTCTTTTATATTGATTATATTAGATTATATGAGACTGAGTTATGTCCTCAGACAGATAATAAGATTCGCGATTCGCAATCGCTAAGCGTCAGCAAGACTTTCAGTTTTATTATCTACGTTCTGACACCAGGTTTTATAGAATGTATAAGGTCATATCTGGGGCGTAGTTTTCCTACGTGTTTATGACAGTAGTTACCTATCTAAAATAGCATTAAGGCACACATTCACCTGCGAGATATCCCATTGTAGAACCCACAGTTTGACTAAAAACTTGTGATGCGTATTTTACTTTCATCTTTGGAATTTTGCTGGGGATGCAGTGCGCGTCAGTTAATTTGGGCACTAAGCGGATACCCTTGTACCCCGGGTTTTCCTGATGAAACTTTTCAATGTGCGCCCATTTCGCTGTTTTAACTTGATTACTTGTATTAACTTTATATTGTAAATGTTTCGTAATCAAGTTGTTTCGAATACATTTGATCAAATGCGGGGGATCATACAAAGGAATTATTTCCTGGTCGTTGATCAAAATTATGTTATCTTTTGGCTCTTCACCTTTTCGCAAAAGATACCCGCGCGTTTCTTGCAACAAGAGTTTAATACATTGCGTATTATTTGTACCTTGGTCGCATACAGTGGCCACCACGATAAGCCCAGCAGCTTGTAGGTGAGTGATCGCAGTCTTCAGTTGCATAGCAAGTTCTGCGCCCTTTGTAGCAGCTTGTGAAAATGTATATGCAACCGGTTGTTTATAATTTTTCATCAAGCCTCTTACCATAAAGACTTGCGCGTGGTCAGCAAATTCAGGCTTTGTGTCTTCACCATTTGTTACAAAACCAGTCAATCTGTCTTTTCTATCGTTATAAGTCACATTTGGTTTTAGTGACATCTCGTCGAATAAAACAATACAGAGGCGATCTTGCACTGACATTTTTTCTGTGGCTTTTTTTATTTGTGCCATGGTATTCTTATTTATTCCCGGTCTTATATTTGCCATGCTCAATACTCTTAGCAGAGTCTGGGGCGATGGTAGAATAAATATTTTTCTCAAAAATCTGTATCCCTTTGGGCTCTGTTTCATAATAGATAATGCAAGAATCTTTTCTTTTAAAGTGAACCGTCGGCCTTTGTCTCCTTTTTTATGTTCTCGAAACTGCATTATCGTTAAGATTTTTGCTGTGCTTTTCATGCTATCAAGTGTTTGTAAGAAATTTGGGTTACTTGTTATATTTTTCAATGCTTTAATTTTTTTGGCTTGTTTTTTAGCTTTACTTCGGCATTTACTTAATTTGACGCCAAGCCGTACCACTTTATTGTATAATTCCTCTTCAGCGGAAGTAACAAGCACACGTTTCCGTAACTTCTTAAGAACAAGTTTCGGGCCACCTCGTCGCCCTGCAATAACAATATTTAGGACACAATTAATTAAATAAATATATCTCTTATAATACGCATAATTAATTGAAAGCTAGTAAATTATATGCTCATGACTAAGTGCTAAAAAACGTTATTATGTGGTGTACACATTAACTGCCACAACCACAGATAAACCTAGTTAGAAATAAGGTAACTTCACCCACCCTTTTTTTCCATTTCAGTGCCACTACCAGCTGTTTTTTGGTGTTGTAGATCTGATGTATCTAGACGATCCGGCTTAGTTGCCGACTCTGTAATGTAATTAATGACAGACAATAAATAATTATTAAAATTTAACAACACTTTTAAAATAGATAAGGTCCCCCTATCCTATACATCAGGTATTTTGCTGAATTAATTTCTGTCACCTTCCATACATTGTCATAAGTCAGGGACCATACTATATTACATTCCAATTCTGCCCGTGGGTGTCGTAAGAAGCTACTAAGGGATAAATTCATCCAGGAAATAGGCAGCAGCGTTCCCTGTGATTACAACATCGTGCACAGCGCTCGCCAATCTGCCAGCCAAGCGTGGTGAGTATGGCAAATACCCCCCTAAAAGGGGGAGGCCCATGTTCTGCAGTTGACTGTAGTGGTTGTTATAGTTAGTTAGAGAGCCTATGGCTCCAACCAGACAATAAAGAATTAGTTTAATGGGTCCTTTTGAGTTTCTTATTTTATCTGTTAAATGTTTGTATTGAAATGTAATTTTTTTTACTTACCAGTAGATACTTTTATAGCTTTTGTAACAGTTGTACTTTCAGCGAGTTGTGTCATAGATGCAATCTCTTCTGTAATGATAAATTATTAAATTGTTATTTACAAATCCTTAATGTTTCCTTACATTAGATTGCACTTAGTATTTAAAACAACTAGTAATTTAGAAATATTTAAAACATCACTTTACTTTGTTTTGTAATTCTTCTTCTTTTTTTCGTGTGGGACACTGAGTCGTCCAACGATCCGACGACGAACCCTGGTGCCAGAATTTTATATCTGTGCACTAAAATTGTGTCTATCTATAAAACCTTATATATAAAAAGAATCACTGAAAATGGACTAGTACTTTTTGAGATATGCGAGGACTAACATACACTTCCCAAATGCACACTTGTTCAGAAGCCCTACTACTCTGTGCCTAGTACATACTGTATTAATGAAAAAGACTTACCAAGATTTGTTTTAGTTAGAATATTGTCCTTAGCAATTTGAGGATCACATTGCAAAGCCACATCGCAAATAGTCACTGTTTCAGCTGCAAGATTAGAATAGATTATGGTTTCATATCAAATAGATAGGAATAGAATCCCAACCATTGCCTCATAACATTGATATAGCAGTGCATGAACAGTCCACAAAAGTATCTTTTTAAATCTTGCATTTAAACAACTTCAGAACATTAGCCAGGTAAATTACCTTTTGATGAAGATTCTGCCGATTATATCTTCAATGGATCTCTGATATCTATGTTGCTCATCCACGTCAACATCATACAAAGTTCCTGGTACTGCAATTAAAATTTGATAATTTTTTATTTATCACATAACAAGTGCCGTGTGATGCCGGCTTAGAATAGCATCACCCTATTTCCTTCCCGCGGGTGTCGTTAGAAGCGACTAAGGGACTAAAGTGTATTATGTGTATTGCAATTTTGGGCGACAGGCTGGCAACCTGTCACTATAGTAATACTTTTTTTTTTTTAAACAGCCCTCAAATATTTGTCGGATGTGGCGATAGCGACCGTATTGTTACGGCCGTTAAAGCTCTGCCTACCCCCAAGGGATAAAAGCGTGTGTATGTATAACGTTACAAATTCATTGCTTATACTTATTTAAAAATATATTGTAACTATACAATACATTGACATAGATGACAAGAAAAAATAGTAAAACAGGTACTGCTGCATACATCCACCATAGAATCATTTTCTTCCTTTTTTAATATTTTAACTCTTTAAGTTGCTGTGGCAAACTGCTGGAGAAGAGCCCTTAAATTGAACTCTAATGTAAACCAAAAAAATTACCTTGGGATGAAGGGATGGCATCCATTATATTTTCAATAGGTCTCAACAATCTTTGCTGGTCAATGGTGAACTTCAATGTTGTCAAGCCTGAAATTAAAGAATAGTAGGTTAGATAAATAAATACATACTATAAAGTCACTCTTCGCATTTCTATGTCAGTCTGTCATGAACACCACTAACTCCTTCTAAACTAAACCTTGCAATACATTTTGAGGCAGTTGTTTTAATAACATAGAGTGTTTTAAATAATACATGCGGATAATATCTTATACCCAAGCTACCCGGTTTGGGTAGCAGTGGGTGCAACCGCTCGGCCGGCTGCTAGTAATTCAATAACATCTTTGTACTTACTTTGTACTACTATTATAATAGGCGATGCAAAGTAATTTTGGTCTTAGGTCACATAATATGATATGTTTTGCAGCATTAAAATGTTATTTTGGAAATAAATTTTATTACTTACTACTAAGTTTCCTGTATGATGATGGGTTATTTGCCCCATGTCGGTCTACCCAAGGAAAGAAGTTGTAAAAGGTAACAAAGAATTTATCTGATGCATGGGGGACACCACACAAGCGATCATCAGCATACCCTGAGAAGTAAACTACTGACCTGGCATATTTCTTGTTGGTATGGCCATATTACTAAGTCGATTATTCCGACACCAATACTTTTCTTCAAAGTGTAGATGACATACACGCCGGTATTTGTAGATGAACACATTATTTAGTCCAATAATTTCACCACCAATAGCATGTAGCCAAGAGTTAAATAATTCCCTGTCCTTAGCAGGATTGGGAAACTTATGCAAAACTGCGGTAGACCCTGAAATAAAAAATGAGTGGTCACTTGGGTTGGGGTCCACTTAGGGGAGCTGGCCACAACACTTAGCAAAAATTAAAATAAAACTTTTAAATCTCTACCGTGGGAGTGCACTTAGGTGGGTTCCCTAGAAGTATAAATTGTTTTTTTGCCCATAGAAAATTTTCGGAACTATAGGCAGGTCCTTTAAGTGCACCTCAACCCGTGGAAAACACTTTAAAATAATGAAAAAATATCATTTGTATGACAGCCCCCATAAGTGCACTCCAACCGTCACTTGGTAATCGGTAGCTATGATGCCGGCCGGTTCACTCTATTCTTTAATAATCGATATAAATATGTATTAAACTCATACCTTCCCTGTTTGCACATCCTGGGACACAACATTTGTGGTTTGACATGTTAAAATATTCAAAACACTTTATTAGCACAAACAAATTCAGTCCTATCTGTCTTTTGTTTATAATTGTCACAAGTAAACACTATTTTATCACGACCGGAGGAGCAAAGGCTCTACTCAACGGACTTACGTGGAAAAACGCTATCAATAACGATTTGAAAGTAGAAAAACAAGTGAAATCAAAATGAAAAACTCCTGCGCAAAAACCGTTGATTTTCAATCAAATTCGATTCGCATTGACATTTGTAGGGTTGCCATGCAGGGTAAAAAAAACTTCCGGCGAAGGCGGCAGACGCGATCTACATCCTACATATTTTGAATTTTGATCTCGACACGAAAGAGGGCCCGCAGACGAAAGCGTCAAAGACATGTGTTTTTTGTAAAAAAAAGAGTATCCGACATTAAAGTATGGAGCCTGGCATACCAAGTGACTATGAAAAAGATTTTTTTTGATTTTACGGCCAGAGTTGAAACATGCCACAATCGATTAGACAAGCACAAAAATACAAACCAAAAGTGTTATTTTGCTTTCCACAGTTGATATTTATTTATACATACACATATCACGCCTATAATCCCTTGCGGGGTAGGCGGAGCGTAAACAGCCGCGAAAAACGGCCATTTACACCACGTCTGACAAATGTTTGAGGGTTGTTTGGAAAAGTGTGTATCGCTATAGTGACAGGTTGTCAGCCCATCGCCTAAAATTGCAATACACACCCTCGAGTCCCTAAGTCGCCTCTTACGACTCCCACGGGAAAGATATGGGGTGATGCTATTCTAAGCCAGCATCACACGGCACTAATATTTTTTAATAATTAGTACCAAATAGCTTAACAGTATAAAAAATAGTTTGAAAACGTAGCGTTAGCGAAAAGTTGATATTAATCACTTCGTGAAATTGTTCCTAGTCTGGTTAGGACATCGCAAGTTGAACCACCTGATTGTTCGAAAAGAAAGATGGTTTCGTTCCGTGCTTTGGAGGGGCACATTAAGCCGTCGGTCCCGGTTGCTGTCTAATACTGTCTATGATCACTTCGTTAGACGGCAGACGTTACTTAACCATGTGAACCATGTCAGAGGCCTAGGTACTGGGTACTACTAAGAAAAGAGAGTTCAGTAGTGTACAAATTAAAGAACTAAAATTAATATTACCCTTTCGTATCACAATGCCATAAACAAAAGTGAAAAAAAGACAGAAGATGATCAACGTCAAAACCTTGCGTCTTAAACGCCATCCCAGACACGTCCTATCGGATAATGATGATGATATTAAAACAATCTATGCCTTAGTGAGAATGTCAAAGAATGTAAACTTATTTTTCTTAATATTTAGCTACACTAATGTATTTACCAACTAAGTTTATGTTTGTTTGTTCTCCAATAAAGTAAAATAAAATAAAATATCACCGTAGGCGGTGCTGCGTATATAAAAAGTACTCTAATGGCTGTAGATCACACTCCACAAACGCGAAGGTCCCTCATTAATGCCCTTTTTTAAGGCATAACCGGCAAGTACCGGGTAGATTCAGTCCGATCCGTTCTTCCCACAACAACTCCGGGCACGATTTGGCTGGTTGTTTGATCAACCACACACGCAACTCTGGGTGTGCCCTCGCTCCCCACCAAATAGTCAGGTATGGGTTTCAAAGCCTCGGGCTAAACATAGGAAATTCTACTAACAGGGATTATATGAACGAGCTGGCAATTCATAGGATAACATACTGATTTTTACAATAGGCGACATCTTTCGACAAACAAAGATATTACGTAGTAAAGAATCTGAGGAGAAGCCGTAATACGCCATCTATTATCGTAGTTAATAAGAAGTAAATTTTATGCTACTAAATATAAAAGACGTTACTCTGTTATTGGAAAACTTTACCATCAGTGTGCATCTTTATTTGCCAGGTTTTTAATAGCTCAGTTACCATCTTTACAGTACTAAGATTGTAGAGCCTGTTCTATATCGCGTTTCAGAACTTGTATGTGAACGCTTCTGTTTCCCTTGCAGACTCGCCCAAGCCGTGGTCGGCTTTCAGGTCGCAAGACTTCGGATACACGAAATTTAAGGCGTACAACACAACTCACATCAATATCGAACAGGTATTTATACTTAGTAATAAGAGTACGTTTTAAGAGGCGACTAAGGGACTCGAGCGTTATGTAGGGTAGGTATTGCAATTTTAGGCGATGGGCCGACAACCTGTCACTATGGTGATCGGTGATACACAATTTTCTAGGTGACCCTCAAATGTATGTCAGACTTGGCGTAAATCTCAGATATTTACGGCCGTGTAGCGATCTCTGGGAGCGCCATCTTGCAGATATGTTGGAACTTCTGTTGCGTCTTGCTTGCTCGTGAACCATTTTGAGTGAGCTTCTTGTCGTTGCTCCCGGAGGTCGCTACAGCCGTTTACCTTTTGCCTACCCAGCAAGACAAAAAGGCGTGGTGTATTTTTCACGTTTTCGAGAATTGAACCTGCCATACCGTCAATTCCTACCACCATCGATTGCCCCTAAAATCGCTGCTGGACATTAGCATGGTTTGTCACACAGTGTATAATTTTTTTTTTGTTTGGTTTTGATTTCTAATTCTAATCTTTTTCATTTTATTAGGTGTCCGTAGACCTCGACGGCCAAGTCATCGACGGGTTTTGGTTGATCAAGAACAAGGTAAAATCATTTTGATATGTGTTTAGGAGGTAAATAGATGAACAATCTCAAAAGAGTTGAAAGTACAAAAAGAAAAAATTTGAAAGCAGAACCTGCTACTGCTAGGTATTTTAGAATAAGGAACATAAGTAAATAGTAAAATATTGTGAATTTACGCTGTGCATTACTAAATAAATATTTTGTTTAAATGAGTTTTCATGTGTTCACTTTTATATACTACACCCAATACAACAGTTAACTCAAAAGGGGTATGTATTGAATACGACAAAATCCATCCACGTAGGTGCAGTCAAGCTCACGTACGGTTAAACACTCAACCTGCCAATGTAAGTCTTATGCGCGCGGCATAAGAACGGTCCAAACTCCAAACTGTCTAACCCAGCCTGGTATTGACTGTACGGTACCTACACCTTTTATTACAATTTGAATCAGCCTAAGGTATATCCTGTGGTTATAACAGCCTCTTAACTCTTTAACCCACATCCATATTCAACGATATTTTTTAAACGTGCCTTCTGAAGCACGAAAATGGCTGCATAAATGTTTCACCTATGCCCATACAAAAAAAGTTAATCGTCAATGTGCTTTTTTAGTCGGTAAACTAGAAAGAGTTAAAAGTATTGTAACCACCTTCAAGATTACTTTAATGTCCATGTCTTCGACACCATTAAGTATCATATTTTATCCAAAGCTGAGTGGCTCTTACATTTTCGATGATTGGATGAACTCTTATTTCAGAGCAGGTTTTCAATGTGACGCTATCCTGAGCTAGATCCTAGATAGATAATCTAGATCCTAAAATTGGAGGAGCGAACGACATGCTTTTAGATAAGAAATTAGGAAGAAAATCATTCTCAAAACTAAACACTACAAAACTTCTGGAACTACGATACTATCGAACGGCAACAATGTTTGTGGCCAGCTTTCTGTGCATAAGTATAATGCTGTCTCTTTCTTAACTGGCATAAAGCACCAGAAGTATTAAAAAAAAGCACAACGTATCAGCTGTCAGCTGTCAAGTTCCACGCTTTGTTTTTGTGAGATGCTCTTTGTTTGTGCCCTTATTTTTGTAAATATATTTCGCACAATTCGCTATAATCGAATCGTTAAATAATGTTTATTTCCAAATTAAAGTTGTACATTAAATGAAAAGGTGTTTTTATATTACAAGGGCATAGAAGATCAAAGCAAGAATGAGCTTCCAAGGTAAGTTTCTTTTCTTATAAAAAATACCACTTTACATAACTGTATTTATTTACCGTTGTTAGGTAAACCTTACACGGGAGAACCATTGATAATACCCTAGACTATATATTAAATATAAATTGGCTGTAACTAGATGAAACATAAAATGATATTTGTCAGCAATTCTCCTTTACCTAAAACAATGCACTCAATTTCTGTCAAATATGCTTAGAAAAGGATAGGATATACCTAAGTCCTGTCATGTTGAAAACCGTCAATAGGTTTTTCGCCATTTCTAGCTAATTTACTTGCCATCAGCTTCTCCTTACTTAAAATGAGTGCTGTCACTTTCCGTCAAATAGGCTTAGAAAAAGATGTTGAAATAAGTTTAGCGCCATGCCCAGCTAGTGTTGAATTAAGTACATAAATTACATGTAACTAAGCTATCTAGAACATTTTTAATTATTCTACATAATTTAAACTGTTTTAGAAAATATATTGGACACTTCAAAGCTAAGTCTGCAAGGAGATTTCCAGTCTCAAGTGAATCAGCTGTTGGGCATGGTCCGGCTGACAAAGACAGAGGTGGAGAACCTGCAGATCCTCATTGATGATGTGCAGAAAACCCTGGGTAGACCTTGGCCTGGTAAGAGGACAATTAGTATTGTTAATATTGCTTTATATTTATTTTTTAAGTCAAGTTTCTTAATTTCCTGGGCAAGTTCAGACTTTATTGTTCCATTTTGAAGTATTATTTCAAATCCCTTGTTAACTGTGATTTAAATAAATAATAAATAAATAAATATCCTGGACAATTCACACAGCGCCATCCAGCCCCAAACTAGGCAAAGCTTGTACTATGGGAACTATAATATTTTGAATGTTTGTTTCTTAAACAGTATAAAACAATTAATCTTAATATTCTTCCTTTTGTCAATTTCAGGTTGCAAAATATATCCATTTGGATCCATAGTCACTGGACTAGGCATTGCAACAAGTGACATTGACTGTTTTGTTCAGCTGCCAAGCTGGGTGAATACGTCGAGTAGACTTGTCTACAAAGCCAGAGCCCATCTCCAAGCACAACCGCACTTATTCAACGAACTAACGGCAATTCCTATGGCAAAAGTACCGATAGTCAAGTTCTATCACATACCCACACAGCGCCATTGCGATATCAACTTTACAAGTATGGCCGGAGTACAAAACAGCAAACTAATAGCATATCTACTTCATGTAGACCCCCGAGCGTTGCCATTAGCAGTGTTAATAAAATACTGGTCAAAAGTACACAACCTTACGGGCACCAATCTCATGCCAAACTACGCTTTAACTATGCTAGTAATATTTTACTTACAGCACCTAGAAATTCTACCGCCTGTGTGTTTACTGCAACAGAATTGTAAAGAATACATGGTTGAGGATTGGAACAGCGCATTCAATAGTGTACAGTTTACCACTGGTGAAAACAACAAGCTCACTCTGTATCAGTTATTAGGTGGTTTCTTTGACTTCTACAGCAGTTTTGACTTTGAAAATCACATCATATCTACATACTTGGGACGCGCAATTCATAAATCACATTTCCAAGCAATTGAATTAGCACCATTAGAGTTTGGATTGTATAGATATAATCTTGCTCAAGGATTTTGTAAGCCCTTAAGAATAGACACGAAATTATGCGTGCAGGATCCGTTTGAGCATGCAAGAAATTGTTCTGTTGGTGTGCATCAAAAACTTTTTGATATGGTTTTAAAATACATCAAAACAACAGCGGAAATATTTTATAATGTGGAGAGTGATAAATATCTACAAGAAATTCTTATTCCCGACAAAGAAGGTTGTGCTCAGCTCAAAAATTATCAATTTAACACGACACATTGTCACGCCGTAGGGAAAGTGAGAAAACCGGCACAGAAAAAACGAAGCAATGTTGATAAAAACATTAATAAAAATTTGCATCTACTATACGGTCAGTTCAAAAAGAATGGCAGAGTTAGGTTGTAATTTGTTTTTAGTTGCAGTAGAGATGCTGAGTCCCTGGTGTAGCGAAGTAAAGAACTTTGTTTGGGAGATGAGCCGTCGTCTCAGGGAGAGGTACTGTTTGCTGATCATCGCTCCGATTCAAAGCTTATCTCCTGCCGTAGTACAACGCGGCAATGCAGCTAGCATACTATCTAAGCTATTTTGCGCCGGGAACGATCCGAGGTGTTTTAGAAAGATTACTTTAGTTAAGAGTAAGTTTTTATTTTGCCGTGGATTCTTTGAAGATTATTTACCTAAGCACGGGTAATTAAGTAAATGAATGTTTGTTACCATAATAAATAATATTATAACATTAAATACATTGACTTTTGTACTTGAAAGAATTTTATAAACTGACCTTTAATAACGATTTTAAATGCTGCCGCAGACTGAGGGCGTACGCTCTGTTATGCGGGCTGCACACGTGGCGAGCCGGAGCGTCTTGCTTGACATTATTAACCGTCCGAATTTAGAAGGCCCATCGTGCCTAGAGTACCACCGTTCCATTAAGTCGTATTTGAGAGCTGTCATCTCCATACTAAAAGAGATGACAACAAAGGAAAATGGACCCCGTAATATCACAAGATCCCGCCCGAGCCGGTTTTCTATTAGGACATTACAAAATTGTTATGAAAAAAAGAAAATTGTGTGATACAAATTCCTTTTTTTACAATGACGGTTCATGACGTCAATAAGTGATATGATAATACTATCCTACATTGAATAAGTCAAATACGACTTGGAACGGCGGTATTCTAAGTAGCTGTAATATGGCGAGGTGTGGCCGTGTTCGGACGGGTCGCGCCCGCGCCTCGTGTTGGCTGCACGCGGCGCTAAGTGACCCGCGTCACGCAGCCCTGCTCTAGTATTTTGGTGAATCTAGCCAACGCGCGGCCGGCCCGCTCGACGCAGCGTTAGCTCTAAGGGCCGCCTCGCAGCCGTTTTTGCGAGCGACAGCATAACGTAATAAAGCAAATTTTTGGCTAGAATGACAAATTGCTCTCACGGTCGCCTGGCGGCAACCGGCGAAGTTTGTCACCCTAGGCAATGTCAATTTATTTCAATCACGTACGGTCAATTTTCGACTTTCTATTGCAATTAAAGGCGATGGGCTGACAACCTGTCACTATGGCGATACATAATTTTCCGAATGACCCTCAAGTATTTTTGTCAGACGTGGCGTAAATGTCCGTTTTTTGCGGCTGTTTTGCGCTCTGCCTACCCCGCAAGGGATAATAAGGGAAAAACATACGTTTAGTCTGCGGCAGCACTAATTTTTATTATTGCCGAGATTACATTAGGCATTTGCCGTGTGATGACGGCCTAGTATTCTATACAGCATCACCCCATTTCTTACCCATGGGTGTCGTAAGAGGCGACTACACTATAGTGATATACCTACAGTTATCTGATTGACCCTCAAACTTTTGTCAGACGTGGTGTTAATATCCATTTTACGGCCGTTAACGCTCTGCCTACTCCGTAAAGGATATCGGCGTGATATATGTATGTATGTACATTAGGCAGGCGTCTCGTAGTCTCAATCAATAACCCAGCAACCGATCCAGCAAGTTCCTCCCCATAGCCCTAGTAATCTGACCATCACCTGCAATAGTCCTTGCATCAGGCGGGTGCTGGCTCTGGGTGTACTTCTATAGTGCAGACAGAGCGAGTATCCGCTTGATGTACACATCTTCTTCTTCATTTCGTGTAGGTCACCTAACCATTCACATTCAATGACCGGACCCGATGAACCCTGGTGTCAGTGTTTTTCAACCGCCTACTACTAGTAGTAGGCCTCTGACATGGTTGTGTAACGACCGCCATCTAAGTACCTAATCAACTACAAATCAGCTTAACTTAATCGGCTTAACATTCATTCATTCATTCATTTATTTCTTGATAAAATAATTTTACACGTCAAATGTTACTAAATTAGTTAATTAATTATGAAATACTTAATATAACATATTTTTATACGTAAAATGTACCTATTTTTCATACAACATGTAAATAATTTTTGGATCAATGAACAAGTTTTTGTGTCAAGTACTCATTAACAGAATAATAAGCGTTAGAATTAAGAAACTTTTTGAATTTATTTAAGAATATCCCTGATTTTAAGGTATTTCTTATCTCAGAACCGATTTTATTATAGATTTTCGGTCCTATCACAGACAGTGAACGTTTAGATTTGGCCAGCCTTGCGGCTGGTACTCTTAGAGCGTTCCGCCCTCTTGTATTGAAGTTGCGGGTATCAGCCTGCGTGGGGAACTGCTCCAGGTTGCCTCTTACATATTTAGCTATCTCTAGTATGTACAAACTAGGTAGGGTTAGGATTTTATTTTCCTTGAACAGTTTCTCAGCAGGGTGGTCCCAGGGCAATCCACGCATTATACGAATTGCTCGTTTTTGGAATTTAAAAGCTCTTTCACGGTCAGCCGAGTTACCCCACAAGTCTATTCCATATGATAAGAGAGAGTGGAAGTAGCCATAGTATGCTTTTGATAGGTTTTTGTCGCTTAGACTTGGTCGTAAACGGCCGAGCGCAAAACATGCAGAAGATAAGCGATTGCACAGTGAGTCAATGTGTTGGCACCATGTCAGGCCTGCATCTACAACGACCCCTAAGTATTTGACTTGATTTACCTGTGGTACTAATTGTCCATTGCAGCTAATGTCTAAATCTTTGATTAAGTTACATTTTAAGCTAAAATGCATTATGTTTGTTTTTTCAACATTAAGAACCATACCGTTAGTAACAAACCAATTGGCGACTTGAGTTATAACCAGGGATAATTTTTGTTGTAGTAGGTAAAAAGTCTCAGCGGCAACTATGACACACCCATCATCCGCGAACAATACGAACTCAGCATCATTAGATGCAGTTGTCAAGTCGTTCATTAATATAGAAAATAGATTGTTTCCCATTATGGATCCCTGGGGGACTGCGCAGTCACTAAGTTCCAGAGAATCCGACTTAATACCTTTCACATACGTTGTTTGCACTCGTTTGCTCAAAAATGACGTAATTAAGTCAAGTGTGTTGCCTGTCACGCCATAATGTTTTAACTTTGCCAGCAGTAGCGGGTGGCTTACCAGCTCGAAGGCGCGCGACAGGTCGCAGAATATAGCAGCGACCTGTCGCCTACCCTCGAGGTGGTTCAGCACCCTGTTCACGACATCGCGAACCGCGTCAATGGTCGAGCGGCCCTCCGTAACGTGCCCTCCGAAGCACGGAACCATCTTTCATTTCTGACAACCATTAAGTAAGATCAACTGCCCATTAGGATTAAAGCGAATATCTCAAGAGTCTAACAATATGTCAATAGGTCGGCTGACATAGAATTGTTAGTCTGCTAAGCTGATATTTTCTGTGAGGCCAGTTTGGTCGTATAAATGACCGATATAATAATACTAAAGTATTAGCGCGACACTCTGACACCAGGGTTCATCGGGTGCCGTGTGATGCCGGCTTAGAATAGCATCACCCCATTTCTTACCCATGGGAGTCGTTAGAGGCGACTAAGAGACTCGAGGGTGTGTATTGCAATTTTAGGCGATGGGCTCACAACCTACCACTATGGCTATGCACAATTTTTCGAATCACCCTCAAATATTTGTCAGACTTGGCGTAAATGTCCGTTTTGCGGTCGTTTGCGCTCTGCCTACCCCGCAAGGGATATAGGCGTGATGTGTGTATGTATGTGTATGTATGTTCATCGGGTCGTTGGATGATTCTGTGTTGGCTAGGATTGGAGAGGACGGAGTAAAGAAGGGAAAGGATATGGCAGTCCTGCCTACGGGATATAAGTAACCATTGAAGCTGGGACCGGCAATGGGAGACGTGATCGTACTTTCGTAGACCAAAGATGAACCGAATACAAAGATAGTAAAGATACGATAGCGTTATAGCCACGTATATGGCCACCTTAATTCTTGGCGTGGCGTGTGATGCCGGCTTAGAATAGCATCACCCCATTTCTTACCCATGGGTGTCGTAAGAGGCGACTAAGGGTCTCGACGGTTAGATGTGAATTGCAATTTTAGGCGATGGGCTGACAACCTGTCACTATGGTGACACACAGTTATCTTATTGACCCTCAAACTTTTGTCAGACGTGGTGTTAATATCCGTTTTACGGCCGTTAACGCTCTTCCTACACCGTAAGGGAAAACTAAGGTTGCAGCTCGTATGGATTTTGATAATCCTTCAAGCAGTTATGATGAAAAGTATCTCATAGGTGAGGCTAGTGAAAGTCTTTCCTATTAAAGCGCCAATTATGTAAAATTACACGTTTTTTTGTTGTTCTGGACTCTAATATTTTAGCCCCGGGGCTATGAAAATACTAGGCTGCCTGTATGGTGGGAAGCAGGAGCTCACCCAGAGAAGTTTTGTGGTTGGTCAAACAACCAGCTCAATCGCGCCCTTGGGGCTTACGGGTTGTTCTGGAAAGAACGGATT
This sequence comes from Tuta absoluta, assembly GCA_027580185.1. Classification (NCBI taxonomy): domain Eukaryota; kingdom Metazoa; phylum Arthropoda; class Insecta; order Lepidoptera; family Gelechiidae; genus Tuta; species Tuta absoluta. Next base: position 703,452 of record JAQAHW010000080.1, read on the forward strand.
GGACTGAATCTACCCGGCACGTGCCGGTAGTTCCCAAACTGGGGAACAAATGAGGGAAAGACATCGTCAGCTTAAAGGCAAAACCACATATTTGCAAGAAATTACGTTTTGAGATTAGAGCTATTTAAAAAATTCCCGCAGTACCAGTTGTACACATAAGTAGTACCTACTATTGAGGCGTGTGTATTCGTGAACGGCCTCGACAGTGGCGCCACTCTACAAAAAAAAAACTTTTTATACAAACAATCTATCAGAATGTCCGTTGCTCAAGTTTTTAGTATTATCCTTAAGTAAAATTAGAACCTGCAAACTCAATGAAATATTCGCTGTAATTAAAGTTATGGCAAATAATACCAATAGTAGCCGCTTTTATCACTTTTAATTATAGCTAATATTTCATTGAGTTTGCAGGTTCTAATTATACTTTAGGACTAGCAGCCCGCCCAGCGGTTTCACCCGCCGCTAACAATTTACCCCCGGGAATAAGACAGTTTAATATAGCCTATGTTCATCAGGGATAATGTAGGATTCTAAAAGTCTTGACTTCAATTTGAAACAAATATCGTTTTCAGATGGTGGTGGCGTAAAGTTACATGCCGTGTGATTAACCTGGCCAGCCCCATGGCAGTGCCTATATTTTTTTTTTATCCCGCTTTTTATTAGGTGATAACAAAATTGTAAAATAAAAAATGTGTGATACAAATTTCTTTTTTTAGAATGACGGTTCATGACGTATAAGTGATAATACTATCCTACATTGAATAAAGAATTTCAATTTCAATGAACGGTAAAAGAATTTTTTAAATCGGTCCAGTAGTTTCGGAGCCTATTTAATTCAAACAAACAATAAATAAAATCCTGTTTCTAATATTACTGTAGATTATATAATTATGAGCCGTGTGATGCCGGCTTAGAATAGCATCACCCCATTTCTTGCCCTTGGTAGTCGTAAGAAGCGTCTAAGGGACTCGACGGTGTGTATTGCAATTTAAGGCGATGGGCTGACAACCTGTCACTATGGCGATACAGAATTTTCCGGATGACCCTCAAATGTTTGTCAGACGTGGCGTAAATGTCCGTTCTATGTGGCCGTTTACGCTCTGCCTACCCCGCAAGGGACTATAGGCAAGATCTGTGTATGTATGTATGTATGTATGTATTATTTTAGTATGATGCCGGCTTAGAATAGCATCACCCGATTTCTTTCCCGTGGGAGTCGTAGGAGGCGACTAAGGGACTTGAGGGTGTGTATTGCAATTTTAGTCGATGGGCTGACAACCTGTCACTATGGCGATACACAATTTTCCGAATGACCCTCAAACATATGTCAGACGTGGCGTAAATGTCCGTTTTTGCGGCCGTTTACGCTCTGCCTACCCCGCAAGGGATAATAGGCGTGATATGTGCATGTATGTATTATTTTAGTGTAGATTTTTTTAATGCATTATTTAATGTTTTTTGTAGTCTTTTTATACCGAGTAAGGGACAGCCCTTCGAATACTGATAGGGTGCATGAAACATAAAACTGTACAACTTTCCCCTAGAAACATAATTATGTCAGCAAACGCCAATAAAAATGACCTTCCATACAAAATCACAATCAGCTGGCATTCACTATGGGAAGTCAGTTTTTTTACGTTTCCTTAAATATGTTCCTAGGGGAAAGTTGTTCAGTTTCATGGTCTGAATGTACCCTATTAGTATTCTGAGGGCTATCCCTGACATCCTTTAATACAGTAATGATTAATAATGTAATCATTACACTGGTACGAATAATGTGGCGTAGTTGGTATATTTTTAAATGAAAAAGTAGTTATTGTGGCATAACTATAATAGTTAGACATATGGTATCGCGGACATTATTATAGATATTGATGTCCTCTATAAAACTGTAGTACATCACTTTGCTCTATTGTCAATAATTTCCACAGCGTACGCGATATAAGATATTTTTTTGGTACATTTTTCACACGTTGGGTTACATTATCGAAATTTTCACGCGGATCCCTATTTTTTTCTCGTATAAAATATAGCCTATGTTCATCAGGAATAATGTAGGATTCTAATGGTGAAAGAATTTTTTAAATCGGGCCAGTAGTTTCGGAGCCTATTCGATGCAAACAAACAAACAAACAAACAAACAAACAAACAAACAAACAATCAAATCTTTCCTCTTTATAATATTAGTGTAGATATCGCGGACATTATTATAGATATTGATGTCCTCTATAAAACTGTAGTACATCACTTTGCTCTATTGTCAATAATTTCCACAGCGTACGCGATATAAGATATTTTTTTGGTACATTTTTCACACGTTGGGTTACATTATCGAAATTTTCACGCGGATCCCTATTTTTTTCTCGTATAAAATATAGCCTATGTTCATCAGGAATAATGTAGGATTCTAATGGTGAAAGAATTTTTTAAATCGGGCCAGTAGTTTCGGAGCCTATTCGATGCAAACAAACAAACAAACAAACAAACAAACAAACAATCAAATCTTTCCTCTTTATAATATTAGTGTAGATAATAGGTACATACAAAAATTTGAGCAATGGACATCCTGAATTTCTGATAGATTGTTTGTATAATGAGTTTTTTTTTGTGTAGTGTCACTGTCGAGGCCGTTTACGACTACACTCGCCTTAAGCATGTTAAGAATGTGATTGCCGATTGGGCAAACAGTAGACACCAGTACACCACTGCTTTACTCCGTTTCATTCAACACTCGAGGCGTTGCGCATTAAATTCACTGTTTACAACAAGGCGTAAATCAGGATTTAGGAGGAATACTTATTATGTGATTCCAAATATTATTAAAGTGTGTTATAATGTCGTTTAACTTGTTGATGTGATGCCGGCTAAGAATAGCATCACCCCATTTCTTTCCCGTGGGTGTCGTAAGAGGCGACTAAGGGGCTTGGGGGGTTGTGTAGCAATTTACACGATGGGCTGACACCCTGTCACTACGGCGATACACAATATTTCGAATGACTCTCAAATGTTTGTCAGACGTGGCGTTAACGTCCGTTTTTTGCAGCCGGTTACGCTCTGCCTACCCCGCAAGGGATTATAGGCGTATCATGTGTATGTGTGTGTGTGTATAACTTGTTAATCAGAGAAAACTTGTTCTTACCAACCCTATCGTTTTACTTAGTTTTTTAACTGGCTAAATCGGCATCAAATATTGGGTTTTACCTGTAGAAAGGGATAAATTTTCTGATCACAGACATACAGGGTGTAAGGGACAGCCCTCCGAATACTTAACTGACAGGGTGCATTCAGACCATGACACTGAAAAACTTCCTATAAATATTATTTCAAGAAACGTAAAAAAACGGCTTACCATTGTTAATGAAGTCAGCTGTTTGTGATTTTGTATGAGAGGTCGATTTAATTTTGTCGTTTCCTGACATATGTTTTTAGGGGAAAGTTGTTCAGTATTCGGAGGGCTGAAGTAATTAACAAACGTTTGTAAAAACTTAGTTGCGTAGTTTTGCCTTTAAGCAGATGATATATTACATGTAAGTACATGGATAGATATTTAACTATTTAAGCTACTACACGTGTACGTATTTATTACATTACATTAATATTTGATGTGTTTTAGGCTTCCCACAAATAAATGGGATGCGATGTCACATAAAGGTTAGCTAGAAAAATTATAATAATGCAAAAGTTCTGAATCAGAATCAATGTTTAGTGTAGGTTTACCTATTTGGATGACCGATGAGGCGGCGCAAAGTTTCCGGGTTCAATTCCCGGCGTGACACTCCAAAAATTTATATTATCACTTTGTGAATTTGTCCCGAGTCTGGTTAGGACATTGCAGGCTGAACCATCTGATTATGCAAGAAGAAAGGTGGTTCCGTGCTTCGAAGGGCACGTTAATCCGCCGGTTCCGGTTGCTGTCTATGATTACTTGGACGGCGGTCGTTACACAAACATGTCAGAGGCCTACAAAGTACTAGTAGGCGGTTGGAAAACTATGACACCAGTGTTTATATCATCGGGTCGTTGGACGACTCAGTTACTCACGCGAAAAAAAATACTTGCAAATCACAAAAAAGGCAAGTTAGTACAAAAAATAACAGATTTTTTCTGTAAAGTTGTTCGTTTTCCCATTTAGACTGGTCGAATAAATACCTAACCATTCGAGAAATTTAGCGTAAGACCTTGTATAACACGAGCGTGCAGACGAACACGATTTTAAAAAATAAATTTTATCTATTATAGGTATCCATAAAATTTATGTAGGTAGGTATGTAAATAAAAGTAAAGGCACACATGTTGATTTTTAAAGTCTACAATGTGTTCTCTTCTTACAAGCATTTGTTTTTTATTATTATTATTCCAGATAGTCCCTCATTGGGCGACCTTCTTCGATATCTTTCCTGATAAGATATGCCCTGCTGTAGGATTTGGAGATGATGACAGTTGCACTTTTTGCGAGCCTGAACAAATCCATCTCGCGTTTGGCGGTAAGTTTCTGTCATATAAAATGTTGTACTCTTAGGTTATACTTATGTAATTAGAGTTTGATTGAAAGTTTGGAAATAATAGAGGTATAATATTTTCAAGTTTATTTATTCAAAAACAGATTTCAGATTTCATTTATTTGCAAGTCACAAGTCATATTATATTCAAGATGGTAAAATAAAATTTCCAGTACATAATATATGTGACACCCTGCAAGGGCGTGGCAATTTGAGAAGGTACCAACAATAATCAGTCACATACTTAACATTATTTATAAAATTTTCATATGCACTATATTCTTAAACATTTCAAATTTAACCTAAATATACCGCGTGTTACAGAATAACAAGTAAAGCCGAGAGGGTGTAAAGGTGTCTATTGACAAAAAATTCAAGCTGTAGTGTCGATTTTGAAAATTACGGAAATTATATTTTTATATCAAATTAAATTACTCAAAAAAATATCGTTGCATCGCAGTACTACTTTGACAGTTTTAAGTTCAACTGAAGTTGCCAACGCGGCGCGCCGAGATTCGATATACATTGCTTGTTGTTTCATGTGTGTAATCATTTTAATGAACTGAAGATAACCAGAAATATATGCCAAATCGTCATTCGTTGGAATGGAAGCGTAGTACTGACTTAGACTAGTGCTGTTATTTTTTCATCAACTGATGAAAATAAAGAATATTATTATTTTTGCGTTATTTTGTAACAGCTTATATTATATTAATTTTAATCATATTTCATTAAATAATGAGATAATACATTTAATTTAATTTAATACATTTAGTCATTTCATAACATAACAGTAGGTACATAAACTGTGTGCGAATTAACAAAATAAGAAAAGACTTTTATCTAGAAAAAATAAAGTTACAATTTAAATTAAGTAGGATAATGTCTTATATAAATATTAATTACATATACAATAAAGGCGGTATAAAGGTTTGGTAATAATAAAAGAAAGATTCCTACACAAATCACAAAAACTTTGCTTTTCCATCGGACGCGGACTGCAGAAAAAGACAGCCGCAAGGGACTCTGCTAGTCTGCTTACTACAGACACCTAAAAACGATTCCCTGTATTCCCTGTATTTATTGAAGCAACTAGTTTCAGTTTGCCGTATGATGCCGGCTTAGTATAGCACCAACCCTTTCCCGTAGGTGTCGTAAGAGGCGACTAAGAGACACGGGGGTTACATGTGTAGGTATCGCAAATTAAGACGATGGGCTGACAATCTGTCACTATCGTAGATTCTCAATTGTTTGTCAGACGTAGCGTAAATGTCCGCTTTTACGGCCGTTCACGCTTTGCCTACCCCGCAAGGGATATAGGCGTGATATATGTATGTAGTACTTTCATCAACCGTTGTGACGCGATCCCAATATATTTACCTATACTCCGTTCATTTAAGAATTGCCTATAATGTAAACAAACCTTGTATGAATCTGACAGTCGCGAGCTGTATATTATAGGCAATTCTTAAATGAACGGAGTATACCTACCTGCGTCTGTGTTTCCAAACGCATACAACCCCATTCCACTAATTCGGACTAAGCGCTTCCAGTCATCTCATCATTGATAATGCGCACTGCTAAAGAGTGGAACTCACTACCTGCGTCTGTGTTTCCAAACGCATACAACCCTAATCTCCTCAAAGTAAGAGTCAACAGGTTTCTTCTGGGTGAGCTCGCTCCATCTTAGACTCTGTCTCAGTCCTATGACCTAGACTAGAGTCAAGAGTAAACCCATACTTAATAGAAAAGAGAATATTTCCAGAAAACCTGAACGACATTGTCGTGATGTGGTCAACCCTGGACAAGAAGGAGGTTGGCAGCGTGGTCCACTTCGGGATAGGAGCCTTGGACCAGACCGCTGAGGGTGAATGCTGGCTGTTCGTGGACGATGGACCCAAGAAGCGAAGCCAGTGGATGCACAAAGTTGAACTGACGAACTTGCTGCCTGATACTACGTACGGTAGGCAACGTAGATTCGGAACAGATGACCACTGATCATGAGTCCTGATTATTGTGCCCTGTGATAAGGTATACCTAATATTTATATATATATATATATATTATATTATTTATGTGTGTATATATGTATATATTTAGGTATATAATTATTAATCACATATATTAGTGTTCGTCAAACTAGTTTATTATTGCATTTATTTTGCATCTGCCTCGCCCATTTCCACATGCCCTAAGGTAGACTGGTAGATAATGCCCTCGGCATTAAGTCCGCCCATGTAAATTAATAGCAAAAAGTTAAATAAATAAAATTGTATGATTTAAAAAAATACGGCCAAGTGCGAGTCCGACCCGCCCACCGAGGGTCCTGTAACATGCTTTTTCATATCATACATCACTTCAATTCCTAGCGTCAAGTTTGAAAAATTCGGTCTTAACTTAATCGTCTCCTAAAAAAGTCATAAGTACTTTTAGATATTTTCCTACACTTGATTTCAAATTCAAATTCAAACGCGTTACGCCAACAAACTGTTATTTACAGTTTGGCGTGTAATTAGATTAAGAAAAACTGTAACTGTTTTTTTTGAATAAACGTTTCTATCTTTCTATCTATATCTTCGTTTTAAGTAAGTACTTGCCTTTCCTAATTCTAGGTCCACGGTCCGCTAGGTCCTATGAATTTTGTTTTTTCTTGAAGTAGTCATAAAATGCGTTTTGTACAGCATAAACAGCAGTAACATTTTTGACGTTAAGTTAGGAGCTTGTTTTTTTACAACTGAATGCGGTTGTAGACTTGATTTAAGGCGAGTGTACTCGTGAACGGCATCGACAGTGGCGACACTTCACAGAAAAAAAGTTTTCTCTTTGTCAACAATCTATCAAAATGTCCGTTGCCCAAGTTTTTAGTATTATCCTTACGTAAAATTAGAACCTGTAAACACAATGAAATATTCGCTGCAATTAGAGTTATGGCAATTAATACCAAAAGTGGCCGTTTTTAGGCACTTATTTCCAGAACTTTAACTACAGCGAATATGAGTTTGCAGGTTCTAATTTTACTTAAGGACAATACTTAAAACTTGGGCAACGGACATTCTGTTAGATTGTTCGTATAAAGATAAAAAAATAATTGTGGAGTGGCGCCACTGTCGAGGTCGTTCACGGGTACACTCGCCTTAAGGCGGCGCCGTCCAGTGGCACCCTCACCTATTTTTTAATTATTTCATAAAATCAGCATTCATAATCTAAGATGGACAAATTGTTGTCCTATACGATTAGTTTATTTGAAGGTACAACAATAAGCTTTACATTGTTATGTGTCTTCGAAATCACTAAAACGGAAAACGGTGGCCTTCATTTTCCGTTTTAGTGATTTCATTGACGGCTACACTCGCCTTAAAGATGCGAGGTTGGATATGGGAAGTAGTTGGACGGAGCAACAATTAAGGGGTATATCAGGAACCCTGTTTATATAAATGACACTGACTGATAAATGTCCGGCAGTGTACAAAGTCGGGTGTGACTACGCGTGGTCTGATCAGCTGGTCTTCAAGACTCCTCCAGCGGGCGAGGACTGGGTGGTCAGTGCTGCCATCTATGGGGATCTGGGGCTTATGAACGCGCATGTGAGTAGACTGATCAAAAATATAACTTTATTCATGATGAGACACAATGACTGTTACAAACAAACAAATATGCATGAGAGACAGCCGCGCTTAGGTAACGATTTCTTCGAGGCAGTAATAGGGTGTAAAAGTATAGAGTAAAATATAAAACGAGTATTCACTCATAAGCACATCACATCTTACGATTACCTCCGTACTATATATACCTATGTATGTTTGTTACCTCTTCACGCTCAAACGGCTTGACCGATTTGGATGAAGTTTGGAACACAGGTAGAGTATAACCTGGAATAACACATAGGCCACTTTTTCCCGCGGAAAACAACTATTACCACGGGAAAATAAGTGGCAGCAGGTGAAACTGCTGGACGGAAATCTAGTTTATAATAAAGAGGGAAGATTTTTGTGGTATGCAAGCAATCGATAACTCTTTTATATCGCATCTCACTATCACACTATTATGATAATAAGATTTATTGTTCTATGGAATCGATAATTTCCACATTAGTTATACCGTTATAAAAATATTTTTACTGTGACTTTACTACATCATCCCTAAGCAAGTAACTTCATCATCATCATCATTGGCCTCACACGTCTGTGACAGACGATTTAAACAGTGTCTGAGGCAGACACTGCGTTGCCTGCGACGCAATTATGGAAAACGCAGGGCTGCCCAGGACTTGCGCCACCCTCTCGGCCTTCCTGGCTGGATCCGCAGGAACGACTAGTCGATACGCAAGTAACTTATGCAACTTTTAACACGGGAGCAAACCTTATTTCCAAGTGAAATCAGCAGTAGACTCCAGTATCTAACCGCAGCAAAAAAGGTAGGTTAGTTAGGTTAGGTTAGTACAACTGTAGAACACAATACAAGCATAATATTTTTAAAAACATGACTGCTTTCTGAGATAAAGCCTAGCCTATGACACTCAGGATAGTGTAAAAATTCTTCCGATACAATTCCCATTTGAATCTGTTCAGTGTTCAACGAGTTTTTTTGCACAAATATATACATGAACTCTAAAAACATTACACTCCTTCATTGGTTGGGCAGTCGTGTAAAAAATAGCGTTACTCTGTTGTAACTAAAATAACTATTATTTCCTTTAAACCACCGCAGTCCCTGCCATACTTGCGAGAAGAAGCGGAATGTGGCCTCTACGACTTCATCATCCATGTAGGCGACTTTGCTTACGACTTGCATAAGGAGAACGGTGAAATCGGGGACCAATTCATGAGGATGCTGCAGCCCATCGCCTCTAGGGTGCCCTACATGATTTGCCCCGGGAACCATGAGGAAGCTTAGTAAGTTCTACTGTGCCATGATAACTACTGCGATTGACACTTCCGGTTTTACAGGATTGTTATATAAATAAGAAAATTGTGTTATAGATTATTTTTTTATTACAATGAGGAATCATTAGACCTATTTATGATAACTACATAGTACTACAACTATAAAATATTAAGTTTGGATAACTCGGCCCATTTGGATAGGTTTCACGTGTTGCTTCAGCAGGCCCCATTAGCGTATTGAATAACTAGATGGCGCTGTTACTATTTAAAACGCGATATCGTTTGTTTCTCCACAAATATACAGGGAGTAACAAATAGGGTAAATCATGCCGACAACAGGTCAAGGTATATAGTCATAAGTGTAAACAACTAAATATTTAAAAAATTGTATCCCTACAGACCAAACAACTTGTAACGTTTAGGTGTTTTGTGGGCCCTCCCATACAAAATTGCAGATTAGCTGGTTAATTCACTAAGTCCAATTCTTTCATCATATTTCGACCTTTGGGGAAAGTTGTTCAGTTTCATGAGTACCTTTACTTGACTGACTTTTTGTTACTTAATAGTTTGTGGTTTTTTAGTCCTTTGATGTATTTGTTTCAAATTTCGTATCATGAAAAGAAGTACCCTAATCAATATTTAACCTCAAAAGGGGAAAGAGAGGAATTGAAAGCTTAGAATTAGTTGGAGCCTTATTCTTGAAACGGGACTGGGAATCGGAGAGACTAGTTCCCGCGAGTTTCAATAATGTTGCTTGGCAAAAGTTTCTAAATGAGTAGGCGCCTTTTATTTGCAGTAACTTCAGCAACTACAAGGCGCGCTTTTTTATGCCGGGCCATGGTTTGTGTATCAGTTATACGGGTGTATCACTAATCTAGGTCCCAGTTAACCAGGTTTCACTGTATTTGCAGTAACTTCAGCAACTACAAGGCGCGCTTTTTTATGCTGGGATATGGTTTAGTGTATCAGTTATAGGGGTGTATCACTAATCTTGGTCCCAGTTGACCAGGTTTCACTGTATTTGCAGTAACTTCAGCAACTACAAGGCGCGTTTCTCGATGCCGGGTTTTGGTTTGTGTATCAGTTATAGGTGTGTATCACTAATCTAGGTCCCAGTTAACCAGGTTTCACTGTACTTGCAGTAACTTCAGCAACTACAAGGCGCGTTTCTCGATGCCGGGTTTTGGTTTGTGTATCAGTTATAGGTGTGTATCACTAATCTAGGTCCCAGTTAACCAGGTTATACTGTACTTGCAGTAACTTCAGCAACTACAAGGCGCGCTTCTCGATGCCGGGTTATGGTTTAGTGTATCAGTTATACGGGTTTATCACTTATCTAGGTCCCAGTTAACCAGGTTTCACTGTATTTGCAGTAACTTCAGCAACTACAAGGCGCGTTTCTCGATGCCGGGTTATGGTTTAGTGTATCAGTTATACGGGTTTATCACTTATCTAGGTCCCAGTTAACCAGGTTTCACTGTATTTGCAGTAACTTCAGCAACTACAAGGCGCGCTTCTCGATGCCGGGTTATGGTTTAGTGTATCAGTTATACGGGTTTATCACTTATCTAGGTCCCAGTTAACCAGGTTTCACTGTATTTGCAGTAACTTCAGCAACTACAAGGCGCGCTTCTCGATGCCGGGTTATGGTTTAGTGTATCAGTTATACGGGTTTATCACTTATCTAGGTCCCAGTTAACCAGGTTTCACTGTACTTGCAGTAACTTCAGCAACTACAAGGCGCGTTTCTCGATGCCGGGCCATGGTTTAGTGTATCAGTTATACGGGTTTATCACTTATCTAGATCCGAGTTAACCAGGTTTCACTGTATTTGCAGTAACTTCAGCAACTACAAGGCGCGCTTCTCTATGCCGGGCTATGGTTTGTGTATCAGTTATACGGGTGTATCACTTATCTAGGTCCCAGTTAACCAGGTTTCACTGTATTTGCAGTAACTTCAGCAACTACAAGGCGCGTTTCTCGATGCCGGGCCATGGTTTAGTTCAGTTATACGGGTTTATCACTTAACTAGGTCCCAGTTAACCAGGTTTCACTGTACTTGCAGTAACTTCAGCAACTACAAGGCGCGCTTTTTTATGCCGGGCCATGGTTTGTGTATCAGTTATAGGTGTGTATCACTTATCTAGGTCCCAGTTAACCAGGTTTCACTGTACTTGCAGTAACTTCAGCAACTACAAGGCGCGCTTCTCGATGCCGGGTGCGCGTGAACACGACCAGCTCTACTACAGCTGGAGCGCGGGGCCGGTGCACTTCATCAGCTATTCCACAGAATTCTACTACGCGAATGGTAATCGCTATCACTACTTACTATCCTCCTTTAGTTCTTTAGGAGGAGTGATGATGAGGCCGGTTTGGGGTCGGTTGACAAAATTTTAAGTCATATTTGTATTACGCATATTTAAAAACAACACGCATAACCCTTGAAGCATAAATGACCAAGTCATAATGTCGACTACATACTTCTAGAAAAGCATGTTCGCGGCTTAGGGGTGACCCTAGCTAGGGCCACCCCCGCCGCACCATAACCTGTTACTTTAAAAGTGTTTCAAATTATAAAATAGGGCAAAATATATGTATGACTTTCAATGCAGTATGGTATGACACATAAATATTATGCCTAACAAATAGTATGATAAAAAAAATGCAAACCGAGGTATGCCAAAGTATATTAGGAACTTCAACAATATGCAAAACGATGGTATCCCGATGAGGCCAGTAGTGACGACTGTGAGGAGACGGGTAGCTACCCACCTGGTGCCTATGTTATGAAACTACAGACTACAAGTCTACAGGTGAAATTCTTAGTAAATTGCGTAGCCGGTTCATATTCCTGGTATCATAATGGTTAACCGCCTACGCAATGAACATCGAATTTCGCCTGTAAAATTGTAGCCTGTAGTTTTATAATATGAAAATGAAATATAATATCGGGTACTGGTCGGGAGTTGTGACCAGGTGAACGGCTGTTTCAACCGGACATGTTTGGAAGTTGTACCTCTATACAAGAAGTGACAAAAGGGTATTTCTTTTTTATTTTTGAAGATTAAAGCACGCAGAGTTTCAAATTATCTTAAACTAAAGACTGCGGAAGCCAGAAAATCTTATTTGCAGTGAGTCCGAGTATTATAATTACTCTCTTACAAATTCAGTTTAAAAAAGATAAGGTCGTACAATTTAAAGAACATATTCTACATTACAACATGTTACGAGATGTTTCTTTATCCTATTGTGTGGTTTCTTGTATGTCTTTATAACAAGCCGAAAGGACGTACTTATGGAACTGAACAACTTTCCCCGTGGAACATAGGTAGAGTTATGAAAATAAATGGACCTCCCAAAGTGAAATAGCCAAAAGATCGGGGAAAGTTGTATAGTTTTATGAGTATAGATACCTTGACTTACTTTCGACTTGTTAAACTGACCCTTATTGTTCTACTTTCTTTGATGGGCGTAAAACACACGATAATGCCTGGTTTTCTGGTCTCGCTAACAAAAGGCAAAAACGTCATCTAAACATGCATGTGCCAGTCTCAAATTCCACCTTCACTTGTAGAGCGTGCGGAAAACTATGCCGCTCCCGTATCGGCTTATACAGCCATGAATAGTCTTGCCTCAGACACTGATTAAATCGTCTGTCACAGACGTGTGAGGCCAGTGATGATGATTGTTCTACTATTGTACTAAATAATGCATTCTACTTGGTAGTATCCACGGATACCTCATGGCATGATGACTACAATACAAACGGGAGATTTTTTAAAGTTTTATTTCTCGATAGAAACATACAGTTTTTGCGGCCGTTTACGCTCTGCCTACCCCTCAAGGGATTATAGGCGTGTTATGTGTATGTATGTATGTAGAAACATAGACAATTTAAAAAATAATTTAGCATTAACTTGTAACTGAATATTTAATAACACCATTTATGAAATTTTTAGGGTTCCGTACCCAAAGGTTAATAACGGAAAACCTAATACTGAGGCTCAGCTGTCCGTCTGTCTGTCCGTCCGTCCGTCCTACAATTGGCTGTATCTTCTGAACCGTTATACCTAAACAGTTGAAATTTTCACAGATGATGTTTTTCTGTTGCCGCTATAACAACAAATACTAAAAATTAGAATAAAGAAAATATTTAAGGAGGCTCCCATACAAAAAACTTGTTTTTTTTTTGTATGGAGGCTCTATTTCATGAACCGCGAAAGTTTGACAGTTGAAATTTTTACAGATGTTGTATTTTTGTTGCTGCTATAACAACAAATACAAAAAAAATGGGGGCTGTCATACAAAACACGTGTTGTTTTGCGCGTTTTTATAGACAATTGTTTGGCAAAGGTATAATGGTACGGAACCCTTCGTGCGCGAGTCCGACTCGCACTTGGCCGGTTTTTTATACTTACTTTTTCAATGTCTACTGCAAAGTGAACACGAACGTCGACTGCTGGGAGGCGCTGAAACGACAGTACTACTGGATCAAACAGGATCTCATTGAAGCTACGAAAAAAGAGAATAGGTGCGTATTCTTGTGTCTCATGTTCAAAGTTTCGACGATATACGTGAATTATTTCTTTAGCGTTAGGGTTCGATTATGGCGCTAAACCGGCCAGGAATTTTTAGCAACAATTTATACTGCGTATCATACATTAATTTACTCAATTCATTCATATATTTCGTTGCGCACATACCTTTGTAATCTCGCGTGATACGGCCTTGGCCCTATGCTATGCTATGAAACTACAGGCTACAAGTCTACAGGTAAAATTCTTAGTATATTGCGTAGCCGGTGGTCATATTCCTGGCGTTATAATGGCTGACCGACTACGCAATGAACATCGAATTTCACCTGTAAAATTGTACCCTGTAGTTTGATAATATCGGGCACCGGTTGCAGCGGCCGAGCCGATCACAATAAATTGCCATTATACCAATTAACACATTACATACTTCGAGAGAAGTGAGCTCTTTAATTCACATTAAAATAAGTTAGACTACGTTAGGTGCACTAACAAAAAAGTTATTGCGAGCGAAGCGATCTTGTTATTTCACGATGTAATAGGCGAGGTGCAAGTACAATTAAGTGAGATGGGCAGCGTCTGGTTGCAAAAATGGCTACCACTGCTTCTTAAAATCCGACACCCTAGTGTACAGCCCGTACACTAGGGTACTTAACCATACGTAAACAAAGCTCATATTTATTTTTATTTTTTTATTAAGGATGGGGTTGCTCTTGACTCTAGTCTAGGTCATAGGACAGAGACAGAGTCTAAGATGGAGCGAGCTCACTCAGAAGAAGCCTGTTCACTCTTACTTTGAATAGATTAGGGTTGTACGCGTTTGAAAACACAGACGCAGGTAGTGAGTTCCACTCTTTAGCAGTGCGCATTATAAATGATGAATGGAAGCGCTTAGTCCGAATTGGTGGAATGGCAACCAGGTATGGATGGTAACCGGCGGTGCGTCTGGATGTCCTATGGTAGAAGGGAGCTGGTGGAACAAGGTCGTGAAGCTCATATAACGATAATTTTCAGAGAGAAGCGTCCCTGGATCATCATGTACGGACACCGACCCATGTACTGCAGCAGTGAGGAGGACCAGTGCCCTTTACCAGACGTGCCACACAGGCAGGGACACGGCCTGCCTGAGCCCGGCTTCGGTAAGCATTGTGACGTTTCAAGAAGTTCCCAACATATCCGCTAGATGGCGCTCAAGATGAAATTGTGCGAACAAGAAGTGTCTGAAACGCGCAAGCGCAATTTTTCGGCGTTATGCATTACGCTGCGCTGTTTTTCCTGGATCCATCCCTTATTAGTCTTTTACGACACTCGCCACAAAGTGAAACTTGATTAAAAATAACACGCCATATTAAAAATAAACTGTGATTCACCATGCATGTTTCGTTTTCGTTTAATTTAATGCTAGTTTCGTTTATGCCGTGTGATGCCGGCCTAGAATAGCATCACCCCATTTCGTTCCCGTGAGTGTCGTAAGAAGCGACTAAGGGACTCGAGGGTGTGTATTGCAAATTTAGGCGATGGGCTGACAACCTGTCACTATGGTGATATACAATATTCCAAATGACCCTCAAATGTTTGTCTGACGTGGCGTAAATGTTTGTTTTGTTACAGCCGTTTACGCTCTCCTTACCCCGTAAGGGATTATAGGCGTGATTTATCTAATAAATCTAATAATAAATCTTTATTTAAACACAATTAAGGCTTAACTAAAACATGGCCGAAGCCTCTTTTTAAGCTTTTATTGCCTGTGGCAGGAGACTTCGCTCTTCCCTAGTCTTATAAACAAAAAATGCCAGGAGATCAATTTGAACATAATATTAAAAGATATTATACTAACTAGAAACTAAATACACAGGCGTGATTTATGTATGTATGTATGTAGTTTCGTTTATGCACGGGAAAAAAGGGTGCAATGCTATTCTAAGCCTGCATCACACGGAAATATCTAATAGACCAATATACCTTATTTTATCTTATTCATTTTCCGGTCATTGGCTGTGTGATGCCGGCTTAGAATAGCATCACCCCATTTCGTTCCCGTGAGCAGGGCTTGTTTACCGGTTTAATTTTCAAACCGGTTTCAGCACAAGTACATAAAGAGCGTTTCATTTTGGTTTGGCTCTCCCGAACCTGAAAAATATCGGTTTACTCCTAAGATTAAAATTATAAGGATTCGGGTCCATTAACCGGTTTAGAGTGGTTTTTACAGGTTTTTCCGAGCTTTCTTTGATTCTTGTCGTCAATTATATTACGGTCGCAATATCCGCTATTTGCTTGCTGTCGTGTTTTCTTGTGCATCCATTTATAAATATTCCGTATTGCATTCAATTTTATAGGTAGGTACTATAAAATTTAACTATGTGTCTACTCACTGCGTAGACTTGAAAGACAAAATAAGTAACTACTGTACGGAAACATAACCCTTTGTAAGATTCACTTGAATTTAAAGCAAACACACTTACTTTCATAGATTGTCCTCAATTCTCCATTAAACACGTCAATTTATGTACCGGGTAACTCATTCTGGAGGGTAGCGGGATCCGAAGCACGGTGCCAGTCGTTGGCCGACCGCAGTCAGTAGGGCGCCCAAGTAGCACGCCAGCCACGTGCCAAAGGCTGCCCCGCCAACTCGCGAAAAATCCCGATATGCTCCACCGTGCCAGCCGTTGACTGGATGGGAGGACCCGGTGGCCATATTCGGGGGGGTTCGGGCGTCCCCGCAGTCTCCAAATGAGTTTCCCATAGGTCGGTTAAGCTCTAGTGTTCCAGTGGTTAACTGAAATGCGCCTCGACAATTCAACTTCTTCTCCACTAACACTCAAAGCATGAATAAAGTTAAAAAGAAGAATAGGTATATACAACGGCTGCACTTCCTCCGAGGGTTGCACTCCAATCTCGATCCGGTCCATCACCACCTTGAGACCGAGAAGCCGCACCTGTTCTTCCTAACGGAGACGACGATAACAACACCGTCGGACGTGGCGTACCTTAACTACTCGGGTTATTCTCTTGAGCATAAGTTCAAGAAGGAAACTGGGGTCTGTGTGAATGTCCGCGATGACATTTGTGGTCGTCTTCTCCGTTGTATTGAGAAATCGGGTTTATCTGCCATATGGCTACTGGAAGACTCTGGCGTGGAGAAAACACTCTATGTCGGCGTTTACCGATCGCACAGCGGTGACCAGGAGACGACAGCGCTCTTCAATTACCTAGTTGAAACGACAGACGTAGCACAGCAACGATACCCGACAGCGAAGCTAACTTTTCTGGGGGACTTTAATGCCCACCATAAGGAGTGGTTGTTCCCGTTCTAGAAAACTGACCATGCTGGGTTAGAGGCGCGAAAGTTTGCATTATCGCTAGATCTGACCCAGCTGGTGAATTAAGCTACGCAGATACCGGATATCGACCGCCATACACCCAATTACTTAGACTTGCTTCTGACAACTGATCCGGACAGTCATTCAGTTTCGGTCTCAGCACCGAGAACAGCTGGGAACGTCCGACCACTGTCTGGTGAAATCCGTATCGACCTGCTCTCCTCTGGATGACAGCCCCAGGGGCACGAGGCGAGTTTGGAGATACGAGTCAGCAGATTGGGAGGAGTACGGCACTTCTTTGCATCTTACCCGTGGCGGCAAGTGTGCTTCTCTTCGCGTGACCCCTCGTGTTGTGCAGATGCGGTTGCGGACGTGATTCGGCAGGAGATGGAATATTTTATTCCATTCTCCGACATCCCGCTCGGTCACAAAGCCCAGCCTTGGTATGACGCAGAATGCGCCCAAGCTGAGGCGCGTAAAGAATCTGCATACCAAGCTTGGGTCAAGGCTCGCGACTGCAAATTAAGAGCACGTAGGGTTCGCGCGAAGAAAAGAACCTTCAACTCTGCTACCAAGTCCTGCAAACGGGTTTTACGTAAGGCACGTTTTGACCATGTGGGATGAATAGGAGCTAAACTAGCACCCACCCACCCCTCCGGGTAGTAAAAAGTTTTGGTCCCTATCCAAAGCGGTTGAAACTAATTTCTGTCGTCCCACCTTACCTCCAATGCTGAAACCTGATGGATCGCTGGCTCACTCTGCAAGTGAGAAAGCAAATTTGTTTGCGTCCCTGTTTGCAAGCAAATCACGTCTAGACACTGGCTCCAAGCAACCACCTACTGTACCTCGATGCGATTCTTCGATGTCAGAGATCGCAGTACACACTAAAGAGGTTCGAAGAGTATTGTGCAGTCTAGACGTGAACAAAGCCAGCGGACCTGATGGCATAGCAGCGAGAGTGTTAAGACTTGGTGCGCCTGAACTCTCTCCTGTGCTGACACGCTTGTTCCGCCTCTTTCTTAAAGAAAGAACGGTGCCGGGGGCCTGGAAGCTTGCTAATGTGCAACCAGTTCCCAAAAAGGGCGACCGTGCTGACCCTGCCCATTGCTGTCCACTTGCCATTACCTCCATCCTATGCAAGGTCATGGAGAGGATACTTAACAGTAAGTTGCTGACCTACCTTGAAGACAATGATCTTCTCAGTGACCGTCAATATGGCTTTCGCCGGGGGCGGTCTACTGGTGATCTTCTTGTGTATGTCACGCACTGCTGGGGCGAAGCACTTGCCGTTTCACTCGATATCTCGAAGGCCTTTGACAGGGTCTGGCATGCAAGTCTGCTCAGCAAGCTTCCTGCTTATGGCATCCCAGCTGATTTTTGTACTTGGATTTCAGACTTCCTTAGTGAACGGTCTATCAGAGTAGTCGTTGACGGCTGCTCCTCTGATCTTATGGCCATTGATGCCGGAGTTCCTCAGGGGTCTGTTCTCCCTGCAACTCTTTTCCTGCTGCACATCAATGACCTCCTTCGGCATGGTCTTGTTGGATACGCAGATGATAGTACCGTTTCAGAGAGATACTTGACAGGTGCAAAAACCAGTGGGGATGAAATACATTCGTTAAGAAAGGCCATGTTAGAGCGAACAGATCTGACCTTAAGACTTGTCTCCCAATGGGGCGACGACAATCTGGTCTCATTTAACGCCACCAAAACACAGGCATGTCTTTTAACTGCAAATAGAAGTCTTTTCGACTGGACACCTACTTTTCGGGGTACATTTGTCCCTGTCACTGACAGGCTTGAGGCTTGAGCTTCTAGGCATGGAGTTGACATCAAATCTTAACTTCGGCGCGACCATCGAGTACAAGGCTCAAACGGTGGCTAAGAAGCTGGGCATTCTGAATAGAGTGAAGCGATACTTTACGCCTGGACAGATTGTATTTCGGAGAGTGTGCTCAAGAGCTTCACGACCTTGTTCCACCAGCTCCCTTCTACCATCGGACATACAGACGCACCGCCGGATACCATCTATACCTGGTTGCCATTCCACCAATTCCGACTAAGCGCTTCCAGTCATAATTTATAATGCGCACTGCTAAAGAGTGGAACTCACTACCTGCGTCTGTGTTACCAAACGCATACAACTCTAATCTCTTCAAAGTAAGAGTGAACAGGCTTTTTCTGGGTGAGCTCGCTCCATCTTAGACTCTGTCTCTGTCCTTTGACCTAGACTAGAGTCAAGAGTAAACCCATCATTAATAAATATACATATATTATTTTCTTCATTATAATCAAAATAACGGTAAATCAAACTTTTTCGTTTGCGACCCATGTTTTTATCATAATGCTTTTTTCTTCCACCAACCAATTCAACTCACTACACCTTGATGATCGATTACGCACGCTTCGACTAAACAAGTGCAATGAATGATAAAACATAAACAAGTTGAAACGCGCCCGCCGCGCTGCCCGTGACGTAACATTTGCAGTTTTAGCTTAAACCGGTTTATTTAGGTTTTTCAAGTGCTCGCTCCTTCAATACGCTCAGAGCGATTTTATTGCGAAATAGCGGTAAAAACCTTTATTAACCGGTATATTTCAAACCGGTTTCAAGCCCTGCCCGTGAGTGTCGTAAGAAGCGACTAAGGGACTCGAGGGTGTGTATTGCAAATTTAGGCCATGAACTTATGAACAACCTGTCACTATAGTGATATTCCAAATGACCCTCAAATGTGTGTCAGACGTGGCGTAAATGTCTGTTTTGTTACAGCCGTTGTTTACGCTCTCCCTACCCCGTAAGGGATTATAGGCGTGATATATGTATGTATGTATTTTCAGGTCTAGAACCACTCCTCAAAGAGTACGGGGTGGATGTAAATATCAACGGGCACGAGCACGCGTATGAGAGAATGTTGCCGCTATACGACCACAAGATCTACAGCGGCAGCGGTGGCGACCCCTACGTCAACCCACAGTGAGCAACGACAACCCAGTGGCGCCACCAAACAGGGATAACATCCCTCACTGGACACGTTAGTCATCAGGAAACCAAATTATGAATTCGCGGCAATAAATACCTACAAAGATTATTTAGAATCAATGTAAAAACTTAATGTAAAAACTAAGCGCTTTAGTATCGTAATTTTGCAAAAAGTGGCCATTTTTAGCATTTTTGGAATACATAACCGAATCGCACAGTTTTAACAAGGTTATATTGATTCTAAATAACCTTTGTAGGTATTTATTGCCGCGAATGGATACTTTGGTTTCCAGATGACTAGCGTGACCAGCCAGGGTTTTTTTCCTGTGTGATGGCGCCACTGGGCTCTCCAACCACCTTGAACGCTTAATCGTCTAATCCTTTCTATCGCACAGAACCGCTATTTGCTAGAGATTTAGCAAATGACGGTTTCGTGCAATAGAAAATGATAGAGGTGTGAAAACAAACAAGTTTATGGCCGCAGACCAATAACATAAGGCTTGTGTCCTACTAGTCAAACGAGCTACTTCTTAAAACAATATTGAATAAGTACCATTTTTTAAACACTTCCCGTGTTAGGTAGGTATACAATTTTTTTAAATTTGAAAATTTTCATATACTGCCCGCGCTTCAAAATTTTGCACGTTTTCAAAAATTAATACAATATTTTGCATGAAAAACTTATGTTGTGATATGAAAAAAACAATATTTTGGCGTCATAGTAGAAACAAAAAATGGTACACTTTAATAAATATATACATACACAATTTTCCGAATGACCCTCAAATGATTGTCAGACGTGGCGTAAATGACCGTTTTTTTACGGCCATTTATGCTCTGCCTACCCCGCAAGGTATTATAGGCGTGATATATGTATGTATGTTAATAAATCATATTTCGCATATTTTTAAAAACGATGAATGAGAAGTTATTTTGGACACTGATGTTAAACATCCAAGTTTCGTATTATGTTAATTACTAAGGACACAACCTTATTCCTTATGTATCACAGTGGTATTTTACACTGTGATAGATAAGGATTTTTTTATATGTGAGTAAAAGAGCACTTTATTTCTCAAAAACCTTGAAATATTAGTCGTTATTCATTTATTTTGTTAAATTCATTTCGTATTGCCTATTTGCCCCAAAAGTTTAAATTCTCTCACAAGACATGGGTTGGCTGGAAGAGATCTCTTTCTTAGAGATAAGCTTGCCTTTGCGACAAAAAATTTATACATTTTTTCTGTGTATTTTTGTGCAATAAAGAATATTAGGTATTATTTTTATGAAGGATTACTTCTTTATTTCAGGGCTCCAGTTCATCTCATAACAGGCTCGGCAGGGTGTGACGAGGACACTTATCCCATTGGTATGAATAACAACTCACCTACTTATCACCATTTTTTTTTTTTTAGTATTGCCATCAGTACACATATTACATCACTTATTACAATAATAAACAATATTATAAGATACATCCTGATATGAGCACCAATAACAGGCGAACACAACATTCACAAAAAAATATACATACATACATACATACATACATACACATATCACGCCTATAATCCCTTGCGGGGTAGGCAGAGCATAAATGGCCGCATAAAACGGACATTTGCGCCACGTCTGACAATTTGAGGGTCATCCAGAAAATTGTGTATCGGAAAATTGTGTATCACCATAGTGACAGGTTGTTAGCCCATCGCCTAAAACTGCAATACACACCCTCAAGTCCCTTAGTCGCCTCTTACAACACCCATGGGTAAGAAATGGGGTGATGCTATTCTAAGCCGGCATCACACGGCAATCTAAGCCGGCATCACACAGCAAAAAAAAAAATACAGTGATTCGAGCGAAAAGTGACCGAGTCGATGGTTCATAAAATTATTCATAAATTTAGTACACAACTATATAAGTCACAAGGTGTTATAAGAGGCGACTAAGGGACTCGAGGGTAACATGTGTATTGCAATTCTAGGCCATGAGCTGACAACCTGTCCATTTTCTGGATGGCCCATAAATGATTGTCACACGTGTCGTAATTGTTTGTTTTTTACCCCGCAAGGGATATAAATCTAAGCGACATAGACGTATTTATTTCACCGTTTATTTTACACAATATAACACAAAGAAAACGTCCTTATTTATGTAACGAAACGACATGAACAATACACAACAGGTCAGCTTATTTCTTAAAAGAAATCTCTTACAGCAGACCTAGGGTAGGGTAGGGTAGTGAGGCAGTTGACGTGTACAACTTACTAAGTATGATACTAATTAAGTGAGGCTAATAGCTAGCTCAGTGGGATGTTTGCCCGCAGGAAGCAAACACTGATTTTCAGCTATCACCTGGTGATGGGTGATCCGAGTACAGATACAACTATCTAAATCTACACTAATATAATAAAGAGGAAAGATTTGTTTTTTTGTTTTTTTGTTTGTTTGTATGTAATCGATAAACTCCGTAACTACTAGACCGATTTCCAAAATTCTTTCACCATTAGAAAGCTACAACATTCCTGAGTAACATAGGCTACTTTTTACTACGGGAAAATTCCTCATTCCCCCGGGAAAATGGTTAGAAGCAGGAAAAGCGGGAAATATAGCGGGTATTACCCAAATTAGCCAAACCGATCTAGCGATCTTCGTGAAATTTGGCACTGATATTGGTGGTATATTGAAAACGGACTTGGACTACTTTTTGTCAGCACTTGAGGATCTGGAGTACCTGATGGAGGGCACCAGGAGCACAGCTAAACTATAAGAGATACGAAAATGGCTTCATAGCAAAAGTTGTTCAGCATGACGGGGCGCTTCTGCTGACACATGGTTATCGAGGATCTGGAGTACCTAATGCAGACCACCAGCATCCCATCTAAACTATAGGAGATGCGATAATGGTTTCAAAGTAAAAGTTGTTTATCATGACGGGCCGCTTTTGTTGGCACTTAGTCATTGAGGGTCTGGAGTACCTGATGGAGGGCACCAGGAGCACTGCTAAAACATAAGAGATACGAAAATAGCTTCATAGCAAAAGTTGTTCAGCATGACGGGGTGCTTCTGCATGGTTATCGAGGATCTGGAGTAGGTACCTGATGCAGACCACCAGCATCCCATCTAAACTATAGGAGATACGGTAATGGTTTCAAAGTAAAAGTTGTTTATCATGACGGGCCGCTTTTGTTGGCACTTGGTCATTGAGGGTCTGGAGTATCTGATGGAGGGCACCAGGAGCACTGCTAAACTATAAGAGATACGAAAATGGCTTCATAGCAAAAATTGTTCAGCATGACGGGGCGCTTCTGCTGACATATGGTTATCGAGGATCTGGAGTACCTGATGCAGACCACCAGCATCCCATCTTAACTATAGGAGATACGGTAATGGTTTAAAAGTAAACGATGTTTAGCATGACGGGCTGCTTTTGCTGGTACATGGTCCTCGAGGGTCTGGAGTACCTAAAGCAGACCACCAGCATCCCATCTAAACTACAGGAGATAAGGTATCGGCATCAAATTAAAAGTTGTTTAACATGACGGGCCGCTTTTGCTGGCACATGATCCTGTTGAGTCACTTTTGCTGGAACGGAGTAAAGAAGTAAACTACTTTTTACTGCGGGCAAAGATCCAATTTCTACGGGAAATAGTAAGTAGCAGCGGGTGAAACCGCTGGGCGGGCCGCTAGTAATCAATAAAAGTGTGAGCTGCGTAGAATATATTACGAAAAAGTAAATTTGTGTGTAGTGTAATAAAATAAAAGTATTCTGAGAGGACAAAAAACCATCACAAACAAGAATAACCGCATCTTTTAAAGAAAGGAAACCATATTTAGGAATAAGATGTTCCCATGATGTTGATGATCACAACAATACTACATATATGATATCTTGTTTTATTTTTCAGAGAAGCGAAAGCCTTGGACGGTGTTCTCATCTTCAGATTACGGCTACACAAGATTCAAGGCGTACAACAAAACACATCTTTACTTTGAACAGGTAATATTTTTAGAACACAAAATTTATTTTTGCTTCGAGTGCTAATTTTGAATCCCGAGGGTACAACGGATTTAAAATTAGTATCCTGAGCTCAGTGAAGGATTCAAAAGCGAGTTGGGAATTAATTTGCTCTCATATGGTACACATTACTTTTCACCTCTACCAGTAAATTCTGTTAATGCCAAGTTTGAAAAATTGGCTGTAAGGCTCGAATCTTTGAGGCAAAACAAAAATTCTCGCTATTTTTTTTAAAGTGCGTTCAGAAATATCATAATATATATGTCGAAAAAAGAAGAGAGAAGAGAGAAGAAGAACAAGAGAACACAATTTAAAGAGAGACCTGGACACATACAGGCACACACGCCATGAACATCAGGATGCCGCTAAACCAGGATGACATAATCACATCTAACCAATCTTATGTCAGGATATGAAATAACACTTGAGGAAGTATAACTTTACGTCAGGATACAGAACAACACGTCGTGGGCGTATACTCGTCGAACCCAGTAGAATACTGCATCACCAAATGCTATCGCTAGCCACTGAAATGATTAACCACAACGTCGATATCATTACGCAGTCAATTCCCACGGTGAGGCTGTTTCGACCTGGCAGGCCATCGTCAGGCACGGTGTAACCGTACTACAACCGACCTAGCTACCAAACCAATCTAAGAACCTTAGACACACGCTGATTTACGTCAACGTGTCTTCACAACACCAAAGATACCGATTGACACTAACCTTCAACACCGAACACTATTGGAATCCCCTGCCTGCAGGACTACAAAGAGACCACAGCAGCAACTGTCACCAAACTCGTTCAATCTCTGTATTTCACCAACCTCGGCTACAACCTCAAGGAAATACGACGATAACCAACACACACTTCATGATCTCCACAAATATTCCACGAGCAATACGAATCTAGGGCTCCGTCGACGCTTGACGACCACGGTATCTCCAAACGCTCCAGGATTCCAAAGATTAGACCAGATTCTAAACCTAACTTCGAAACGACCACATCGAACGACAGACCAACCAGAACTGTCAAAGTTGTTTACTCTAAAGCCCACTTGAGCTCCGTTTCTCAATCACGAACGCAGCCAACAATGAATTGTGAGAACGCACTACAACGCCTCTAATATCACTCCAGTCTATCTTACAGCCGATAGCTAACTACGCGCAAACAAAGCGCATCGCCTATTTGAGTGTTGCCAGAAGAGAATATTAACTAAACGCGAACGGGAGTTTTTCTATTGACAGTTCTCTTGATAGTTCTGAATGTCAAACCAGAGGGCGCAGTGCTAAACTGAAATTTTGACGTTTCAATATGGCTGGCGTCAGCCATAATTTTGTCACAAGTTCCGTTTCACGTTGTGTTCGTTACCAATTAATTATGTTTGTTTGATTTAAAACAAAATAAACTTATCGCCTTGCTATTATATTGAGTGTCATTCGTGTAAGTAAACAAATAACCAATAATACATCTATAACAATTCAATAAACACAAAATAAAGAATAATTTATAAAGTGGTACAGATTTTGTGTAAAGAAACGTTATTTCAATTAAGCTTGGCGCCCTCTACATGACACTCGAGAATCCCTAGAAAATTTCCCACTGTCAAATGCTTTCAGCCAATACCCACCTGAGTGTGATCAATCTCCGACATATATATGTCCCACTAAAAAAAAAAACAAATATTAAATGAAACAAAATGCTTACAAAAACTAACTGAAATTTTCAGAACGCACCGCCCCCATTTTCATGATTAGTTTTGATTAGATAATTTAAATCACTTTTCACCATCATCCAGTGGTTAAAAACAGCTTTTGCTCACTGGATTTAGGGGATAAAAGTGTTCTTTTCAAGCTGGAGATTTAAAAATAAATCATCATCATCTGCCATGTGAATCTCTTAGAAAAGCATCACTTCATTTCACTATCAATTTGCTACTGAAAGAAAATACTGAAACCCTAGAATATTTTCTATGGTGAGGCTTTAGATATTTTCTACACTACGTTTTACTACAATCAGTTGTTACGAGAGTTATACAGGGTGGCCCACAAGGGTGTTCGGAGTTTTGAGACTTTAATTACTCGAGAACTAGCAGCAAACTAATTATAAATAAAAAATTGATTAAGTAGGTATTTTCAATTTCTTATTATCATTGATGTACCTAAATAAATGTTTGCATTCCACGTTACTAACTAAAACGGCTACTTAAAAATAGCACTGCCACTGTTCGTTAAATAAGTTAAGAAAAGGATAGTAGATGTCATAGACTATTTTAGTCACGGAATAGTCTTTGGTTTCTGCGCCACTTAGCATTTTCTTGTTTGGTTAACCATATTTTTGATCGCCGCTAAATTTTGACAGATACAGCGTAAATGCGTAAAATCACAGACAATTTAAGTGGCGATCATCTTCTATCTTTGTCTAAGCCTATTTATCTAGCAGACAGTGCTATTTTTAGTTAGATACAGCACAGAGTTCTTTATTTGTATGGTTACAGATTTTAGTCAGCAACATGAAATTGAGACGAATATAGCACTGTTAATGCAAAATAAATCAAAGTACATAAATGAAACAATATGTTATATTTTTTACAGGTATCAGTGGACCAAAAAGGCAAGATAATAGACTCATTCTGGTTGATACGCGACAAACACGACGCGTACTGTATTTAAAGTTAAATTTATTATTTTCTTATTGTTAAATGATATAAAATAAGAAAATTTTGAAGAGTTTGTTTTTAATTGTATTCTCAGATATTATTTTAGTAAAAAGCCAACACTTAAATAAAATTGTGAAACATACTATTTCTTACTTATTATTTACTTTATTTATCATTTAATGGAACTTATTAAAATGAATTACATTAAATTCTTTACAAATAAAACATCTTATAAAAGATGAAACAATCGAATTTTTAAAAATCCTTAACGAACTTGTACTATCAGCAGCACTTCAACCTACCTCTTAAAGGTTCAACCTTTAATGGTTTTTCAAACTGCATGAAATACCAGTTTAAAGTGATCCCTGAATGGGGTAGGAGATATTGTATATTATACAGAGTACTATCAATCAGAGAACGATATTTTTTTTCACCAGACGGTTTTTATTGTCTCCTGTGAAATTTGCTTTTACGTGGTTTTCACTGCCGGGCAAATTGTACATACATTTTAATAAGTACCCACTACATTAAGTATTTTGTTTAGCATGTAGGCAATGATCTTATATGTTACTAACGTAACCATGTAGGCGCTTTGGATTTTTAGTCTATAAGCTTATATTGTAATTTTATAAATAAATAATAATAATAAATAAATAAAAACTCGGGTCGCAGATTTTCGATAAATGGGAACTTTCTAGCCAATATTCAAGAGCACAGGTGGCTCTGAACCAAACTCAAAAATATAATTTCCAAGGTATTTTAAGTACCTAAATAGATGAAATGTATTTGTTACTCAAATATTAAGAAAATACTGCTGAACATAACGCCATCTGGTTTGAAATTACAATATAGGTCGTTTAATTTTCCATGACGACGTTTTCATCGAGCTGTGATATGAATTTTTAAGTGATGAAAGCAGCAGTACCTAGCCTAGGGAGCCGCCTCAGTAGTATAATTTTTTATTTTTTTGTTATTTCAGTATGTCCACATGAAATTGAATAAATTGAAGATAAACTTAACCCGTTATAAGTTATGAGAGACTTACATAATTGTATACTTGCAGGAACAAAACAAAAAGTTATTATGAAAAAATTAATAATCATACAGAGTGTTAATTGAAATGCGTGCCATTGACATAGATGTAGGGTCGGTTCGCTATCGATAAAGGAAGCCTTAGATTTTAATTATTAAGGCTTCCTTTATCGATATGAGAAATGAAATTACTTTATTTAATATAGAATAGTATTATCACTTATTGACGATACGATACTGAACCTACACTTAGAATAGACGCGCGCATTTAAATTAACACCTTGTATAAGGCTTGTTTGAGGGACTCGGAGAGATTGGATCAAAACTCAACTAACACGCCGATATATAAGTTCCTTATACTTACATTACCAAACACAATTGCAAGCTTTCTTTATTTTTTTAAACTCTTCCCTAGTCGTTGGCTAGATGGCGCTGTACTTGGTACGTTAACGTAAGAAACAGTACGTCACTTTAATGTTTAAGATCGTGAAACAAAACTGATCATTGTTACATCATTACTCGCGTCACAAAAATATTTACTTTCATTGTTTTCCCTGCATATTAACTAAAACCACAACGAAAACAAGACAGAGTAAGTATTAGAAACAGAGAACATTAACTGTGCAATAACTTCTTTTTTCATGCCTTTTGGCTGTGGCATCTACTAACGTAGTGAATTCAACGCCATCTACAGAGTTCTTAGAATACTAAACTATTTTAATTCTCAAAAGACAACACCCATAACAAATAATTTTTCAGTTAAAGAATGTGCTATGAAATAAAAATTCTTAATAATTAATTGATATTATTTTTAATCGTTAAAACTCAGTCGTAACATTATTTCCTTACTAAATACAAATATGGCTACTTGGCGCTGTATAAAAAAATACTTAAAATTAAAAGTAAATAAACTTGAAGTAGAAATTTTTACAATTAGGTAAGTTAATTACAATATGATATCACGAGCATATTGCGATATTTTTGTACTTAAGGTAATTAACATACTAGCTCATAAGTTGACCCCCACGAATAACAACAAAATAAAGGCTAGTTTATCTTATACAATATATAATTTCTAGCTTAAATAGGGTCCTATTAAATTCAGTGCAATTATTTTAAGGGGGAGTTCTACTCGTGAAACTAAACAACTTTCCTCATGTTGTAACAAGAAAAATGTGTCACTTTGTATGGGAGTTCCAATTCTTATTTTCGTTTTTCGCTAAAAGTTACTAAGAAAAGATGTTCAATTTTATAAGTAGAACACAATTATTTGCACTAAATTTATAAGACCTTATGTATCTGGTTTATAGAGTTATAGAACCCAACGCACCATTAACAATAATGTGTAATCTAATGTTACTACCAACAAATTGCAAATCAACAGACACAATGTCAAATTTAAATATCATTTCGTTCTTTCTATGCTCGCCTCTCCCTCGCTCTTATTTGTCGCACTGGACCCTTTCCGCATTATCTGCTTAAAGCTCACTTCCCCTTCGCTCCTCATAGGTATAATACCCCCCGACGGCAAATCTGAACTAGTTTTTGACACGGAGGAACATTCACTGGATTCTGATATGGACGACACGCGCCTTTTATATTTCCTTTTCAGCCTAAACTTTATCTCTCCTAAGCTACTCATTTCTGATGAATTTTCAATTTCGGAACTAGAACAGCTGACGTTTTTTCTGTACGTTTTGGACTTTGCTGTCTCTGGTTTCTTTTTTGTGTTAGTTTTAGTTGGTGAAAGACTGGCACCTTCGAGATTAGACAGAACCTCTCTCGACGAATTCGGTAAACGGAGACTGAATCTTGGTGAGGAGAGGTTGATGGATATGCAATCTTCGACGTTCTCTACCTCGACGGTGAAGTTTTCCTCGTTAGTGACGACTACCATAGGGCTGGTCTGGTGGTCTACTGTCACCGACATGAACGGCGATGTGGTTCTGGTTTTCGTTCTTGCTGGTGAGGTCATCACGCTCTTGACTCGAGCCGGAGACGTTTGCGTCAGTTTCTGGAACGCTGCTATGTTTTTCTGGTCTTCCGTGTCGTCTTTTGAAGTTGATGGCTTGGCTATAAGATCCCCATACTCTTCTATTAGCAGCTTTTTGATAAAATCCTTTTCTAATTTCAACATTTTCTCAACCTCTCCGTCTATTGGCCACAAGTCGTTGTGAATTGGGTTTACGTTTGCTCTGTCATTTCTAGGAGAAGTTTGCGTCTGTTTTAATGATATTTTATTAGTTGAACTACTTTGTGTTGCTGTATCTTGGGTGTCTACGGAATGAACGAATTCAAATATGTCTACAGAGTTTTTGATTGACAGGTTTAACTTCTTTGAAACCATTTGATTGGGACTGCGTTGTTGTGATTGATTTACTTTATCGTCATTATCGCTATCGTTGTCTGTATCACTTGATTTTTTACTTTCATGCATAGGAGGGGAATCATTCGAATGCGCTTTATTTTCCTGGTCCGTATTGTCCGATTTCTCTTCTTCAAAATCATCAGCATAACTATCCTTTTCTTCTTCATCTTTACTCTCACTGGATATTGATCGTGGTTTATTTACTTTATCTAATTTAACTTTGACCTTCATATTTTTGCTTATCGTTTTACTAACTTTCTTCTCTAAATCGATAACTTCTTCTAGCAAATTCTCATCAGATGTGGTAAATATCCTAGGACTTTCTTTCTTTTTAATTCTTCTTGGACTTTCTTTGTGGAACGAATTCTCTCTACTGCTTAAAATTTTGTCCAGTATAGGACTAAGCGGCATGTCACTTTTGTGGGGCATGTTTGATATTTCTCTCTCAACATCGCCAACTCTTGCACCACCTAATGTTAACTGGGCGTATGGTATATACTCTGCATTGTTTAAAATATTATTGACGGGAATCTTTGCAGATGACGGTCGACTTGATGTTTTTGGTGATTTCCTAGATGGTTTGACTTTCTTGCTTTTCGATGTTGATGGTTGGCCGTAAATAACATTTAATTTTCTTTTCCAATCGTCCAATTGGAGGTTGGTCCGTTTGGTTTTACTTCGCGCTGAAGTCTTTGGTGATGGTCTTATCACGGTTTTAATTTGATTATGTGTTTTCAATTTCTGTTGGGTATCAGAACTAACATTATTTGAAGATCCACTACTCTCACACGTTGACATTTTAGACACTTTCCTCACTGGTTTATTTTTACCTCCTGTTGATTGTGGATAAACTTTAGTTGGTATATCATGCGTGGTTTTTTTATTACTTAAAGTAATAATTGGATTGCTTTTCGGAATTTCAGCTTCATGCTTGGCAGCTACTACAGCAACATTGCCTCTATTTACCTTATCTTCAGTGTTCTCCTTTATTTCTGGGAAAATATCTAACTGCAAAACTTTCTGTTCCTTTAACTCACCCCTTATGTTGATACTTGGCATGTCTTGTATTTTAAACTTATTTTGCGGGTTAACTGTCACTTTAGGCTCCTCAAACTTGTAGGTAAATTCAGCTACTGTTGGTGCGTTGTTAAAAACTTTATTGCTGTAAATTTTGCCATTGTTAAGTTTATTTTTAGCATTCTTGTCTAGCTTTTCATCTATTTCTAAAATCCTAGTACGCGTTATAACTAAATTCTTACTTTTAGTTGGTTTTTTAACTACAGGCACTGAATCGACTTGAACCCCAGTATTGATATTAGGCTTAGAATAAGTAACATTCAAGTTAGTGTTTGGAACTTGAACAGGTTTTTCGATAATTTTGTGTCCGTGAAATTTAGCATTGACGAGTTGTTCAATGTGGACTTTTTCATTAAATTGATCGTCTAGAGGCACTTGGGGTGCCTTGAGCTGGTAGGCAGGGTGGCGGTGGTGGGCCAGGTCCGCGGTCAGCTGGCGCAGGTCCTCGGCCGTGGAGTGCAGCATGTCGTGCAGCCGCCGGAGCACCAGCTCGTCTTCTGGCCGGAGTGCCGGCTCGGGGTTCCACAGATCGTCGTCTATAATGTTAACCATTTCGACCTTATTGCTGCTCTCAACCTGGAATTATGAAACATACTTTTTATACTCCAATGAAGGTTTCTTTCGATTTTAGATAGATCCTTTAATTCTCTATCTAAAAGTTCAATCGCAACTGCACAACAAGAAGCGCCCCGACACTACAAATCCATACAATATAGATAGAAGTGACGCGGACGCGGACCGTAGTGCAGTTGCCGGTAGCAGTACCGATTGCATTACTCAGGATAAATTATAGTGATGATGCTTACGAAATAATATGTAATTTTATTGTTGACGATGATGATTTCCGTATGCATGTCTCATCTTGCAGTGCCCTGTCAGGGTGCATGTACTTATCTGCTATTATAACATTATGATAACTTTAAGCTTGTACATGTTTGCATGAATAAATGAATTGAATTGAATTGAATAAAAACAATGACATAACGAGGGCAGGTGAGAAGAGACTGGATGGTGAAATCGGGAAAACTTGTGGCGTACTTTGGGGAAGGCCTACGCCCAACAGTGGAATGCTATATGCTAATATGATATGATTTTTTTTCGTGTGGGACACCAAGCGGACGACTCGATGAACCCTTCTGCCAATATAGCTTTCTGACATGATTGTGTAACGACCACTGTCTAAATAAAATTAAGACAGTAACCGGGTCCGACTGCTTATTGGACCCTCCGAAGCACGGACTATCAGATGGTTAAGCCTGCAATGCACTTACTAGACCGAAAACAAATTCACAAAGTCATAATACTAACTTTCTAAGTGCCCAACCGGGATTCGAACCCAGAATCTTTGCACCGCCACATCGGCCGTCAGATATGATGATTTAACTAACCAAATATCGGTCAACTGGGTATCGCGGAGAGCCGGATCTCATCTGTTGGTGAGACACAGCGGCTCGGGCATCCTCTCGCTGGTCACGCTGTCTCTTCGATCTGCAAAAAAAAGAAGATAAGATTAATTTGGATGAAAAGGCCCGGGAAAGATTTTCGCTGCCTAGACAACCTACCTGCCACAGCCAGAGCAAATTAATACAGTATGCCTGCCTGCTGTGGCATAGAAATAGTCTTTTTATTTATGGCAGGAAGTCGATGTGCGACTGATAATACCTGTGTCCAGTTATATTATAAGTTTTCATTTCTTAAATCTTTTTTTTAAATTGCAAAATTTTCAAGCGCGGGCTGGATTTGAACTTGCGACTTTCGTCATTACTAGTGACGACGCCTCTTACATCTGGGCTACCGCAGCTCGTCTCTTGCCCGCCAATTTCGCAAGTGGATTTAATGCCAGTAACGCGTGGCACGGCTCCACGGCTCGTAGCTCGCTTGAAAATTTTGCAATTTTTCAAAAAATTTATCATTGACACGGGAAGTGTTTTAAAAATTTGGTATTCATTAATCTTTATTTGTTTTTTATGTTCGTCTAGTCTGTTCCTGAATTCTTGAAAGACTTCATCTACTGGCAGTTTATGCCATTCATGAACAACTCGGTTCGCAAAGAAGTTTTTATGACGAAGATGCGTGAAAAACTGGTTTCCAGTTTTAGGTGGTGGCCTCTTAGACGGGTCGATTAATCATCGATTGGAAGTTTTGGGAGGTTGTAGTGCCTGTTCCAGATTTTGTGTGCTCCTATAAGATCTCGGCCTCTTCGCTTTTTAACGCATCATATCCTGAATACAAAATTTTGTATAATCCTTCTGAATTATCGACCCTTCAAACTAAAATTTATTTAATTGTTTTTCTTTCTACTGACTGTGTTAAGTGTGTTATCATAAATATTTCTCATATCATGGCACCGTCCATTAAATATAAGAACTTCATATCTAACATTAAACCTGCACTCATGGCATAGCGAGTAGATGAAATAATGCACAACTGTTGAAGTGGCCTATAAGGAAATCATAAAACATGTTGCTACTGCAACGTCACGGTGATATGGTAGATTTACGTTTATGACTGTTGCATTGCGAAGTTTATGGCTTTGCATGTTTGCTTATTTTTCAGAGTATATTAGAGACCTATTTAATTCAGTGCAATCTTTTTTGGGGTGAATACTACTCGTTAAAGTGATCAACTTTTCCCAATAGGACGAAATATGAAACAATTAGGCCGTACGCTCGCTCACGCGGTTTCACGCGCGGGACGGCTCGCGCGGGCCAGATTTGACAAAACACAAGATTGGCGCCCCGTGACGCGGCCTGCGGTCACCCGCGCCGCGGCTTCAGCAACCCGCGACATAATATAACCCGTACGAACACGACGACACTTGCCATATTACAACTACCTAGGCACTATGCGCCTTCTAAATTTGGACGGGTAATAATGGCGGCGATGTCAGACCGCCGCGCGGATCCCGCGAGACCGCGCGCGGCCTCACGCGCGGGCTGGCCCGCGCGTGAAACCGCGCAAGCGAGCGTACGGCCTTAGACCTCCCTTTCAAAGTTTTTTTTTTCTTTGTATGGGAGGCCGTTTATTCATGTTTTGACCTGTATCTAAGGGAATTTGTTCAGTTTCACGAGTAGAGAACACACCCTAAATAGGTATTTGTATTTGCACTGAATTTATAAGTACCTTATATATTGAACGAATCTTACTGCATTTAAGTACCCTAGTTAATTCATTGAGACCTCTAACGATCAGAAAATCAACGTTTCACATAAAGATTCCGATTTTTTTATTTAGATCTGTGGCATAATGTAGTGGTAGAGGAAGTGGAAATGGTAAATAAAAGGACAATATTACAAAATCACATCAATTGTATTTCATCAACATGTACATTAACGTCTTAATCGAAGCATTTCACTTGCTGGTTACAGAAAGAAAAAGAGACGATCTCTTAAAATAATTTCTTCACAGTCGTGTCACCGACTTACAAAGAGCCTATGAGAAAGGCGGACTATGACGCTTTGACATGTTAAATGTATGTTAAATATAAAACAATACCAAAACTCAACTATTATATAAAGAGGTGGTCCTACATTTCTTTCCTGTAGGACTCCCTAAATTTATGGTTAGAAAATCCTTACAATCTGAAGAAATTACATAAACCTAGGAATATTTAACCGTTAATCTGGCACTTAAGTGGCCTTAAAATTACAAAATAAGTTTTTTAAATATTTAAATCACAATTTTATGTACCTCAATGTTATAAGAAGCTTTGCTAAAAACTGATTTAGTATTTTACATACATTTAACACATCAAAAGAAAATAAAATTGCACAATTTGTGCTCACAATTTATATTACGTTGCCATTCCGGCGAAAAATAATTAGATGACAAACCCATCGTTGGTTTCATTGACAATACTTATTATCAATTTCGAATCTATCAGAAACACGACGACGTTTTGTGGTAGTATTTCACAAATATGCGGTACCGTAAAAATTCATGCCAATTATATTCGAAGAATTGACTTTTAAAGTTATCCAATGGCGTAGCACCCACTAAATATAAACATGAAGAAACAGTAAAATAAGATATTATAAAATACATAATTTAAAAACTGTTCTCAGTTAATGTAACATAAAAGATTGCATTGAAAATTATTTTAAAATGTATTATATCCATCTACAAGGCTCACAGTCCTTAATAATACTGGATGGAAATGCACACAAGATACTTAGTGGCTTCCATGTTAATTATAATATTTACAAAGTAGACAAAAGTATGTACAACGTACGTATTATGTACACATAATATACCTAAAATAAATAATGGACATGTCAATTTAATTGAATGTACTAATATGCTTGTGTTTAAAGACACATATATGTCTCGATATACAGATACTCTAAGATATTATGATTTAACATATTACGAAGAAGATACAACAAACTGTAGCGCAAAATTCAACATTTGAAGCATATTGAATAGAGAAAGCCGTGACTACTAACAATGAAATATAAACAAAAGTTGTACTTGAAAATCTTACAATTGTTATGCAATACGAACAGTTATTATCATCATTAGCAATTCACTGATTCACACACTCAATTAAGTTTCATAAAAAAAACAGAAAGGGCAAATTGAATAGAAGCTCTAAGTATGCTATTCAAACAAATGCAAAATCCCAATCAATCTAAGCGGCCGATCTCTGATAGCCTTCGAAATTGACATACACTACGAATCGTTTAACATTATGACATATATAATGATTATAATAATGATAATTACTTGACTTTATACAAATATAGCAGCGAGTTTTAAGAGTTCCTATAACGGCCGCGAATGCGCGGTTCTGACAATTTGACAATTCACAAAATGACTAGGTACGCCCAACGTGTGCAAGCGATCCCGCTAATACTGTAGCCTACCAGACGCCGCGCCGCAAGCAGCCGCCCCTTCATCCGCCAATCACACGCTAGCTGCGTGCCGGCGCGGCTTGCGGCACGGACGCTTCCCTTCCCACTTCCCCAGCAACTCTTTAACTTATCCTTACAAAATAATCAACTCAGACACCGACGGCTCCGAAGAGCTACGTCCAAAACTAGAATTTTGATTTTTTCCGATAGAAAAACAACAACATCACCAAGAAAAGAAATTTTTCATTTCAATATGCCGAATTTGTCATCGAATGCAAGACAGTAACGGAACTCGATCCACTCTTCGTGTAAAACAAGACTATTTCGCATGCGCTGTATTGAATAAATACAAATATCTATACACCGAGCTAAGTTCTGTACAATCAGCGATGCTTTTCCGATATCCAAAATCTACGTTTATACAATCAGTACATCCGACTACAATATGTCATGATCATTATATCTCGTAATACTTGTACAGTATATAAGTATCACATAAATAAATGCCAAGTTCACTATGGTTCGGGACCTACAGGTAACTAAGAAAATGGCATCCGAACAACCGCCCTACAGGCGAACTTCCGAGAATGACTTCAGATCAAAAAATCCTCTCCTAACCTGTCTCCTATCAAGACAATAATTCAAAAATCCATCAAAAAACGGATATGTACATTGCTATATGTAATGCTATATTCAGAACATTGCACCGTTTTCGTCGTACAACTTACAAATAACAACTCCCCTGAGTCTCCAATAAATAAATTAGAAAAGTACGAAAAGTCCAATACGCTGAATACGGGCATATCCTCAGCTTTGCAGCGAAACCGATTCCGAATCGTCGATAGTTTCGGTGAGCAAACTAAACATAAGATTATTTACAGAGATATATACAAGTGATCGGTTCGAAAAGACCAGCCGGTCGCACCGGGAGAATGCCGCGGAGCCGCTGCGCCCAGAATCAGGGTGCCTGCGGCCACATGCCGCGACTACGCCTCACGCGTTCACAGCGTGAGGGACAAGAGGTAGAGTCGGGAGTGCTCTCTGTAGCCCTAGGTCTCCCTTTCCTTCTTCGGTTTAAACTCCTCCCCGAGAATCGTGGCGATCTCGCCTTGCATGAATGCCCATGGGACTGTCGAGTTCGCTAGTGGGCACTTCTCGCCACTTGGACAGTATACCTGTAACAACAAACAACACTTTTAGCTTTTGAGCTTTGATACTTTTACTGATATATAAATGCAATGCAACAATTTAGTATATTTTTCATATTTCACAGCAAAAGAAACTAAGAAACTCACCTCAGATCCTTGCTGTCTCTTGATGGAGTCCCTTGAGCAGGGGAAGCAGAACTTGTGGTGCGGTTGGCTAGGGCACTGCACGAAGTGTGTGTCCTCGAGGCGCTCCTGGCAGAGCGTGCACTTTAGCAGCGGCGTCTGCGCCGGCGCCGCGGCCTCAGCGCCCTCTCCCGCCTCCGTCGACGACACCGATGTCGTCGACGACACGTGCCGCGAGCCCGACGACCGCCGCCCGCCGTTCGACCCTGTCGGACCGAGCAAAAATTTAAGTTTTGGCGACATTACGAGTTTACTACGTCCTCGGCTACTTAGCGCATCGCGCGCTTTATTGGAGTAAACAGTTCAATTGCAAAGCGATTGCTCGCGTGGGGAATAGTCCGACTATTTGGACGATAAGGGCACGAGCGGTCGTCGGGCGCCACGCCGCAAACCCGGCGGCCGCACATTGCGAATCATCTTCGTCTTCATTTGGATCATTATCAACTGTTTCATTTGACCTAAGGCAAGGAACAGCAAATAGGATGATAAACGACTGACGTGGAGTAGATGAAAATGAAATGAAACGCTACGCAACATGATTGTCGTCGAGGAAGGTCGGACTTTGAACTCGAGTGAATGTATTGATGACCATGAAACAGAATTCCGTGAGCCAATTCATGTACTTACAACACACTGACTATACCGACGAAAGAAAGAAAGATTGTTGGAATAGAAATGGCTGACAGAATTTAAACGAATAATTCTTACCTGATGTCGGTGAGTGTTGGCTAGAGCGGCTGTTGGAGCGTTGTTGCGGGGCTTGCGGGGGAGATCCACCGGCAGAACGAGGTGAGCCAGGGGGCAGAGTGTCAGCTACTGACATCAACGCGGCCATGGGAGAAGGCCCTGCACCCGCTGCCGACACCGGGGGTGAACCCGCGGTACGGCCCAGTGGCGACCCTGCCGAACCATTTGTCAATGGTGCGCTGTTTCCGTAACCTGCAATACCACCAATATTATTTAATCAATTGTCATGTATGATGGTGGTAAAATTTTCATAGCTTATTTATCAGCAAATGTCTACCTTGGTCGAAAACTCGTTATCGTTTGTCAAAAAACTAAAATAATTGAATGTTTTACAATATCAGAGCGTAAAATTTTCATGCGGTAAAATTACTTGTATCAAGTTTATTGGAGTAACGATAATAATAGCATCTGGCACGAGACAAAGTCGCACTCGTCAGAAATAATGTCGCGCTTTCGTAGGCGCTTCGCAGTGGAACCATTTAATTTGTCCGAATAACCTCACATTCAATGTTGGTATGACACATCGTTTGCAATAGTAAACATACGTTCACACACTCATATAACGCTGTATTTATAGCATTGTGTGTTAATACTCGCTTACGTAGCGTGCGTGTGTCATTGCCTGGTCGTCG
Organism: Tuta absoluta; assembly: GCA_027580185.1. Classification (NCBI taxonomy): domain Eukaryota; kingdom Metazoa; phylum Arthropoda; class Insecta; order Lepidoptera; family Gelechiidae; genus Tuta; species Tuta absoluta. The sequence goes on from JAQAHW010000080.1 coordinate 742,383, forward strand.
AATAAGCGGGCCAACTCCTGTAGACGGGTAGGTAGGTATGTAGCCACCAATAATTGAACTGATACGAGTGGCCCACTCAAATATGCAACGAATCGTATCGCGATCGAGGCTTGGCGACGTTGCCAAACGTCTCCAACATACAACTGCGGGTGTGTTTGATCAGGTTGATGTAGTGGATCGACGTCGTCTTCCTTTGTAATGATTTTGTTGTTCGTCTTTGTGGCCATAGTTTTACTCGTCAATTCAACTATCATCAACTCTACATTACATCTACATTTCCCTTCACATGTAATTTTTACGGACGTGCATCCGAAAACTCGTTATTTTTAGATTTATGGGTTTGTGGTTTCTCCACATTTAACATCAAATCAGTCAACTACTTTTTGATGAACTTCTATATCAATATCGATAAGTGGACAACAAAATATTTTCATGGTATTTGAAAATCATTTCTAGGTATACGACCGTCGTCATCACGTCTCTGATATCTAGCTAACGAATTGAACGTTCGTGTAGGTAGGTACTTACGATCGACGACGTGGATAACGTGTTGCCACACAGGCCTCGGCGTGTGTGTAATTGAATGCAAACATTGATTATTCATTAGGGTAACGTGCGAAAGGGCGTGAGTGATGGTCGGTTGTTGTGAGTGAAGGCCCGGCCCATATGGCGGTGGTGACGTCACGCCCGGTGACCTTTTTGGCTGGCTGGCGGCTCGTGGCTCCCTACACACGCCAGCGGAATGTGGTCGGGCGACTCTGCCAAGCGTAGGCAGCCGCTGTATTTTTTCGCCCGCCGGCCTGCCTACATACGTACGCGAGCGAAAATGTCGTCACGCGACGTTGCCGCACCGTGCTATCGTGCTTGCATTCACAGAGCATTACGTGGGTGTTGGTACGTAGCGCAGTGGTGTGCGAGAGGCCGCGACTGTGCGGCTCGCTTTCGAGAACGCTCAACCAGTCGGACCGGTTTAGTATTTATGGACCGAGTAAATGCACCTACCTAGATATGAATCCCGCGGTCGCTTGCGCAAAACGGCCACATCGCCACATAGCGCTCGACACGAACACACCGCGCTATCGTTCACGTTATCGCCACACTCGTGACTAATGTCGAATTATGATTTTTCTATTATTACCAACTCCAACAATGTTACGTGTTTGTAAACAATATTATTATTTAGCCACACTGTGATTGCAGTACATATCCAATCAAAAGGTTTAAAGTTTTAGCATAACCGTTTTAATGAGGGAAATAAAGAGAGGGATCGAAACACTCTTTTAATCAAAGATAGAATAAGGAGAGTTTAAAATCACTTTCTGGATGATGGTATAAGTTTTACTCTTGCTTGATTCCAATATTTCTGATTACTATAGACGAAGAAAACATCATGTAAAATATGTAATCAAAATGGAAATGATACACGAGTCGCTATCGAAAATTTAATTTAATCAAAATTGAAATGAAAATGATATGTATGATAGAAGATAATATAGAACCATAGGTAAAAAGAAAGAATTTGAAAAAATATTGAGATACCCAATCAAATACCTACTATTTATGAAAAAGACAGAGAATCAAATAATACAATCAAGTTTTCAAGGCACATCAAAGTATCTTAACTATGAGTGTAGCATGAGGAGAAGAAACAGTGCTGAGCTCATTGCTTCAGCAGAAGCCTCGGATAGAGACATAGTGGATCCAGTAGGGATGGATACATACAAAATAATATTTTTTAAGAAAATGACTTTTTAAGGAATAAATTTCGAAAAAAGGTAAAAAATTATGAAATGATTTTAGGTAACTAAAGAAAAAATAAAGAAGAAAATGATTAAGAGGAAAACTAAGCTACTAAAGAAATTATTAAGAAGGAAACCGATTATGCTTAAAACTTGAATACAATTTACGATTAGGTGTTGTAGCAACCAACATGGTCAATTTTGTCTAAACAGAAAATTTAACGACTAGTTTATTAAGAACTAAAAAGACCATAAGAAGACTAGACAAAATATTGTGTTATAAATATTTGGTGATTCAAACAACGAGAACTTTAACAACATGTTACGCAAAAGTTTTCAAACTTATGGGAAAGTTCTTGCTCGCGTAAATTAATATAAAATTGGACCTGCACGTCGTTTGGCACGTTTCTTTTACTTATCTTTTTATATTTCTCACCGTTCAAACTAAAAATCATGGTGTTCCAGTAAATACTGAGATGTGTACTTCAGTTATACGCACATCTTGTAAAATAACATGTTAATTATTACCGATAACAATAACGACATTCCGTGAGGTAGACATTTGTGAGCAGCCGTAAGAGGAAAATACAAATTGGACTTACCATTACTTTTGAAAGCAGTATCAAATGATGGAGTACGAAGAGGATGTTTCTCTTGTTTGAAAACTCTGTCTGGTGCAAAAGGAGCCGCAAGGGACACCGCTGGCAGAGAATCTCCGCGAGTCAGGGGTGGCCGGGGGTGCTCTTCTAGCAGCCTTTTTGCGGGCTCATGATGGTTCTGGTGATCGTCGTCGTCCAAGGGCCGCTTCAACGTCAATCCAGGAGCGAGCCGAGCTCCACCGTGTGTGGGGAGGTGATGTGTCGTCAAATGCGCCAATCTACGTCCATCGTGCTCTTCCCGGCGACCGTACTCTGTTAGCAATCCAGCATTGGCTGTTTGTCGGGGGTGTGGATGTAACGTAAAAGGTGCTGAAGGAGTGTGATGGGCCGGCGGAGCCGGTTGACCCCTACCCGGATTGTCTGCTCCATTCTGATGAGCCTCGAGAGGGGTTCGGTGAGCACCTTTGGCATGCGACGGGCCACGTCCCTCCTGGAATCCATGGGCCCGTTTCAACTGGCGCGCCGTGTCAAGGACCACCTCGATCCGGTCTGCACCCTCGTAGTTGACGCACCCACGGCACACCGCCTCCGAGAACTCGTGCAACATTGCCCACGGCATTCGGGGCAAGTCGCACAAGTAGCAGTGCTGCCGCTTCTGCATAACCGACATCTCGGCGCCGGACGAAGTACGGAGCGCGAGAGATCGGTTGTCTTCACTTCGCTTGAAAATTGTCACAGATTTTTTAAACTTTCAAAAAGAAACACTGTCACCATGGTATAGGGAAACACCGTTTCACATACGTTTTCGCGGATGCCGGGCGTTGCGAAGTCGGAAGGCACTAACTTCGTAAGCGGTTGACGAAAGACTGAGCCGAGTGGAGGTCGGCGTTTGGCGGGGTGAGGAAGGCGGTCGCGAGGGGCCACGGCGGCCATTTATCGAGCGGTGACGTCAGCGCGCGCAGCGCTCCACGCGGCTTGGCTTGCGAGGCGCGAGGCCAGCCAGCCCGAGCCGTTACCCGACGCGGATGCGCCGCCATCGTGCCACGCCGCCAGCCCGCCACCACGACAGCCCACAACACGCTTATCGCATGATAACTACCACAATGCATGCACTCTGAGTGAAGTTTAGCAGATGCAACGTACCTACCTACTCATTATTTATTTTGTTTTCGTAGGGACATACTCTGCTTGATAGCAATAATGAAGATGAGATTTATGATGTTTCTGCTGTAAGACAACTAAGAAAGTGATTGTATCTCACACAATATTTGATTAATCACTTTTGAATTTAGTTATGTGCCTATTCAACAAGACCAGACTGACTGATGTGGCGATGTTTAGATTAATTTCTTGGAATAGGTAAAAAGTTGTAAACATTTAAATGACTCACTTCTCAGAAACCGAGAACCGCAAAAAATTGCACAAAGAATATCGGATTTCGAGAGCTACTACGCAGTAAATACACAATCCAACCGTGAATGAGCTGAATAACGTATTGCTGACAGCAGAGTAATAAATTAATGAAGGGATTCTGCTCTGCCTATATTTTGATGGAATTGGCGTTACGTAAATAGATTCTATTAGAAGTGGTCGATATAATAGTTAGGTACGTAGGTAAGCCTAATGTCCGTGATGTGATGAACTATAAGTCATCAACGATATGATTCACGAACTAGCTCGCCACGCATTCCACGTAGACCTCGATTCCGCTAACAGCGTCGATATTATTCAACGAAAGTAAACAGCTGCTATTGAAGAATAACAATTAGCGTTAACGCGTCCAGTCCAGTCGACGTGCTTGATGCATTAAATTTCAATCTATTCTCGCTCGGTTTCCTTTCGAACGACTGCATTCTAAATTATTATTATTACCAGCAACACGAATCCGGCTGGAACCGGGAGCGGGGGACGCGGCCGGTCGGCGCTTGGCGGCCATCTTGAGACGTGACGTCACGTGACGAGTCAGCCGAGAGCGGACCGGCAACGTCGCATTGCTATGTTGCTGCTGTTTTGTTGTGCTTTAATAATAATGAAGCCTCGTCGCTTTTTGTGTGTGCGACCCCGAGGATCAGAGAAAAAACAGTTATGCGGCCAGGTAAACGCATGACGAACGGGTGATCGGATACTCACTCTAATAAACTCAAGAGAGATGATTTTTCCCCAGAAATATTATTAACTGTCGGGTTTTTGTCGACAGCTCTATTGTAGAGTCTACTCGAAATTGGATTACTTGCCCTGATTCAGTTTTTGAAAACGGTTCCACATTTGTTCAAGTTGATAACGAATGTAACGAAGCTAAATTTACAAAGGCAGTAGAGCCAGTAGGTACATAAACAGAACCAAATTAATTTAGCAGCTGGAACAAACTATGTCCTGCTGGACCTAAAATTTGTTAATTTAGGTGTCCCCTTTCGAGGACTCGCCCAGCGATGGAATTTGCAATCAAGTAATCGAATTGTGACTACAAAAAGAAGATTTCAGCTGCAAATTTTGGGAAGGTAGCTACCAAGTTTATGGACGTTTTTAATTTAGAAAGCGTTTTCAATGAAAAACAATCCCATGTAGATAAAGTAAAAAACAATGTTAATTAACGATCAGTCGATAATATCTGATGAGCTCATGACGTCGATTTTATTGTTTGTTGCAATACCTAGCGTCTGGACTCGACGCTGATAAGATTACTAACGGATATTATGGAATAACAACTTTATCTTTTATCCAATTATAAAATTCTGGGTCATATCATGACGATGTTTACACTAGAGAAGTTTATGATACTCGTAGTCTGTTGTTTATTATATTTCTGCGATTGATAGGGCACCAAAACTTATGAAATTAAAAATAAAATTATAAATGAATAAGTTCGTTGAGTTTGAATAACTACAAAGCCTTATTGTACTGTGTTGTGTATTTGTTTTACTTTTTCTTGATGTTATTTTTGTGTGCAATAAAGAATATTATTATTATATTATTATTATTAAAGGAGAAATCATTTAATGCTGCAGCTTATGTTCAGCCAGAATTTCGAGAATGAACACTTTAACAATTTTTATATTTTTTTAAATATTCATCTGACTAGATTACTATCTATAAGTACCTCTACTCTTGGAATATGCAGATATACTTTTACTGCCAAGTTAGCACTCGGTGGTACAAATATGTTCACATTACATTTTAATCCATTAGAGGGTAATAAAGTTATAACACAGTTTGCTACACTGACACGCCCTAGAAGAGCATTTTGTCCGGCTAAGTATTGATTTCCTGAAAATATTGATGTTTGGATGTAGCTTCTAAAAAAATGTGTATTTCAGGTTCCTTTATCTGAGAACACCACTAATTTTTGTGGTTTAATTCACTAAATTGTGTGATTATCTGCAATTTCAATTCTAACATCATCCATCAGTTGAACACATTGGAGTTAATCTAGCTTAATACACCTGTCACGTCAAGTGGTAAATCCTTAATAATTATGTTTGTCTAGCCCTGGTACACGATGTTATACGTCTATCTCAGAATTATCTAACTCAACAACTTTATCTATATGGTCGTTTCAATCCTTCACCATATATTCGTCTCTCTGCCCTTAACCAAATTTATTTGGGTTCGGTGCCACATGTTTTATATACAAATGATGTTGCACTAAGGTTTGGCTTTGATGTGTCTAGTTATAAAGTATACAACATAGAAGAAGAATTGATTTCCCAGACAAAGCTTGCCCACGTTAAATGTGTCGGGAGTCCGGGAACAGGGATCGATGTCGTCTCGGTGGACTGCGCAGGCGCGGGCCCGCACCCAACACGTGTCAATGTTTATTTACGTTCCGTGCACGTAGCGCCGGAACTACGTGAGCAGGGCTGTACGCTCCAACACACTTGACGCTCAAGGAGGTGCAGTTAACTTTTAACCGGTTTGTTTTATGCTTTAAGTATTCGTAAAAAAATCATAACCTGCATGAAGCTCATGAATACGCAAGCAAAAATAAAAAAATGTTTTCGTGTGCTTAGTCAAAATTAAACAATTTCATTGTTGGTCGATTCAAAGGTTAAGAAGACTGAATTGGCGATAAATAGGTAAATTTATAGTAGTAATAAATAAGTAATAATAATCAGACAAACAAGTTTAAAACCAGAATAGCAAAGATACGGGAAATCTCGTATTAATTTAAAACTTGTTGTTAAAATAACGAAATCAACTATAAAACAAACCAGTACCAAGGTAGAAAATAGAAATGTAGTTAAACAAGTTTTTGAGAAGTGGGAGATTATAGAAAAGAGATAGACAATCTAAATCAAATAACCTTCAGGTGAAGATGAGTTGGTAACAACAAGTATTGCAGAGAAATTGATAGAAAGACCAAGATAATATTTTGACCATCAGGTTTCAATTTTTTCTGGACAAAATAGTGTGTGGTCGCAAGAACCTAACTGTCAAAGTCTATACGTCGATACCCTTGAAAGAACATAAAACAGGTTGTGAATCAGGAATACAACAACCCCACAAAAATAGTAGGTACGCTAGGCGGTGTGGAGGGGAGGCGTCGGTATCGATTTGTGACGTCATCGAAGAACCCCGAGCCAAACCCTGGTTCGTCCCATAAAGGCGCGACCTAAGAACATTATTGCGTCTTTATAGGAGTAGTCAGATCGTCCACTGTCATAAAACGATAATTTTCGCTAATTCTAAAAAATATTTGAGTATGCTTATATACATTTATCTACACTCGTCTCATAATGTTCGAATTATGAATTCGAAAACAGATGCATAATGACCTACTTTATGCATTCTGCCTATAAAAACTAGGGTTTACTATAAATTACAGAAGCGTAATGACTTAATGAGAAAACTCTTAATACAATAAAGTTGAGAAATGAAACGAAGTTTTTTTTTTTGCCAAGGCTCTTATTGCCAACTTCCGCCTGTTTCCAAACGTTTGGGAACACAGAGTTCCGCACCTGTCAGTTGTTGTTGTATGGTAATGTTGCGTTTGTTTTATGAGGTTGTTGTTGAGATGTTGTTTAGTTGTTGAACCGATGTTGTCCAGTTGTTGTTCAGATGTTGTTCAGATGTTGTTCAGTTGTTGTTCAGTTGTTTTTCAGATGTTGTTCCGATGTTGTTCAGATGTTGTTCAGTTGTTGTTCAGATGTTGTTCAGTTGTTGTTCAGTTGTTGTTCAGTTGTTTAGGTAAGTCACTCCACATCTAAACAACTGCTAAATTACAGAGTTTTCAAAAATTCATATCAAGCCATATTACGTTCTCGTATTGAATTTGTCCTTGTATCGGGCCTTGCAATGGCCGGTGCGTACGTTTAGAAAAGTGTTTCTGAGATTTTTTTGGAGAGTGTAGATAAAATAGTGTATGCAACTGCTATAATTAGGCATTAGAATGCTCGTGTCAAACTATTATCACACTCGGCTGCGCCTCGTGTGATAAACAGACACTCGCATTCTAATGACCCCCATTATACGACAGTTGCATAAACTACTATTATGAACCACTGTAGTAAGTAAAAGGTCGTAAAATTTTAGATTCACAATTTTTGCGAAAATTGTAGTTCACATAATTTTGATAGTGTTGAATTTGGCATGGCATAGCTCAAGAGTGTGTCATCCGCGTGGCTTCATGATGTTTGATCAGCTGCGAAGAGGCCTCATTGTCACTGGTAGGTGGGGTGTGTCTGGTCTTTGTTCAAAACAAGCTGTAAGTAAGTATTGATCCGGTAAGCTAGGTGGTACTGTCAAAAAAGTAAAAAATATGAATAGAGGAACAGAAAAGCGCTGATATAACGAACCTGTAGTAGCATACGTACATTCTTTTCTGCGTTGAGTTTCCTGCCAGCTCGCAGTTTCTGCTGGGACAAAGACAGCCCTACTTTCTTGTTAAAAGTTTTCCGCTTCGCCCGGGGTTTAGTACGCTCCATAAAATCTTTTGACTTTCATATGTTGGAGACGACAAGAATTTTAAGGAAGAAAGGACTTTGAAAATTGGTTGACATGTTTTCTGGATATAGCAAGCATATTTATGCATATTTTCTGGATATTGAAAGCAGATAAAGCGAGGAACGACGGTACCAATAAATCCGTTCAGAAATCTAATCAAAGTAACCTAGGTAGGTGTGGTGTAATGATAACAGTAAGTTATTTTAACCCAACACGAATATCACGCGCTGAACTATCTAATCAGGCGATAGTGCTATTGATTTTGACGTTGATATTAGGCAACACAATATTTTAAACTCTATCTGTAAACTGCTTACTCCTTTCTGACTACTCAAACTTTGATGAAGGAGCTATTTCAGACGTTGAATTGAAAACGATCGTGAACTTATATGCAGAGCTCGAAAACCCAAATAATAACCAAGATCTAGTTCTAGACCTATCGTAACGAGTCGTTTACCTCGGTGTCGCTGACGTGTCGTTCTGGTATCGACCGAGGGCTGGAGGAGGCGTCCATTGCGCAGCCGCCAAGACATTGATCCGACCTGTTCAATGCGCCGCCAGCATTACAGGGGATTACGTGTTATGGCCAACACGGTGATTAGATTGCTGATGACAGCGTAAATGATGGTTAGGGAGCGTTGAAATTATAATGTAAGGCTTGCCCTGGGAGTTCTTGCTCGATTGGATTAGCAAATTATTTCTTGACAGTTTGTTTGTTAAGCAAAGCCTCACCACAGCGAAATAACTCTTTAAGGAACGAGGATATGCAACAAGACTTTACTAGGCTTGCTTAAGTCTTATTGAAAAGATTCAGTCCTCACATCAAAGACTAATGATATCTCGAACAATTTCAACCACTAACAAACTAAATTATTTCCGTTACCGGGGTTGATTAACATCCTAGGTACAGGTGGAGCATCTCAATTGGCCCGGAATAATAACTAACCCAAGGCAAGCTCAGTTCGTCGCAGAGACCTCAAGGTTTTAAGACCCGCGACCATCCTTGGCCCCGTTTCGCGAACTTTGCCCTCGTCGTTCTAGACAAAAGCTCATAGAGTCAAGTCACCTCTTTAAAAGCAGAAATGTTTATTCAGACTGTGATTTACGGATTTATTATTCTAGAAGATTTAGTTCAGATCATCTTTTGGTATTTCAATGAACTCTCTATTGCTATCTTGCCTTGATTAAAACTTGATACATTTAATTTTTCCAATACATGAGTATTATGCAAATTGCAAACTCAGCATACTATACAATAACTGCACCTTTTGGCTGTCTGTTATTATAGCTTGCTTGATTCCTTCTTCTTCGTCAATCAAATTTGGTTTCGCTCATTTTATTAGGCTACAACTATAACATTTTCGTTCATAATGAGGTATTATTTGGTACACATGGTTGGCAATACAGGGCAAGGAAACAGATGTTTCATTGACTTGAGCAGGTATTCCTCATTACAGCTATAGCCTCTGTTCATGATTTTTGTAATTTTTTTTTCATTTTACTGAATTGTATCTCCAACAGTTTGACTCGTGCGAACACTTCCGACTGCTGTGCCACACGTTTCGGCACTTCAATCATGCTCTGCTAAAAGCTTCTAAAAGCCAGCAGCGTGCACACAGCAATCCTTGGCCCAGTTACGATCCGGGCTTTGCCCCCGCAGCCCCGCTACGTTTCCCTAAACCGCTTTCAGCTGGAAATTGCCTTGCGAAAGTTCCACGTAAAGCTATATTTTTGCTAGCCTCTATTAAGTCTTCTTCGTAATATTAAATACTTAATGCATTTCGTTCAAAAGTCGTTTCAAGATAATATTGACAGGCCCGATGACGTAGCGGATAGTACTCCTGCCTGCTACGCCAGGGGTCGTGGGTGCGATCCCCACAAGACACAAATATTTGTTAAGTAATTTTCAGATATTTGTGTTTAGTCTGGTATTTCTATGTATAATATGTATTTAAAAAAACGAAGTATATAAGTATTACGGACGCTAGTTCCCATAGTGCAAGATTTACTTTGATTGGGGCTAGATGGCGCTGTGTGAATTGGCCAGGATATTCATAATTTATTTATTTTAAGGATTAATGCAATAAGACCGTGGATAAGAAAACGTAGTGTGGGACGCCCTCGGGTGTAGCGATGAACTTTACAGGATGACTGGAAAAACTGGACAAAGTTATATGAGGATCGAGATCGCAGGCGTGCATTTGGTGACTTATGTCCAAAAGCGAAAGAAAGACTAATATGTACGTATAGGCTGATCATTATAATAATTCCGCAAAGTAAAAGGTATATCTGAACTTTTGACGCATAAATAAGTAGTAATAATTACACAAGTAGTTGTTTTTACAGACACTACCCTATATTTTAAAAGCTTTTATTTAACTTGCAGTGTATGTAAGTAAGTAACAATGTTTGTTCGGTGCAAATCTTGCAAGTTTAAATTGAACCACTTCTCGGTATCCGATTGAGTTGAAATTTTGCATGTTGTTCCAGAACCGATGACAATGCATGTTAATCATAAATTTGACCTGATGCTGCTGCCAGGATCGGCTCCGTACGAGAGATCTCCTCAGCGGTTTATAGCTGGGACACAAAATTTTGTATACGAATTCGTTTATTATAGGCAGTTGGTAGGCCCACCATGAATTAGACGCTACATCCAGGGTTGTCTTCGAACTATGGAACTCCTCAATATTCAACTGCTGGGACTTGCAATTTTGTATACGAATTCGTTTATTATAGGCAGTTGGTAGGCCTACCATGAATTAGACGCTACATCCAGGGTTGTCTTCGAACTATGGAACTCCTCAATATTCAACTGCTGGGACTTGCAATTTTGTATACGAATTCGTTTATTATAGGCAGTTGGTAGGCCCACCATGAATTAGACGCTACATCCAGGGTTGTCTTCGAACTATGGAACTCCTCAATATTCAACTGCTGGGACTTGCAATTTTGTATACGAATTCGTTTATTATAGGCAGTTGGTAGGCCTACCATGAATTAGACGCTACATCCAGGGTTGTCTTCGAACTATGGAACTCCTCAATATTCAACTGCTGGGACTTGCAATTTTGTATACGAATTCGTTTATTATAGGCAGTTGGTAGGCCCACCATGAATTAGACGCTACATCCAGGGTTGTCTTCGAACTATGGAACTCCTGAATTTTCAACTGCTGGGACTTGCAATTTTGTATACGAATTCGTTTATGATAGGCAGTTGGTAGGCCCACCATGAATTAGGGTCACGTCAATAGAAGTCCTCCTGATAGAAGAATTAGACTGTTCGAAATTAACTGGGACTCGGCCATGTAATAATGACGCCATCAATGAAATGAAAAGACTAAGACATATTACAAGCTAATTCTTCTATTAGGGATGCCGGAGGAGTAGGTACTAACCTACTTCTATAGAATATAAAAGAGATAATTATACTTTATCCTAATGTTAGTTTTCTCCGTGTCTTAAGTTTTTCTATTGAAGGTCTCTCCGTTTTATAGAAAGACTTTCGTATTGATCAATAACTATCGTAACATTAACTAAAAAATATAAAATAAAATTATGTAAAAAAAACTTTTAAAACAAGCTTTTATTTAAGTGCTCTGAAAAGATGAAAATAAAATTTTGAATGACATTAACCACATTCATTTATGACTTTACAGAAATGAAAATATAATAAAAGCTTGTCGCGAAACTTTCAATTTGTGATTGAAATTTTGTAATAAGGTACGCACCTAACTGTAATTAGGTAGTTTCTTCTAGGCATCGCGACAAGCTTTTATTATATTTTCATTTCTGTAAAGTCATAAATGAATGTGGTTAATGTCATTCAAAATTTTTTTTTATCTTTTCAGAGCACTTAAATAAAAGCTTGTTTTAAAAGTTTTTTTTACATAATTTTATTTAATATAATATATATCAAAATTACCTTTTTAAATCGTTACATTTTTCAATTGTTTGTTATTATTATTTCTATGTGACCCGTATTTTTTAAGATACCAATAAATATGAATATTGCATCTGAAGTTTCGTACTCCTCAACCGAAACAAAAACCTGGGTATCCATGTGTGTAATCGCCTTGTTTACTACGAATGAGAAATAACTGGTTCATCAACTTGCATGTTTTGCAATATCCAACAGGTGTGTACCGTGGAGTGGAGGTAGTAAACAAAACGACAGGATGCGAGCAAAACAGTGCCAGGTGTCATAATGAGCTCAGAGTAAGGGAGTGTGTTAGAGAGAACTTACGAACAACCAAAATGAAGACAAGAAAATCTTGTCGCAGTCAGACTTGGTGCAAGCTAAAAAACAACTAAATATTTTTTTTTTCGTGTGGGATACTTAGTCGTTTAACGAACTGATGAGCCCTGGTGTCAGAATTTTTCAACCGCCTACTACTACAAATTCACAAAGCAATTAATATAAATTACATAAGTGCCCCACCGAGAATATGCATATTCTGGTTTAAAATTTACACAAACACGCACACATACGTCGCGCATAAATCCTTTGTGGGTTAGGCAGAGAGTAATCAGCAGCTAAAACCGTCTTGATTGAAACACCAAACAAAAAATATTTTCTAAAAAGCCCCTTAGATATTATCTATGAGGCTTTTTAGAAAATTGTGCATTGTGCCATTCAGATTTTAAAGCAGTCCTTTGCTTGAATAAGTATGTAGTTATTGATGTTTCTTTTTTTGCTTTTATCTGGTTATGTTGGGACGACTTTTTAAAGGCTTCATTCTATACTATTTAAACATAACTGTACCTACTTATTAAAAAGCGGCGGATAGAACACACTGTTATTTTTCTTGCGCGTCATTGCGACGTATTCAGACCAGTCGGTGGTCCTTCCTCGCCACACCACCGACCACCGACACTTTTTATTAACTGGCTTCATTCTAGTTAATCATACGGCTCACTCTGAAACATGTTCTTGCTGAGAGGATCCCCAAGCAAAATACGGGTTGCTTTAACGAGCGGAAGTCTAGTTCCGTTTACCCTTTAGGTTTTTATGAGACGACAGACATGTCGTCTGTTTCTGACGAGCTTACAAAACCAGATGTAAAGAATCATATTGCTAACATGGGAGATTTCAGCAAAGATTGAATTGGGTTTGTAAAAAAAAGTATTTTCTGAGGTAGAACAAAAGCGCAACAGAAAACAATAGAATACTAAATGCAACACTTAACTTTTAATGAAAATAAGGCAAATTTAATAAAAATTATTAGTACTTAACAATAACATTTCCTGTTATGATTACCTACCTAAATATGCAGTATGATTTCAATAAATTTATAATTTATTTTATGGTTTGCAAAAATAAAATTTAGGTAGTTTTAACAACAAATAAGTTCTAAGTACCTAAATAACGTTCTACCTATTGGTAATTGATATGACCATATTTAGTAACTTTGTAGATCAATGAGTTTATTTACTTTATTTGGTTATTAAAACCAATGGTAGCTGTGATTCAAACTGAGCAGTGCATTTGAAATAAATAAATAAATATCCTGGACAATTCACACAGCGCGATCTAGCAAAACTTGTACTATGGGAACTAGATAGCTTATCACTACATAGTATAAAGTAATGTGGTAGATTTTTAGGTCCAAAGCAATATCAGGACGAGAAAATCCTTTATAATGTGAGCTAAAAGAAACCATATGGATATATCAATATAATACATACCTACTCGTCACATGCAGGGTAGGCAGAGCATACATATCCGTAAAAACAGTCGTTATGGCCGCGACTGACAAACATAGGGTGAAATTTACTAGTGTAGTGGCCGATAGTGACATCTCAACACCGGCTGGTGATAAGGAACATAGAACATAGGTTGAAATATGACAATAATATTTTGAGTTACCTTATTAACATTTCGGTATGAAAAGCTTAGCTGGAAGACATACAATAAGGAAACCAAACTAGGAGATAGTGTAGTCTAATTTAAAACATTCTTATATTTAGTAAGAAAAAGTTAAAGATAACTAGATAACCTTCATTTGACCTGTGTGGCGTCATACTAGCCAAGAATAAAACGAATCTCTATCATGATCTCCTATAAGATAACCATTGAAATTAGAAACTATAAAGCCTAGTACGTCAGTCAACTTACAGTGTCAAATTAATGTAAATAAAGTCTCCACGGCCTCTCTGTTAAAATTATTAGTTCCATAATCGATTGCATTTCTCCATACCTAGCATGTATTTTTAATGACTGTGTAGACAGTGGCGTGTTTCCTGACTTGATGAAGCATAGTAAAGTTATTCCCTTGTTTAAAGCTGGTAGTACTACTGACCCCACTAATTTCAGACCTATATCAATACTACCAACACTTAGTAAATTTTTTGAAAAAGTTATTTTAAATCAATTGCAAGGAAATTTTTATCGTAATAACTTAATGCACCTGCAGCAATTTGGTTTCACACGGGGTCGCTCTACTACTGATGCAGGTGTGGACCTCATCAATCATATAATCAATGCCTGGGAGGAATCTCATGATGCAGTAGGTGTGTTTTGTGATTTGTCCAAGGCGTTTGATTGTGTTCATCATGATACTCTTGTCAGGAAGCTACATCACTACGGCGTAAAAGACCAGGCTTAGTCTTTTGGAATCATATCTTAACAATAGAATCCAAAAGGTTGATATCAACGGTGAAAGATCATCTGGATCAAAGATAAGAATCTGGATCAAAGATAAGAAATGGGCGTTCCGTAGGGTTCGATTCTTGGTCCTTTTTTGTTTCTTGTATATATTAATGATCTACCATATCTAGTTAAAGAAAAACATGATATAGTTTTGTTCGCGGACGATACCTCTCTTCTTTTCAGAGTAAAAAGGCAACAACTCAACTATGATGACGTTAACAAAGCTATTGCCGATGTAGTGCAATGGTTTACAGTAAATAACCTACTATTGAATGAAAAGAAAACTAAATGTATCAAATTTGTATTACCAAATGTTAAACCAAGCTCTACAATTATTAAGGTAAAGGATGAAGAGTTGAACCTTGCAGACTCAACTGTATTTTTAGGCATAACTTTGGACGCCTCGCTCCAATGAGGGCCACATATTGAGAAATTGACGAAGAGACTGAGTTCAGCAGCATACGCAGTTAAAAAAATAAGACATCTCACTGATGTAGACACTGCAAGACTAGTTTACTTTAGCTACTTCCATAGCTTAATGTCTTATGGCTTACTATTATGGGGCTATGCTGCGGATGTGAACAATATATTTGTTCTGCAGAAACGGGCTGTTCGTTCAATTTATAAATTGGGACCTCGAGTCTCCTTGAGACAGAAATTTAAAGAAATCAACATATTGACATTTGTGTCACAGTACATATACGAAAATCTAGTATACGTAAAAATTAATATAGATACTTTTAAGAAAAACTGTGACAGGCATAATTTTAACACTAGAAATAAGGAGCAACTTGCTGTGCACATGAGCAGGCTTAGTAAAGTAAGCAAAACTTTTAAGGGCAATTGTATACGCTTTTATAACAAACTTCCTAAAGATATTCAAGACTTACCCCTAAATAAATTTAAACTAGTAATTAAACAAAAAGTGTACAAGAAAGGCTATTATGAAATATCAGACTATATGCAAGATAAATCTCCATGGGTTTAATTCAAATGTATAAAGTAAATATTTTATTAGACGAAACAAGTAGATTATCTACTGCAATTTTTTGTTATTATTATAATATGATTATTTTTTTTATGTAGCCATTTTTGGGCTATACATATATATTATTCGTTATTTCCAAAATTAGCTAGGGCAGCTTAGGGCCTAGAAAGATTGTTAATTTAGAGTAGGAGCACTTCTGGGCAGGTTTTTTGGGGGGTTTTTCCTGTTCAGGGGGTCCGGCTAATTATACGCATGTAAATGACACGCTTTGGAAACTTGACTAAAATTTGAAACAAATGTCGTTTACAAATGGTGGTGGCGTAAAGTTACGTGCTGTGTAATTAACCTGGCCAGCCCCGAGGCAGTGCCTTTATTTTTATTTTTTTAGAAATAGAAATAGAAATATATTTATTTGCCAGAACATAGTAAATAACATACACACAAAGCACATGTTTAGATGTTATAAAATGTATAAGTACTAGTATCATATGTCCTACCGATAACAGCATGCAAATATTATTTATTTGTTACAATCATTAAAATATTCAGTGAGAGAGTAGTAACATTTTTCTAGAAGCCAGTCATCAATTTTACTTTTAAAATCAGGAAGTTGAACGTTTTTGATGTGGCACGGTAGAGAATTATAAACACGTATTGCCATGCTATAAGAATTTCTTCTGAATAAACCAAGTCTAGCTCGTGGTTGGTACAGATTATCTCTATATCTTGTAGACCTAAGGTAGACTGCATTGTTTGCTGTAAAATAATTAGGATGTTCCTTAACAAAAATACATATCTGTTTAATATACATACAGAAAAGAGGTAAAATTTTGGTGACTTTAAATAAGGGTCTGCATGAGTCCAAAAAGTGGGCTCTACAAATCGCACGTATACATTTCTTTTGAACAATAAAAGCCTTTTCGGCATCCACTGAATTTCCCCACAAAATAAGTCCATAACCCAAAACAGATGACACATAGCCGTGGTATGCTGAAAGGCTTACTTCTCTTGACGCTATTCTACTAAGTCTTCTCAAGGCAAATACAAATCTATCAACTCTTTGGCATACATTATTAACGTGTTCTTTCCAGTCGCAAAATTTGTCCAAATAAAAACCTAAGAACTTGGTAATGTATACATCATCAATATTTATATTATTATAATTTACATTTAATGGTATGTCACGTGTTTTATATGTCCCAAATTGCATAAAATTTGTTTTATTTATATTAATATTCAAATTATTACATTTTAACCATTCTATTATTTTATACAAGGCAATATTAATGTCATCATTAAAAGTAAAAGGGTCATTACATTTAATAGTTACTGTTGTATCATCAGCAAACATAATGCAATTATGGCTTACACAATTTGGAAGATCGTTAATGTAGATTAAGAATAAGAGTGGGCCCAAAATACTTCCTTGAGGCACTCCGAACTTATTATGTTTGGCAGTTGATTTGTACATACATTGCTTAGAACTATTTTGATCAACTTTTTGTATTTCTGTGTATTGTTGTCTATTATCAAGATAGCTTTTTATCCATTCATATGCAATACCTCTTATACCATATCGATATAACTTAGCCAAAAGAATTCTGTGATCAACGAAGTCAAATGCTCTACTCATGTCTAGATATATAGAGACTACCGGGACTTTTGAATTAAGACTCTCAGTGACATCCTTGACCAAGTTAAAACATGCAAGTGTTGTGGAACTGTTCTTTCTAAAACCATATTGGTTTTTATTTAAAAGTTTGTGTCTGTCAATAAAATTTATAAGTCGCTTATACATGATTTTCTCTATGATCTTTGAAAAAATTGTAGGTAGAGCAAGGGGACGGTAATTTTCTAATTTTGTTCTGCTGTTTTTTTTAAAAAGAGGTTTTATTACTGATATTTTAAGTAAGTCTGGAAACGTGCCCTGTGTGAAAGATAAATTGATTATGTGGGCTAAAGGTTTGCATAACAACAATGCGACATGCTTAATAACTTTGGTATTTACACCATCATATCCGGATGCATTGCTGTTATTCAGAGCGACAATTATTTTAAAAATTTCACACTCGTCAGTGGGTGTCAAAAATATTGAATTTAAATTCATTACTATATTATTTAAATTATTATTATTATATCGATTTTCATTGTTAGGTTTATTTGTTATGTCAATAAAATAGTTATTAAATATCTCTACAATTTCATTAGGATCCGTATAATTTACTCCTTCGTGTTCAATTAATTCTATAAATTGCCTCTCTATATTGTAAGCACTATCGCCGTTAATAATATCCCAAGTAGCTTTACACTTATTACTTGCTTTTGATATTTTGTTTTTATTTTGAATTGTATGTGCTTCAGTCATACATTTCCGTAGAAGTTTAGAATAAGAGGTGTAGCTAGATTTATTAATAGTTTTATTAGAACCGGATTGTTTATATTTTAAATAGAGCACACGTTTTGTAATACAAGATTTTCTTATTCCCTTTGAAATCCATTTGAGACGGTTTTTTCTGCTAGTAATTTTTATACGTATCAAAGGAAAACAGAGATTGTGAAATAGTAAAAACAACTCATGAAACTCCTGAAATGCATCATTTGTGATTTCGGTTTCCAAAACATCAGCAAAGGATAGTTTAGACATATACATATGGAATTTCCGCATATTATCCGAGGAGTAGTCCCTTTTCTCTATATAATAGTCCTTCATGTAATGAACTGATTTAACTTTAAAAGTGATTGATTGGGCAGTTTCATGATCCGACAAAGCAAGCTTATGGACCTCTGATCTAACTCTGAGAATGTTAGTTGCTATCTGGTCAAGGCATGATAACCCTCTAGTCGGCACGGTAATATGAGGTCGAATATTGTTGTTTTTAAGGATACTTAAGAGTTCGGAAATCTTAGTATCACTTTTACAAATGTCTAGATTCCAGTCACCGCAGACTACTATCTTGCTTTTCTTGCGTTTGGATGTGAGTTTAAACAACAGCAGATCAAGTTTAGTCAAAAATGGAGCTGCGTATTTCAATTTTGGTACTCGATAAATATTTATTACAATGATGTTATGATCGGGAAGTTCAATCCCGCAGCATTCGAACGTATTGTTACAGGAAAGCTCCTCACAAATGGGTAAGATTTTAAAGTTAATAGAGTTTTTCACTAGTATGCATGATCCACCTCTTCCCTGATTAATACGTGAGTAAAAATGAGCTAATTTATAATTCGAGAGCTTGAGGTTACATTCGGTTCGGTACCATTTTTCATAAATGTTTCAGTAAAACATAATACATCGATGTGTTTGTTATCAATATTTTGAAGGTTTTTGAGAGTAACTTCAATCAAATCAATTTTACTTAGTATGCTTTGAATGTTCTGATGTAAAATAGTGAATGAGTTATTGTTATTAGGAACGAAAAAACTGTTTGGTAGAATTTGAGTTGAATTTATTGGATTGGTACAGATCCGTATCATTACTTTGGTTAGTTTCATGTGGCGACAAAACACTTACGATAAAATCATTCAATTCAATAAAAATCTGACGATGACCGTTATTATTTAAGGAACCCCGGAAATACGTGGCTTTTGAGTATGGAAGATTAATATTAGGGTCAAATATACAAGCATACCTATGCATTACGTTATCAAGATAAAGCAAGTAGTTAAAACATTCGATACGCTTGTTGAATAATGTTGAATGAGGATTGTAATGGTAGGTCGGTAAACAAATAATTGCATTTGTATGCTGAATTTTTTGCAGTTCTGTTTTGACGACTTCGACTAGTTTTTCGTAGTCGCTGGTAGATTCAAAGTCAGCTCTACCTATCATAATAATACAAAATATTTATCCCGCCCGAGCCGGTTTTCTATAAGGACAATACAAAATTGTTATAAAAAGAAGAAAATTGCGTTATGCAAATTTCTTTTTTTTACAATGACCGATCATGACGTCAATAAGTGATAATGCTATCCTACATTGAATAAAGTTATTTCATTTTCATTTTCATTTTCTGATTTAATGGAATTTTTACGAATGGAGTTGTTCGCTGCAAGGATTGTTCGCAATGACGCCATCAAACAAAATATATGTTAAAAATTAATTATGAATTCACGGATGATTAAATATACAAAAAATACAAATTAGTTTTTGAAAACTTGCAAAATTTTCAAGCGCGGGCAGGATTGAAAATTTTGCAAGTAAAAAGAATACCTAACCCGGGAAGTGTTTTAAAATTTGGTTTATTTAAATGGTTTATTCTTTCAGTAAGAAATATCAAATATTTTTACTTAACATACCGAAATAGGAGGTCCAATTACTCTTAATCTCGACCTATGTTCCGTGAGAAAAGTTGCTCCTTATCACCAGCCCGTCTTAAGTTTTCGCTATCATCGGTCACTAGTTAAATTTTCCCTTATAATGTTGGTTTCCTGGCGACACAAGAAGCCTCCTGGATAGCGGAAGTAGCAACAGCTAAAGGCCCCGGATGTAGGGTACTGGGCCAAGGATTCTGAATGCGCCCGACAGATGCCCCGCCTGATAATACACCTTTACATCTACCTAGCAATGCGCCGTTCCCGGTAACATTGGGAATATTCCCAGTAACTTTCCCGGGCACGAGGAATATTCCCCGGAAACATTGAAAATCAAAATTAATTTTACAAAATTTTCCAATCTGGGAGAAATTACGAAGTAAATCAATAATATTTATATATTTACTAGCTGTAACCCGCGGCGTTGACGGCATAAGAGGTGATAAAAACTATCCTATGTGTTAATCCATGTTACCTCCTATATGTGTGCCAAATTTCATTACAATCGGATCAGTAGTTTTTTTGAAGAAATAACAAACAGACATACAAACTTTCGCATTTATAATATTTGTAGAATAATAATTTGAAGTCAAATAAGTGGGTAGGCATCACATAATCGAATCTACAAATTGTGACAAAATACGATTTTACAGAAAAATAATGTACTTAGGGATTAGGGATTACCAATTCGTATAATAATATTCTGTAGGCATGTAATTGTGTAGGGTGCATTTTGACAAGTGAACGATACTAATAAAGGTTTGATTATACAACTTTGCCCAAGAAGAGGTCGAAATATTGCAAAGATTAAATATTGTTTTTTTTTTACTATATTCATTAATTAAATTGTGCACGATTTATCAGCCTTCCACCACTATCGCCAGCCAGTATCGGTCACTAGTAAAATTTCACGGTCAGGTACTTTTCAGAAGGTGAAAGACAACTATATTTCTATGTTTAAAGCATATTTGTATGCAGATATTAAAACGACTTACAGCGGTAAAAGCCAATGGACGGATCGCTTGTTAGTACTATATGTATCTTTATTTTGCTTAAATTTACATTCTCTCCAGTGGGTGTCGTAAAAGGCGACTAAGAGACTCGAGGGTTACATGTGCATTGCATCTTTAGGTGATAAGCTGACAACCTGTCGGTACAAAATTATCTGAATGACCCGCATTGTCTGTCAGACGTGGCGTAATTTTTTTTATTTTTACGGTTGTTTACTCTCTGTTCTTGCGGGGTACGCAAAGGATATAGGCGTGATATATGTATGTATGATTACATACAAAAATAACTTCAACATACATAGTATGAAATGAACTATAATTCTCCTAACACTAAAATGCACTTTCTAGCATTCAGACATTGTCATAAATTCAACTAACTTCTAGAACCAACTAACAAAGTTAGTGAATGTTCTAAATTTTCATTCCGGTTCAGTAATTTAGTTAACCTAATAGATGAAGTTGCCGAGCGCTATAAACTCTACTTTGTTAGTTCCGAGGCGTCCATCCGTCGTGAAACTTCGGATTAAAGATACTTTATTCTCAAAAAAGACATACAATGCCACTTACATGAGAAAGGATATAGTAATGTTAACTAACAAATTAAATTTCGCCGCACCATCCAGATTTGAAATTAAAGTTTAGGTAGATATAAATCAAATAATTCAAATTATTTAACACCATTAAGCACTAATTTGGTCTAAAATGTAAGACTTTGGTTTGTATTTGAAGATATTTATCGAAAAAACTTTGTAGGTATTATTACACGAACAAGTATCACTCATGATAGGTTTACACGACTTACTTGTTAGTGTTTAGCGCTCTACGTTTCACCTGAAAAGTTTGTCCCTTTCATTCGCGCTGCGCCAGAGAGAAACAGACAGTCATTTAGCGCTCAAATTTACGCGAGATTTTACGGTTTTTCCGACATAGAGACTAGAAAAATACCGTTGGAATCTCTATTTTAGGTATTCGTACTAGAAAATGTATGTATCTAAATTATAGCATTTTTTTTTTGTAATAACTTTAAAACTGTTGACATAATATAGAAAAAATGTTTTAAATAGAGGTTACTTTGTTTTTTTTTTCTATTGAATAAAGTTTGTCAAATTGTGTAACTGATAGGTATATGTTACCTATCTGTTAGATGCTCGAGAATAACATTTTTTTTTCAGTATTTTATGGCTGTAGTTGTCTAAATAAAACTGGTTTTTAAAAATCTTACTCGTGCTATATCCGCCTGAAGTGGGCTTGGAAATTAACCGCGCAAGGTAGTGTTGGGCATTAGGTATCCCTTTTTGTTTGAAAAACGGGCAGGTTCAAATCCTGCCCGCGCTTGAAAATATTGCAAGTTTTCAAAATTTGTATACCTAACACGGGAAGTGTTAAATGGTATTTAATTAGGTATGTCATTTCTTGAAATCTCCAAATAATGAGCCGATATTTTTCTTCGTTATATTTCAAGATATATGCTACAAAACCATGGGGCTCAAAGTAAGATTCATTTGAATTGCCACGATAGAAAGAAATCACAAAGTAAGCTCTAATTTTGTGTTTTGGTCCGTTTTTTAGAGTAAAAACCTGAACAATTTGATCATTTTATTTTGTGTCCTTTTCTTCCTCATTAAATGAGTAATAGTTTTCTTCTTGAAATATTTGTTTCAATGTTCGGTTTTCCGGATCTGAGCTGTCATCGTCTGTTTCTCTCTTACGCAGTAAATAGGGAATTACTTTTTGGGATTAGTGCAGCCTTAAGACAGCCTTCTTTACGGAGGTCGACAGATCTAATTCGGCCCGCCCGTTAGCTGTGCTTGCCGAACACAAGGAGGGTCGTGAGAGCAAAACTCTTTACCAAATAATAAACAAATAAGTCGCGTAAACCTATGTCCCAAAATTGTTATGTATGTATACAAGGATAATCACAACTTGTACCTCAATTCTATTAATATTTACAACCCAATTACGTGCCATTATTGGCTGTGTGACGCCGGCAGAATATAATCACCCCATTTCCTTCCCGCGGGTGTCGTAAGAGGCTCGAGAGTTTCATTTGTATTACAATTTTAGGCGAAAGTCTGACAACCTGTCACCATAGTTATACACGAAACATTTTCAGTATTTTTTCTAATACAGCCTTCAAATTTTGTATGACGGCCCTCAAATGTTTGGCGATAGCCATCGTATTTTAGGGCTGTTAACGCTCTGCTTACCCCGCAAGGGATAAAGGCATGATATGTGTATGTACGTTTTTAAAATTGTTTATTCATAATCATATATCATTCAGATATGATTCAATAAATAATAGTAAATATCCTTGACATTTCACAAAGCGTCATCTAGTGACAAACTAAGAATAGCTTGTACTATGGGAACTAAATAGCTGATATTGTTACTTATTTATTTGTTAATAAATACATAAACCCAGGCTAATACTATCTAAAAAATAAACACTAAACAAATATTTGTGTCTTGCTGGAATCGAAATCGAACCTACAATCGGCGTAGCAGGCAGATGTACTATCCGCCACGCCATCGGGCCAATGGTAAGTAAGTATTCAGAATTTCAGAATCATAAAGTCTGTTGTCACGATCTAAATAGGACATCCAGTGCAACCGGACCCAGATCAATACGGACGGAGGTCTACAGTCGGACATTGACCGGTCACATCCTTGGCCCGGTCATAATCAGAAACCGGAAATCAGGAATGAGTTTGTAAAGTTGGGTTTATAGTTTAATTTTCTCATTTAAGACATATTATACAGTCACTTACATGAGGAACAGGGTAAATGTTAGAGTTTGTAAAGTTCTTATAATAAACCCGAAAAACCGCTGAAATAGGTCGAAACTGTTTTCTTTTAGTCACAGAATATATAATAGTTGCTTTAGTGTTATTTTTGTTATTTTCTCATTAGTGCACCCGCTTCTTTCTCTCTCTGTTTACCTTCTGGTTGGCCGGTAGAGAATGCCGTCTGGCATTAGGCCCGCCTTTTGGACGATGTGCAATAAAGTATAAATAAATAAAAAAGCTCACCCGACATTACCAGACTGGCATTTCTAGATTTATCCTCATGTTCAGTACATGACAGTTCCCATGCTCAATATAACCCACAGGTTAAAGTGGCTATTGATATGATGTAAGTACATGCACACACAAACATATACCACGCCTTCTTCTCTTGCGGGTAAGGCAGAGCGTTAACGGCCTCGAAATACGGTCGCCATCATACGGTCGTCATGAAAAAAAAATGTATCGTGTGTGTGTATATAAATATACATATTTGTGTGCATACGTGTGTGAGTATAAATATTTGTGTGTATTTGTGTTTGTGTGTGTGTGTGTGTGTTTTTAATACAGTAGTAAGTAAGTGTTGTATTTAACACGGAAGGAACACTGCTATCCATTCCCTGAATTTGTCCCAATTTCTAACACACCACGGGTAAAAGTCAGTAATACTATTCTAGCCCTTATTTGCATACCGGCAAATTCTTTAATGCCCTTTTTCTTCTTTTTGTGTGGAACATTGAGTCGTCCAACAACCCGATGAACCCTGGTGTCATAGTTGAGAACCCTTATGAGTAAGGTATAGCATAATGTGAAGGTTGAAACAGGCTCGAGTAGATCAATACGAGTTGAACCGGGTAGCGACCGTCATCCTTGGCCCGGTTAGTATATAACCCGGATAGGCCCGGGTGTAGGCTTGTATTATGGTCCTGGTATCAAAAAAATGCTTGATATATTTTAAATGGTAGTAATACAACTTCAGCATCAGGACGGCGATGATTCGCAATAGAAACCACTGGAATCTGCTAACGTTTTTTCGAAGATTTGAAACACATGACATGAACAAGAAACGATCGCCCACTTACGTCCCACAATCCTCTATGACATTCAACTGACGTTTACAAAGCTAGGTACAATTCGCAGAGCTTCTATAGAAAGCTACAATTATTCTAACAGTAGGTAAGACCAAAAAAATTATCTTACAAAAATATTTAACCTACTTTGATGAAACTTGTTGCTTTATACATAAGGGCGGGGCACACCGGCTCCGTATCCGTTCCGTATCCAGCTCTCGTCCGTAGTCACGCACGAACTCATGACGTTGTAATGTATAGGATTGTATGAGATACGGCACACCGCACACCGTGCAGCACGGAACGGATACGCAACGCAAGCGGTGTGCCGTTTCTCATACAGTCCCATACATTACAACGTCATATGTTCGTGCGTGACTACGGACGAGAGCTGGATACGGAACGGATACGGAGCCGGTGTGCCCCGCCCTTTAAGGATCGAACTAACTTTTTTTGAAGTCAGACAAAAAGTCTCTAGGTAATAAGGCAACTAATCCTTTAGTTGCCTCTCGAGCACAAAGTAAGTATTGACGGCGGCCGGCGGCGGCGGCGGTGGGCCGAATAACTCGAGGTTACATGTGTATTGCAATTTAAGGCGATGGGCTGACAACCTATCACTATGGTGATACACAATGTTCTGAAAGACTCTCCAATGTTTGTCAGACGTGGCGTTAATGACCGTTAACGCTCAGTCTACCCCGCAAGCGATGTAGGCGTGATATTTGTTTGTAAGTATAATTATAATAGGTACTGATTCATTAATGAGGTATTTGTTATAGTGTTCATTACTACAAAATGTGGTTTACCTGTTTTGCTAAGGAGCAGGAAAACTTCAGGAAAAACTAATTGTTAGAAACTAACCTGACATCATTTTATAGGGAAACTGCGAAAAATATTAATTATTTTAACTGCAAAATAAGTTTTTACTGCGCAGTAACTGTAGAATTTGATAG
This sequence comes from Tuta absoluta, assembly GCA_027580185.1. NCBI lineage: Eukaryota > Metazoa > Arthropoda > Insecta > Lepidoptera > Gelechiidae > Tuta > Tuta absoluta. Next base: position 768,430 of record JAQAHW010000080.1, read on the forward strand.
GCATCTAATAATAATAAAACTGTTTTTAACGTGTGATGCCGGCTTAGAACAGCATTACCCCATTTCTTACCCATGGCTGTCGTAAGAGGCGACTAAGGGACTCGAGGGTTACATGTGTATTGCAATTTTAAGCGATGGGCTGACAATCTGTCACTATAGTGATACACAGTTATCTGATTGACCCTCAAATTTTAGTCAGACGACGTGGTGTTAATATCCGTGTTACGGCCGTTAACGCTCTGCCTACCCCGTAAGGGATAGAGGCGTGATTTACGTATGTATGTTTGTTTTTACCGTATAAGCTAGGTAGGTATTTACCTTGTCAAACGTCGAAATTTAACGTAGCACGAAAATCGAAAATGGTGTAGATGAGGCTAACCAGACACGTGGCAAGGAGGCTTGATGGACGGTGGACAAAAGCAGTCACAGAGTTGTGGCCAAGGGGAGCAGAAAGTTCAGCGGGCAGACCATCAGCCCGGTGGTCCGATGATATCACCAAGTCGACGGGATCGGACATCCAGACGCACCGCCGGTTACCATCCATACCTGGTTGCCATTCCACCAATTCGGACTAAGCGCTTCCAGTCATCATTTATAATGCGCACTGCTAAAGAGTAGAACTCACTACCTGCGTCTGTGTTTCCAAACGCATACAACCCTAATCTCTTCAAAGTAAGAGTGAACAGGCTTCTTCTGGGTGAGCTCTCTCCATCTTAGACCCTGTCTCTGTCCTATGACCTAGACTAGAGTCAAGAGCAAACCCATCATTAATAAAAATAATAAAAAAAAAACAGTAACATAGGGAGCAGTATTGACATGAAAATCACGGAATAAATTCCAAATTGTAATACTTATTCTTGTAAGTACCACGACTGTCAGTCAACAAGATAAGCGATAAGAAGTGATAGCAGTACTATCAAATCCACAGTAGGTAGATTTATTATTATTATATTATATTATTATTATTATAAAAGAACTACGTTCCTTTCAAGGAATGAACCAGCCCATAAAACTGAAAAACTTTCCCCAAGAAACATAGGACGAAATATGAAAAATAAATTATGAGCTCCCATACACAATGTACCCAAATGTCCCATACACAATTTTCCGAATGTCCCTTAAATATATGTCAGACGTGGCGTAAATGTCCGTTTTTGCGGCCGTTAACGCTCTGCCTACCCTGCATGGGATAATAGACGTGATATGTGTATGTACAAAATGTAGCAGCCGATCAAGTAGTTGTATGTGAGGCCTAATAATTTTTTCATACATTGGTCTATGTTCCTTAAGGCAAGTTTTTCAGTTTCATGGGCTGGCTCATCCCTTAAAAGGAACGCAGTTCTTTTCCTTACACCCTGTATGGTTAGACCCTAAAAATATGTTTATCCAATATAGGGGCAACTTAACCGCTTGTCTCTCACGTATTAAGGTGGTGCTGATAGCACCTACCTATCTGTCAGTGAGTAAACAGACATACCTTCGATCAGTTGACATATGATAAGCGGTATCAACAGATATGAACAGTTGCTGGAACTTGGAAGTACGGACTGTGGCGTCGTAACGTCTCTGTCATGGAGTACACGTTTTGGTACGTGGAATAGGTATCAAATACGGGTTAAACTTATACTAGTTTTGCGTAACAAATGTATGGAAGACCAGTATACCTGTTGATACCTTAGGCTTGGATGTCTTGATGATAATACCTAACTACCAACCTATTCATACATATATCCTATTGCACTCTATTGCTGGACTACTGCTGCTTTCCCCGGGGTACGCCATAAGGCACGATCTTTGGTTTTCGCCATCCAGTCGCTACCAGCCGCCTTTTTAAAGTCGTCGGTCCAGCCGTGTGATGCCGGCTTAGAATAGAATCACCCCATTTCTTGCCCATGGGTGTCGTAAGAGGCGACTAAGGGACTCAAGGGTTAGATGTGTATTGCAATTTTAGGCGATGGGCTGACAACCTGTCACTATATTGATACACAGTTATCTGATTGACCCTCAAACTTTTGTCAGACGTGGTGTTAATATCCGTTTTACGGCCGTTAACGCTCTGCCTACCCCGTAAGGGATAAAGGCGTGATTTATGTATGTATGTATGTATCTATGTATGTCGGTCCATCTGGCCGAGGGTCATCTAACGCTACGCTTACCGAGGCGAGGCCTCCACTCGAGAACCTATATCATTATGTAAACAGACAGACGACATCCTTCGATCAGTTGACATTAGATAATCGGTATCAACAGTTATCACTTATCAGTAGTTGCTGGAAGTACGGGCGGACTATGCCTAATGGCGTCGTAACGTCTTCAGCTCTGGAATACACGTGTCTATGTTATGATGTAGGTTTACGGGACTTACTTGTTATTGATTTGGTAGAGAGTTTATCCCTCTAAGTTTCGGCTGCCGTCGGCAGCCTTCTTCACGCAGGTCGACAGATCACATACGCCCGCCCGTCAGCTGTGATTGCCGATCACTCAATCAGTAACAAGTATGTCGCGTAAACCTACAGCATGAGTGATATTTGTTCGTTTAAGATTAAAAGTCACCTATGTTGATGACTTGATGGAAGGTATCATTTATGGGTATTGGGTACCACTACTATATCTGCCACAACAGTCTACTACTGGACATGAGCCTTACCCAATTAGAAGAATATTAGGTAACGATTTTCTAGAAAAAAGGGTTCCGAAAATGACCAAGAGATTTTTATAAAGCCTAGCGGTTTTACCAGCTGTTTATCGTTTTTCCGCCATTAATTGTACATAAAAACCTTCCTCTTGAATCACTCTATCTACTTAAGAAACTGCATCAAAATCCGCTGCGCGTCCACGGTATGCGACATCATTTTATACTATTTAGTGAAAGCAATTAGTGAAGAACATACATAGCTAAGGTAGGTTGTGGCGAAAACGAGAGATCGTGCCCTATGGCGTACCCTGGGGGAGGAGAGCAGTGGACTGCTATAGGCTGATGTATGTATGAGTAACACGGTCTTCCGTCTCGTTCCGGGACCGAAGGCCTTGCTGCTCGCTGGGTAGGACTCCTAAATATGTACCACTAGATTTCCGCCCGATTTCACCCGCTGCCACTCATTTTCCCGTGGTAATAGTTGTTTTCCTGCGGTAAAAAGTAGCCTATGTGTTATTCCAGTTTATCTATCATATCTACTCTACCTTTGTTCCAAATTTCATCCGACTCGGTCAAGCCGTTTGAGCGTGACACACACAAACTCTCAGCTTTATAATATTAGTACGGATTAACAATGGGCTATTGCTTCTACGCAAGTATTTATGGCCGTGTGATGCCATTTTTTTACGAGGGTGTCGTAAGAGTCGATTAAGGTTTCATGTGTATTACAATTTTAGGCTGACAACCTGTCACTATACCTAGTGATAAACGATTTTTCTGAAACGGCCCTCAAATATTTGTCTTACGTGGCGGTAGCGACCGTATTTTACGGCTGTTAAGGCTCTGGCTACCCCGCAAGGGATAGAGGCATGATACATGTATGTATGTAAGTATTACAATATAAGTACCTACGGCAAACTTTCAAAACTTTAGAAATGATGAATTCACGAAACATGACTTATCTTTGTAAATTGACACTCAAGCAATTTACTGAAGTCAATGACCTATGAAAACAATACTGAGATATTGGCCTCAATTCGGGAAATAAATTCTCTATCCTACCCTAGTACTATTATATATTCTGTGCCTACCCTCAATTTGCGCTGTTACTTTCCGTTAAATAGGTTTAGAAAGTAATAGGAGATATTTAAAACATGTTAAGTCTTACAAATTGACGCAAAATACGCGTTTTCTGCACTGGTTATTATGTCGACGAAAATAAAAACAATGGCGACTAAATTTACCAGATCTGGCGAAAAACCGATTGCCATTTAGAAACATGACAGATATTTGACATCTCCTATCTTTTGCTAAACCTATTTGACGAAAAGTGACAACGCTAATGTTAGGTAAGTTATGAGAATGTATTTACCGAATTGAGGTCATTAATTAGTCTTGATGACCTCACCATAATACCACGGGGTCGTCAGGTCAAAGGTCATAGGTTGATGGTTTAGTAGTAGGTAGGTACTATCAGCCGCATGATAGACTGTCTTAATTTTTAATGCCAGCGACGCTTAACTGTCTTTGTATTGCCACTGTTATATTCTACAGGAAGTAACTACATACATTATTAACAAAAAAAAAAACAATTGTACCTCTCATACAAAATAAGCTGATTATTTCACTATGGGAGCTCCGATTTCTTTTTTCATATTTCGACCTATGTTCCATGGGGAAAGTTGTTCAGTTTCATGAGTACCTTTTTCTTACTTTCGACTTGTTATTCCCTTTTTATTACTCCTTGTATTCTTCTGTTAGTGGAATACGAAACTACCAAAACCATCCAACTGACACGCTATCAAAACGCAACTTAAACGTTTTTGAAAAGGCGGCTCAGATCATTATTTTTTACTGAATAAAACTAAAAAGAACTATAATTATTGCAAACATATGAAGGTTAACGGTTTATTAGCTAGGCCCACAAGAAAATGAATATAAGTGAACTAAAAATAAAGATCTCAACAAATTACATACATACATACATACATATATCACGCCTTTAATCCCTTGCGGGGTAGGCAGAGCGCAAACAGCCGCAAAAAACGGACATTTACGCCACGTCTGACAAATATTTGAGGGTCATTCGGAAAACTGTGAAACTCAACAAATTTAATATTATAAACATTACAGAGCCAGTTAATTCTCTTACTTATCTCAAGATATATAAATTATATAATATACATTAACTAACTATGTTACTTATGTAAAAGACTCAATAGACACATTGCCCTCGATTCTAGCAGCACATTTCATTTGCTAATTCTTATAATAAATTAATTCAAAATATTTTTATGCTGGCCGTTTAGTTTTTTAAATAAGGCAAAATTTATGTAAATCAATTGTCCTGTTTCGTAACATTTTTTATTTACTCATAATATTTTGGGTACAAAGATTAAATAGGTAGAAATAAACAAAAAAAAATAATGTCCCATACAAAGTGACACATTTTTTTAACCATCCTTGTAAGGGCGGTCCAATTTTGTTGCAGTGCAGGAAAGTTGTTCGGTTTCACGAGTAGAACTCACACCACAACAGGGCCTAATATTTAACGGACCGAAAATACTCGAAACAACATCTTTTTACAAGAAAAATAGGCCGAAATATTTAAAATATGAAACCACCATATAAAAATGTACCAGCCGACCGAGTTGGCTTGTATAGAAGTTTTTTTTAATATTACGACTAATGTTCAATGGGTACAGTTGTTTAGTTTCATGGGTAATTTCACTCCGTAAAATATTTCCCTTGCATTGTTGCCGATGAGAATTCGCACGAATTAAAGAGTGTCCTGTCAGAATTGAGGACATTAGATATCTTACTACTCGCGTATAGTAAATAATTGCACTGTTACATAATTCTTGTTATCTTACGTAACTTCTGCAACTTCAAGGCAAGAAGGTACTTATTGGCAATACTGTTGATCAATTAGATAGTCGTGAAGTGATGTTGGCTTGGAATAGCATCACCCCATTTCTTTCCCGTGGGAGTTGTAAGAGGCGAATTAGGAACTTGAAGGTGTGTATTGCAATTTTAGGGCGATTGGCTGACAACCTTTACACAATTTTCTGGATCACCCGCAAATATTTGTCAGACATGGCGTAAATCTTAGTTTTTTTACAGTCGTTTAAAGGCCGCCTACCCCGCAAGGGATAAAGGCGTGATATATGTTAAATTGAAGTCCAAGGGCAAACATGGAACACGCGCTGTCTAAGTGGTATTCGAAGAAACACCTCTGTTTATTGAAGAACGTGCCCTTGATGGACATAAACATCCTGAGTGAATAGATATGTGGATGATTTCATAAATACAGCACACCTCGATTTCGTTCTTATCAGCAACTTTGTCGACGGCCGATGTGGCGCAGTGGTAGTGCGACTGCCTGCTACGCAAAGGTTTCGCGGTTCGATTCTCGGTGGGACACTCACAAAGTTGATATTTATCACTTTGTGAATTTGTTCCCGGTCTGGTTAGGACATTGCAGGGTGAACCAACTGATTGTCCGACAAGAAATGGAGGGCACGTTAAGCCATCGGTCCCGGTTGCTATCTTTGATTACTTAGACGGCGGTCGTAACACAACCATCTCAGACGCCTACTAGTAGTAGGCGGTTGAAAAACTCTGACACCAGGGTTCATCGGGTCGTTGGACGACTCGGTGTCCCACACGAAAAGAGAGCAACCTTGTGGGTTACCCTGTAAGGCTTAAAGTATCGTCGAATGACTAAAATCGCATTAATACAGGGTGTAAGGGACAGTCCTTTGAACACTTACAGGATGCATTCATAACATGAAACTGAAGTAAATCACGGTTTTATGCAGCCGTGTGATGTGATGTGATGCAGACATAGAATGAAAGAAAATAATTTATCCAGCAAACAAATAGAAGATATTTTATCTCACCATATATCTGTCTTTTGGTACCGTAAGAGACGGCTAAGGGATAAATCTAACGAACGGGCAGCAGCGCTCCTTGCGCTCGCCAATCCGCCTGCTAAGCGTGGTGATTATGGCAAATACCCTACCCAAAGCATCACCCCATTTCTTCCGTGTGTATCGTAAGAGGCGACTATGAAACTCGAGGGTCTCACAATTTTAGGCGACAGGGTAACTACCTGTTACTAAAATGATAAAGATGTTTTTTTAACAGGCCTCAAATATTTGTCAGATGTGGCGGTAATGACCCTATTTTACAAGCTAACGCTCTTCCTACCCCGCTAGGTATAAAGGCGTGATATGCGTATGTACCATAAAAAAAGACAATATAAAAAAGCAATACTGAGTGTTTATTTTAATAATCAATAATCAGACTCATGCAGGTTAAGTAGTATTTTTAAACACCTACTGGTATTTTAAAAAGCTAAAAATACTGAACTTCTGATTTCGCTTCAGTTAACTCTTCACCATCCTCATTTAAACCGTTCTGCATCCGCTGCTGAGCTTCCTGCATCTCCAACAATTCTATCTCTCTTCCGTTGACCACCTCAAACACCTTACGTTTCATCAGAACCTGCTCCCTCTTCGGAAATGTATTGACAGTCTTTGCCAAGCTCATAAACAGCATCTCCACATCGTTCATTTCAGGTTTCTCGAAATGCTTCAAGACCTCGTACATCAATAAAGCCTGGGATGCTTCTTCTTTCGGTTCAGCAGGAGCTTCATCTGCAGGAGACTCGTCTGTTGACGAGACTCTTTCGTCGTCTGACTCTTCGCCGTTAGCTGAGTTAGGAGAAGGAATCATGACTTCATTAAGTTTAGGACGGTTGCTTGCTTGGTCAGGCTGTTTCTGATGCTTGGGTACGAAGAATGGGAGCAAGAACGACATCTCATCAGCGTATCGCCACTTGCTGATGTATTTGTCTGTTCTTCGGCGCCTGGAGACGGCGTGAAGGTACGCGTTGCGAAGTTTCATCCAGTGCTTCTTGCATTCCGAAGCTGTAACAAAATGTAGCCGCCAATAAGGCAATCGATGGAACATTTCATTCATTTCAATTTTATTTAACAAAATCTTCGGTAATGATGAGATTCCATGACAAAGAACCACTTTGATTTATCGTCAATGTGGTGCATAGTTAATTCGTTCGCGTAAAGTGTAAGCAAATCAGTAACGGCATAGCAACAACCTACTAAAGAACCAAAACAGCTAAACTAAACAGCCATTCAATCAGCCGTTTCGCAATGCAACGCAAGATTATTTCTTCCACTGTGTGTGTACGAACTGTTTAGAAATAACTTTAAACTGCACAAATGGCGTAGCATAGAAATGTATTCGCAGGTGAATAACCCCTATGCATAGACTTGGAATAATGCGCCCTTATGCCAATGCCAACCGTAGAGGACACAAGTCGCGCCCATAACGTTTCGGTGGTCTGTATTGCCAACAGTCCAATATGGCGTACACTGATGGTCAATTCAATATAAATGCATAACTTATGATAGCCATTAGGTAATTACCTATACTGAATCAGGCACATTTGGCAGGGTCAGAGCAGGTCAGGTTTAACTTGAAATTAACATAATAATAGGTAATATATTTACCAGTAGAATTCATCTCCTCGGCAACTTTTTTCCAAGCCGTCAATCTTGCATGATTCTTCCTGTACTCCCTTATACTCTGATCGTACAGGCACTCGTGCGCGCGGACGCATTTTATAAATTTCTGATTGTCCATGGTGTAAACAACTTGAGTCTTTTGCAGTGCGGCTGGCTACAAGCCTTTTCAAAATGGCGCCGCGGCCAAGCGTCTGCAGGACGTTACGGCACCGTTGTCGGTCGCGGCGGACGCACGAATGAGCGAGAGTCAGCGAGACGCAACGTCCGCAATACAAGGCCGCGACTGACAGACGGTGTCACTATGTCACGTATCGACCGCGTCCGACAGGGTTGCATGGTACACAGAACTATGACTAAACCTATAGAACCAACACAATATTATACTAAAATTAGCGTATGCAAGTTTTTTTATTATTTTCGTGCATCTCACTAGTTTCTACCGGACAACATGGAGTCCCTGCCATTGGAATCCTATAAACCAAACAATTTTTGAAGTAAAGTGAAAAATCTTTAGTTCTACGCTTTTTAAAAACTACTGGCAATGTGTCGACGTTTAACGTTGTTTACGACAACTGAATTCAGACGTATAGTAAATAAAACTTCGGACAACTTTATAATTGGCGGTACAAATAACCTAAAGGAAAGGATACCTTCAACGCATTGAAAGAGCATTATGTAAAAATAGGGTGAGATGATATAATATTCTGTTGTTATTTTAGTCTGGTTTCTGGGTTAGGGGCTAAAACAGGCTAAAATCGAAGAGAATATCTAGTATTTTTTTTTTATTAATTAACTGACTACAACGAAGCAAGGCAAGAAGGAGGGAAATGTATTTTTTCTTAGTGTTTATATTTATTGCCGGATTACTTTTAAAATTTAAATAGTTATTCCAACTTAGTCTTTGGTAGCAAACAGCACAATCTTTCAAGTTAGTGCCTTCAGAAAACACCCGTTTAAGTTTTTAGAAGCCTTAAGAAGTTATCCTTTTCTTAACCTATTTTACGGAAAGTGACAATAAGTTATGAGAATTTATATCCCTAATTAAGGGCGAAGTCTACCTAGTAACCGAAGTTCCGACTTGCCGCGCCTATAGTAACGGATTAATGACGTGTTTTTCCACGAAAATCTGATTATTTTATTACCTACAAAGATATCATCAACTTAAAAGTAACGAAACTTATCAGACTTAACGACTGCTTATCTCGTTACTTTAGCTTAGACTGATAACGTTACGACGCAGGTCCAAATTGTAGGTGCCTAAACTAGGCCTAGTAACTAAACCAAAGCGCACGACAGTGCACAGGCCAAGTTCTAGCTCAGGCTGAACCAACACAATTATAAAATAAACTTGGCTAGGTATACTTTACATTTCAATCTTCCAAGTTCTTGGTGGAAATAGAAACTACCTACTTCTATTACATCCTGTCTGCCGTCGTATCGGATTATAACGAAAAATTTACGATTATTATCAATACCCAACGATCAAATGATTTTATCCGTCGTTACATGCTTTAGGTACTTACCTACTTAAGTGTTTCGGCACATTATGTACCAAGATAGCTAGGTATATTATTTTAATAAAATTCCAATGCCTTGATAACTTCCAAATTATTGCCTCTCTTGACACGAATGTGTTTTGTTTGTATACTCTATGCCCCTGCTCCTGCCGCTGCCGCGAATATTGCCCGAAATACTTACGCGGAAGTATCAACTCGAGTAACTAACTGTTCACACACTGCCGTCATACTCTTCTCACAGCTAAACGAGTGAGCGAAATATCAATACATTTCACTCGCGCTCAAAAAGCTGACACAATCTGGAGCACGGGAAGTGGCAGCGGCATGATGAGAAGCAGCGCGAGTAACCTGTTTACATGCTCGCACTGCCTACTTCCCTTACTACTTCTCTGCCCAGAGTGGCATAGTTAGAACGTGGGTTAAGTTATGGAGGATCATTCTCTGCAGGAAAACGGTCTTATTCACTTAAATCTAATTTTGCCGTGTGATGCCGGCTTAGCATCACCCCATTTCTTTCCCTTGGGAGTCGTAAGAGGCAACTAAGGGGCTCGAGGGTGTTTATTGCAATTTTAGGCGATGGGCTGACAACCACTATGGAGTCCATACTCCACACACACATACTCCGGATACACTTTTTCGAATGACCCTCAAATATTTGTCAGACGTGGCGTAAGTCCGTTTTTTGCGGTCTGCCTTCGGCAAGGGATTACAGACCTGATATGTGTATCTACTATCTACTATTCACTTCAACGTTATTAACTCAAAGATGAGTTAGTTAGGTACAGTCGGTTATAGCACTTAAGGTACCAGGGGTACTACAAAAGAACAGAATTATTTTTATCCCTAGTTATAGGGATAAAAATAGTACCCCTGGTATTAACATACATAATAAAAAATTAAACTTATTCTTATAAAAGAAGTGATTTTCTACTAATACATATTCATGTCAAGAAGAAAATACTGCTGGGGACCAAAATAATTCAGTTCTTTTGGAGTACCCCTGGTACCTTATGTGCTACAACCGACTGTACATGATACGTATAGCTATCGATATCCACTACACTATAAATAAACACAACATCAGACAGCCAGACAACAAAGTGACTGCCTCCACGGCGCTCCAGCGTGGTGACACGCTCGTGATAAGCTATCGTCAGCCGCCATTGCGGACCGAGTACGGAACTTTCCATAACCGAGCATCGTATCAGCTGTAATAGCACGTTCACACAACGCCAATATAGGCAGGGATGGTAAGGAAAGCGGGCAGCGCGAATATGTGAACAGGTTACTTGCGCTGCTACTCGTCATGCCGCTGCCACTTCCCGTTGCGAATGTCTGCTTTTCGTGCGCGAGTTAAAGGACCGGCAGCACAAGCACTGGAATGTATTTCTATCTCGCTCACTCGTATTGGTGCGAGAAGAGTATAACGGCAGTGTGTGAACACTCACTCGCGTTAATACTTCCGCGGAAGTATTATGAGCAACATTCGCGACAGCGGTAGGAGCAGGAACAGGTACATAGTGTGAACGTGCTATAAGTATAGTACCTCTTAAGTACCGCGGTTCCAATAAGTCGTATTTGACAGCTGTCAGATTCGTGATAATACTATGACATACTGTCCCTTGGTATACGAAATCGTAAGGGTACAAGAACGTTGGTTTTCTTTACACTTTACAAGAATAACGAGTATAGCTTGATTCTACAAGGTGTTAAACAACTTAAGGGCTACGTATCTCTTTTGGAAAATGCAGAAATTCTGGTATTGTCATAAAATATCTTTGCATTGGCTTAGGCCACATCATATGAAAATGGGAAATTTTCTAGGGTTTCTCGAGTGTCATGTAGAGGGCGCCAACCTTAATTGAAATAACGTTTCTATACACAAAATCTGTAACACTTTATAAATTATTCTTTATTTTGTGTTTATTGAATTGTTATAGATGTATTATTGGTTATTCGTTTACTTACACGAATGACACTCAATATAATAGCAAGGCGATAAGTTTATTTTGTATTAAATCAAACAAACATAATTAATTGGTAACGAACACAACGTGAAACGGAACTTGTGACAAAACTATGGCTGACGCCAGCCATATTGAAACGTCAAAATTTCAGTTTAGCACAGCGCCCTCTGGTTTGACATTCAGAACTATCAAGAGAACTGTCAATAGAAAAACTCCCATTCTCTTTCACAAAACCTCACAGATTGATGCAGTGTTGCCAGGGTTGGGATTGGTAGTGAAGTTGCCAGTTGGTGTTTTTGACAAATTTTTTTAGACACTCTATTTTTTACTATTCAAATAATAGGTTTTGTTTTCATCCAGCCTCTGGAAACTTAAAATAAAACATTTTACAAATGGTTGCTTTAAAATAAAAAATAAATATAATAATAACATGCATCCCAAACTCTCCATATTTTGGTACCTATTTTAATTTAAGTATCTTACGTTATGAAATGTCGACTATTGTGATGAAGATAAATGTGGGTACCACACAGTGAAATTGATAAGATTTCGGGCCTACGAATTTTCCACGACAGATTTAGAGGTAAACATTCGATACGATATCAAAATCAATGAAAGTCCAAATAAACACGTAAGGTATAGGTGATAGAAGAGACAAAGCATTTTATTGTGCATGATTTTATGTTAATTTAATAGGTACTTTGTATTGAAACTGATCTGAAAATTCATCGCCAACGTTCATACCATGATGAAAACACCGGTTCTCGTCCGATCATCGAAGTTAAGCAACATCGGGCGTGGTCAGTACTTAGATGGGTGACCGCCTGGGAACACCACGTAATGTTGGCTTTTTGCATATTTATGTTCAAATCTTTAGTTTTATCAACATCCAAACCAAACATCTTATCATCCAACAATTATATTTTTTTATGAATGACGTCATTACCATTAAAGTAGTCCTGAAATTCACATTTCCTATCGTCAACGTTCATACCATGTTGAAAACACCGGTTCTCGTCCGATCACCGAAGTTAAGCAACATCGGGCGTGGTCAGTACTTGGATGGGTGACCGCCTGGGAACACCACGTAATGTTGGCTTTTTGCATATTTATGTTCAAATCTTTATTTAGTTTTAATCAACATCCAAAACAAACATCCTATCATCCAACAATTATATTTTTTTATGAATGACGTCATTACCATTAAAGTAGTCCTGAAATTCACATTTCCTATCGTCAACGTTCATACCATGTTGAAAACACCGGTTCTCGTCCGATCACCGAAGTTAAGCAACATCGGGCGTGGTCAGTACTTGGATGGGTGACCGCCTGGGAACACCACGTAATGTTGGCTTTTTGCATATTTATGTTCAAATCTTTATTTAGTTTTAATCAACATCCAAAACAAACATCCTATCATCCAACAATTATATTTTTTTATGAATGACGTCATTACCATTAAAGTAGTCCTGAAATTCACATTTCCTATCGTCAACGTTCATACCATGTTGAAAACACCGGTTCTCGTCCGATCACCGAAGTTAAGCAACATCGGGCGTGGTCAGTACTTGGATGGGTGACCGCCTGGGAACACCACGTAATGTTGGCTTTTTGCATATTTATGTTCAAATCTTTAGTTTTAATCAACATCCAAAACAAACATCCTATCATCCAACAATTTTCACTTTTTATGAATGACGTCATTACCATTATACTGCCGCACAAATCATAAATACAGTGAGTGCATTTTTTCATTTTTTTGTTTTTTACATATTTGGAATCAGCAAAACGAGATCTCTACGAATCAAAAACCCGTTTTTCCATATCTACAAAAACAACGGAGTTTTGAAGGGCCATAAATACAGTGAGTGCAACCTTTAAAAATATATCCTTATGAAAAATACAGTCAGTGCCTTCACTGCAAATAATTTAGGATATAATAAAATTATCTCCTTTTCCACCTTAGTATAAATGCAGTGAGTGCAATAAGCATATATTATACCAAGGAATAAGACATACTTATAACATATCATACATTCATGTCAGCTGATAGTTTCCACCATCAGGTGGAACTATCTTTAAAACGTAAGAAAATTTACGATTACGATGATTTTGCAAAGGCTGTACAAGAAGCCAATTCAAAAAAATGCGATGTTAAACAGATGCAAGTGAACGACTTTTATAATTACCAAGATTATGCTTCCCAGGCGCGTCTTAACAAAAGAGAACCAAGGTGCTATCTGAAGGATATAATGTCAGTTAAAGCAGAACGGGGGCAGTTTATACTATAGTATAAAACTTGTCACACAGGAGCTGAACACCAACTAGATTTCCTCATGGCAAAAATCTTAAAAAAGAAAAGTTTTCCTAAATCTTCACAAAAATCTGCTCCACGCGGAATTGAGGAAAGCCGGAAAAAGCAAATTTTGGAAAAATTGGTTCCTCTAATGCCGGAAAACACGCGAACATTTTGGTATAATTTGCCTTCAAATAGCTCGTAAGTTTTAATTTGTCTTTCTTTTTTAAAAAATATATTTTTTTGTAACTTGATTGAACACGTGTTTTTCTGCTTCATAAATACAGTGAGATATCTTGCTGTATTTTTTTATGGCTCAAAAAAATACTTTACGTATCATAAATACAGTGAGAAGCACACTCACTGTATTTTTGCGTAATTTTGCTCCATAGAAGAGTCCCGATTTCCTAATTATAACTACATTTTTAACTATAATTAATACATCAAAGCAATAAAACAGTTACTTTAAACATAAAGTAATTCATTTCCTACCATTTTATATAAAATAAACACAAAAGCTTTCAAAAGAAAGCCACAAAAAAAATTACACTGAAAAAACCTTTTTAAGCTTTGCGCGCCGTTTACTCAAAACTACCAAAATGCACTCACTGTACTTATAAATTGTGCGGCAGTGTAGTGGTCCTGAAATTCGCAATTCTGTCGCCAAAGTTCATACCATGTTGAAAACACCGGTTCTCGTCCGATCACCGAAGTTAAGCAACATCGGGCGTGGTCAGTACTTGGATGGGTGACCGCCTGGGAACACCACGTAATGTTGGCTTTTTGCATGTTTATGTACAAATCTTTAATTTGCATTGCATTTTTATGATCTTAATTTTTCTCAAACAAGGCTCAAACCATCATCCAACCAACGTCATTACCATTAGTGGTCCAGAAATTCGCTATCAACGTTCTTTGACCTTTGTCTTTTCAATTGATTTTCTTAGTTGTTTGATGATATGGATGATGAGTGCAGTTCCCAATGAAATATTTGAAAATAATTATTACTCTTTGGCTAGTAAACAAAATTTACTGGCTGACTGACTAATGTCTAAACCCGATATTAACAATACCTAATACCAAGATAAACAGCACCAAGTGGACTATTTGCACATAACATTAGCATGTGTATGTACAGCAGACCGGACGCACGCGCTCGTGATAAGGGTACAGGCGTACAGCGATACGACCAACTGTGGCAATGTTACGCAACCTCAAGGCTAGGTGCTGTTCCAAAGAGCATGAACAACGACACCATGTGGAGGGCAATGTCCATTACCAGTTGCAAGATATAAGAGCTGAAATAATGGGATCCAGTGGCTGTCCTGGGCATCCATAAGCCAGTCTTGACTAGATGGATCGAGAAGAGGGAGGTCTTTGTCCAGCTGTGGGATGACGTACGCTAGTTTAATAAGAAGATACAGGACAGGAACGGATGGGTGAGGATCATCCCGTAAAATGCTATACGAGTAGGTTTGTGGGGATGCGAAAGTAATACAATTTTTCTTTCAGGAGATGTATTCAGTCAGAGGCAATTCTTAGACAGCATACATTGATGACTTTCTATTTATCAATTTCAGATGCAGATATTGGCTATACATCAGCCAGCATTGGATCACCAAATCCACCAAGCTTCTGTACAGCTTTTCCGCTGCCGCAATTATTTTAGTAAATGTTGTTGATACAGTTCCGATGCGGAAGTCAAGTTATTATAGCTGTATCTTTACAGGTGTTTTTTGCTTGTATGAATCGGGTATGGCGGAATAATAAGGTAACAATAACACACCTAAAATAGAACCTTATAAAAGAATTGCCTTAGTACTATTAATTATTCTAATTAGATCCCAATGGAGATTGAAGTCTACAATAATAATGCCGTTGATTTACATCTAAATCAGTTGCGGTTTGTAGATGTATGTCAAAGTATTAATTAAACAACGACATTCATACTTTATCAGCACATACAGCAACTAATGGGGCGAAAACAAGCTAATCAGTTTAGTCTAATTAAGTGTTTTATTTTAATGAGCAACAATGTATTTATAACTCGACATTGAAAAGGAATAATAGTTGTACTTGATGCTAGAAAATATGAAAATGAAGATGGTCGTCGAAAGGATGATCAGAAACTAATAAAAGTGTCAAAGCCAGCATGTAGCAATAACAATTTCTACTGGATATCCTGTGCTTATAGGTAAAATAAGTGTCACCACTTAAGATCTTAAATATAACAAAATCAAACATAAATCTGTTAAACGAGGACATTTTATCAAGTCAGACAAAAAATAAGATCATCAATTAAATAAACATTAAACAACACGCCATAAAATCAGTGGTTTTTATGTTCGGTGACGAGGTTCAACAAAATGACACTAAAATTGTAAACACAAGATAACCGTTAAAACGAGTCACGGTAAATATAACAACATACCTAATGGTTGTTGATGACGTCATCATGTTAACGTGATCGGACATTAAGGCAATTTGGGAGATTGACGATTTATGACGCGTGACCTTCTGACCGAATATTTAAACTAGATGATTGCGATTGAACAATCAATCAATAGCATAGAAAAAAATTGTATCACAATAACAACAATTGTATTGGAAAAAGAACCTAATATAAGTACTTCTCTAAATAATGAAACAAAGAAACCAGACCGAAATATGAACGTTTAAGACTTTCAGCGTTCTACGTTATATAAAATTCACGCCAATGGTATTCATATCTTGAATCATAAAAAATTACGAAAAGTGGATTGAAACTTCGAATGGAAGATTTCTGATCGATACTTATCAGACGATATCAAAAAGTGTTGCGTAATACCACCAACAAAATGACTTATTTTATCAACACTATTTTCACCGTCTACTTAACACACATGACAATCTGATATAATATCGTACGATGCCATATCTTTGCTATCACGGCTGCGGTATAAGGGGTCCATTCTAGATGTCATACCGTTAATACCACTCACTGATAACGAAGCAAGTAAAAGTACTGAAACTAATCAATACACTGATTAGATACATTCGTGCGTCAATAGCTTTGAGTTGCTATCAGCGGTACTTCTAGTTACACAAAGCAGAGATGAAAATACACTGGTTTCAATCAATCAGTTTCAAAGGAAAACCAGTAAAAGTTGATGCATTAAAAATAAATAGACTGCTGCGGAAAGAACCTGAGGGTTGGTAATCTTATCCAAGACACGGACTTATTATTAGGAATGATTTTTTATAAATTGGCGTGGAGAATCACGATCTTACATCACATGATGAAAATATCAAGCATGATATGATTAGTGGATGTGATGATGATAAGTGTGGTATAGTTTTAACGATTGATAATACAGTTATGGATAGTGCATTATGCATTACACAGCCAAACGGCATTTTGATATGCAAGATCTGAAATATTGGTGCTACTGCATCTGTAGTAATCTAATCTCAGATGTAAAGAGTAGAAACAGCTGTTTTAGACTGTATAATTCGTTATCTCTTCATAAAGAGCGAAGTCAAGGATGATCGAATAGGCATACGTGCTGCGTGTAGTGTTTACGAGTGTCCACATTGTGATAGCCTCTACCTTTGGCTGCGTCGTGATATTGATAGCCATACGCTATCACTTCTTGTTTACCGTTTCGTACCTAGTTATCAATGTAAAGGTATGTATAACTATAACTTTTTTTACGGAGCTGAGGTGATGAATGAGACGCAGTTAGAACATAATAATAAAATAAGGCACAAGAATTTTGTACTCGTATTCACTCTTCAACGTCAAGAGCAAATCCATCCTTAATAAAAAATAAACAGTTGTCTCGAACAAAGCACAATAAATATTTGACAAAAATACACTTTACTTTTCACTGGAATGCAGTTGCCCATTGTTTAGATCCTTAAGATACCAAAAATGGGCAACAGCGCGTATAAAATTATGAATATTGTAATGTAATTAAACAAAAAATAATACTAACATTTAAGCAAACTTAGGCAATCTACATAGACTCTCAGTAAATGTAATTAATGTATCATTCATTACATAGGAACGCCTATCTAAAGTCGCTGTTGAAATAAGTAATGTAAATAACATGATAGCAAATGTTGTAAGTTTAAATAATGAGTTATCATTTCAGTCGTAATGGGATGACAACAATGAGTGCTAAGATAATAATGTTGATAAGTCACGTTCTAGAAACGAACACGACGTGACACGTAGATACGAAAAGATTTGTAAATACACTTTTTATGAAACATAAAAAAGAAGAAACTGATACAACATGTGCATGTATGATAAAGCATGCTGTAAATAAAAAATAATGTTTACCTACATTGCACATTGCACGTTCGATATTTTACACCTAATATACTACAGCGACATCATGAAAGTATTTAAGTCCATAAGAAAAACTTACTAATTTGGAGCAAGTGATTCTAAGAGGTCTTCATCAAATGCAAACACACTCATATCCCCCCCTACTAGGGGTCCCCAAATAGGGCACCTAACTCCCAGACTCAAGAACAGACATATAAATTCACGGTTCCGGCTGGGCATCACGCCGTAGGCAGTATCACCACGTGCCGTCTCCTTTATTTGTGGTATCCCTATACTACTCACACCAGATAGACGCGTATCTATCGTATCATCAAAGAAAGGTGCAAATTCCTAGGGTTTCCTGGTGCCGTCTACGCCTAGACATACGACCACGATAGCGTGTCGACGTCACGCCTTCCGCGTCGCCGTCGCCTTGACATTTGTGATTCGAGCATGGCGGCCAGCTCAGCTCATCCGTTGCATAATTGGCGACATTTAAATCTATTTGGAGAACACTCATGTATGTGTGCATAGTCACGTGCAAACAAGCGTTACATTACATGTCATGTCTCTCAACTTTTCTTTTACTAAATTTGAATATCATCAATAAAATCTCGAAATTACTGGCCACATTTTGTTTCTTTATAGTTACTCATTCAGAATATTTACATTACAATTTTATGAGCGTTAACACGTTTTTTTTATTGCGAATGACGTCAAAAACAGATGTCACCTACATTTCTGTCATCTCTAATAAACATAATGATTTTATCTTTGCTAATATATTCTTTATTTACTATTGGCAACGAGTTCGCTGGTTTTATTCTTTGTGAGTTTTATTCATCCGTCATGTTCGGTTAGCTAATGTTGATTTTGTGGTTTTATTTTTTATTTTAGTTTGTGTTGTCAAGTCTCGTGAGAACATTCCGGCAGTTTGTGCTGTGGCATCAATCTAACAATTTCATCACGTAACTACCATTTAAAAATATATATTTCCTGGTACTAAATCATGCCAAAACTGATGACATCAGCATAAAATCTTCATTAAGTAAAGAAGCTCTATTTTTATGACCGCAGGCATTTTCTAGTACAACGTTTTAACATATATATAGGTATATACATGATAGTCTAGTTGGCGATTTCATTCATTCGTGTGCTGAATATAGCATCGTCTATATTACAAAGTAACAACACGCGGTTGGATTAACGTCAAATGAACGAAATGTTTTATTTTGTCTAACTGCAATCGTGTGGGAAGCACATTAAGACAACTTTGAAATATCAAAGATATTAACGACTGTTTTCATGGGAACTATTATTCTGCCACGCTACACTATAAATAGAACTCACAACAAAAATAGAGTCGTCGTAATAGACCACTAAGTACAACTTTACGTGGTCGACCTTGAAGGACCCTAAAATCGTGCCCTTTCAAATCATCAAACTGGGTACCGGACAAAAGGCGCCAGCGCCACACAACCACATGATGTGATCACGTGATCAGAATACATAATGAATAATCGATATCCACAAGCTGCAGTAGGTAGGTACACAGGTATGCAGACAATCGCGGAGCCTTGAATTAAGACCTGTCTCAATCTCAAGCGACGTACAATGCAAGTATTGGCGGTCAAGAGCGCGTGACGTCATGCCATTGTTGTGTTCGTCCATCTCCAGTACTGGACAGTAATTCAGGGAATCAACAGAGTCGGAATTAGGTCTTAAGTAATTTCCAAGAATTTCAGCGAAACTCGTGGGCTGTCGTAGATGATGATGATGAAAAAGTAACCACAAAATACTAAGTGACAGACAGAATAAAAACAAATAGATTTTAATAAAAGAAGAATATGTAGATAGGTAGATGACATGTTGTTAAACGTAATATAAACATCAACTGAAAAAATGACTCGCAAAAGTTCCGGGTGTATAGAAAACGTAAATGATTGTGTGAATCTAAAGCCTCTGCGAAGACCATTCATCGACACAATGGTCCACGCAAGCTATACGTCAAACCACGTCAAACGTAACCGTGTCACACAACACAACAATGGTGATATGATAACGGTGTCCTAAAACTGGTAATATCTACTGATCGTCTGCATTGACGTCAACAATATTTGCAAAGCGATCTGTTTCACGATTTTCATTTCTTTCGGGTGTCGTGAGAAGTGAATAAAAGTCGCGGGTTTCATATAGGCTGAATGTCTCTACATTTATATTGAATGTAAGCTGCAAATATTTTAAGAGATGAACGAGCCAGATACGTCGAAATAAAAAGTTTGCGTCCATACAAAATGTTCCTGCCGATCGGGTCAATTTGTATGGGAGGCCAATTTTGTTTCGACCTATGTTCCTCGGGCAAAGGTATTCATTTTCCTGGACCGGTACATACCTCTTAAAATAAGTATTTGCAGCGAATATTTTAACACCCTACATAGTTTTCTGAAATTTCCTTTAAATATTTTGTCCGAAGTGGCTATAATGACCATTTGTTACGGCCCGTTACGCTCTGCCTACCCTGCAAAGAATACACACATGATGTGTGTGTGTGTGTGTGTGTGTGTGTGTGGTGTATCATCTGCATTGATGTCACCGAAATTTGCAAAACGGTCTTTTTCAAGTAGACATGTAAGCAATAGCTTTTCAGTTCGGATCTGACGCTGTGTCTGACGTAAGCGCTCGCCTCAGTTTTCTTTCGACCCTAATTGGTCTCAAGACTCCAAGATCAGTTCAGTTCCCACAATTCATGCCAAGCCAATTGTTGTTCTCAGTCACACGTGGCGTGTTGCGTGTGCATTGTGCTAAATGTTAGAGCGTTCCCTCAGCTACCTCCATGTTCCCTCTCATTGTCTGCCGGCGACCGAGTGGAAAATCTTACTCCAATTACCAGCCGAAACGAACCGAGATGGTTTTTTGCTGCTACAAAAGGCATTTAATTGTTGCCGTTTTCCCAGGACTTGCTACATCTCTTTCGAGATTGTTGTCTGAATTGTAAGCTCGTATATCCACAGTTAAAAACCCAGTCTAGTCACTAAATGGGATCACGTTAAAACAAAAGCACACATTCAAATACTTATCAAGGTTTTTGCACAACTCACGACAAGTTGAAGAGAAGCTCTTATAGCGGGATTTTACGTTTGCGTCACGACTTTTTGCGGAGATTTGAGCACTTCTTCAATTTGTATATTTAGCGGAATAAGTAAGCAGTGTGTTTTACATAGAAGTATTAATATATTCTCTCTAATAAGTAGTTGGGGAGCTACATCGTTCCTAGAAGAGCGTGCGAAGCTTCCCACTTCCCACACTCAGCACTTTCCAATGTTTTTGCAACCGGTTTAGTTCCTACGAGGGGAACCAATCTAAGGAACCCTAGCATCTAACCTAACACCAGTACACTAGCATCTAATTTCTAATTCAAAATAGATACATCAGATATACACTTGAACTCTTTAAAATCAACAATGGTGAAACAAGTTTGCGATCTTTTAACTCTGAATAAAACATTCCGGGACACAAAGAGATTTGAATTTCAACATTATGCTGCCGTTGAAAATGTACATAATTTTGTGGCACAGAACTTGTTTGTGGTATACCCAGTTGACCTTAGATGGAGGTATTACTTACATCATACGATCTGAAATTCTGAATATACAAAGCATTCGTACAAAGTTGCAAGTATTAGAATATTTGCGTTCCTCCTTCTACTGGGTTTTAAATTGTAACGTCTATCTACATACATACTGTAA
The DNA here is from genome assembly GCA_027580185.1 of Tuta absoluta. NCBI lineage: Eukaryota > Metazoa > Arthropoda > Insecta > Lepidoptera > Gelechiidae > Tuta > Tuta absoluta. Next base: position 790,458 of record JAQAHW010000080.1, read on the forward strand.
AGATGATGTCAATTGATGTCTGAAGATATATAAAATAACATCAGCAGATACCAAACTTCAAAACTTTTATTTCCAAGTAGATTCACATGAATACTTTCAGAAAAAAAAACTACGTTAGAGTATATTAATTTAAAATTATGTCATTGGAAACTCCAGACATCTCCAGATGACGTAAGAGCGGACTAAGGGGTTTGAGGGCCTTAAGGGAAATCCCACAAAAATGTGTTTTAGGCGATGGGCTGACAACCTTTCACTATTGTGATACAAATTTTCTATGATGTCTGAATATATTTGTCAGATATGGCGACAACGACCGTTATTACGGCCGTTTACGCTCTGCGTGGTGTGCGTATAGACACACATAGTATTAGGTATACCTAATAGTTTTATTTCGTTTTAAATATCAGCTAAGCCCAGAAGTAAATTCGCGAGTAAACTGGTCGACCTTCGCAAGACCTGTTTCGGAGTCCGCAAACATCTGTATTTGGCCATGCGAAAAAACGGAACGTGACTAAGGAAAACGTGACGCTATACACTCCACTTGAGGTCTGTAAGGTATATTAAACATTCAACACAATACATCTCTCATAAAAGGCGGAGTTCCAAATACGTCGGCTATTTAGAGATATACTTTATTATTTTAATCACGTTTACTTCTTTGAGCGCTTTCGGTTTCAATTCCTGTTTTTGGCATCTTACGTCCTCTAAAACTTATCTCAAATTGTTTATTTTGGTGTTCTCAATTTTAAATTGCTTCTTTTTGCATTTCCCAATTTTTTTTGTATTTAGATTCCGCCATATTTTTGACTATCAATAAAAAAATTATCGCTTAAGCATGACTGGTGTTCCGAATGCGTGTTTAACTGTGTTTATGGTGACGACAATTTATCGGTCGATTATCGGCACATGCCGGTATTGTTAGGCTACTTCTGGGCACTCTGTGGTCTTGCATGCTAACGGCTGCCAATGAGCTCGTCGACATTACACCCATGTTGATGAGAATGCTGTCTGTAAACCTGATTAGAATTGTAAGTACCACTCAAGTTAGCTAGACATGTCATGAATGAATAATGCAACTTGTTTTTTGTAAGACCGAACCGAAGTAACTTTTATGGCCATGAAAAATATTGATATTTTGGTGTACCATTTTAAACATGTAACTGTACACGCGATACCATTTCAATAACAATATTTCCGTCAAATTCCAAAGAAAGTTTGAATCTAAACATCAGCCAAGCGAGTTGTTTCTTAAATTCAGTTTTGAAAAGGTCTCAAAAATTTCGACGTAGTTGGTTTCTCATCACGGGATTGTGTTAATTTCTAAAGGTAACCTCACATCTGCCAAACTCCAGTCACGAGACACGGAAGCCGCCGCGGTGCACGCAGAAATAGACTAAAATAAAAGAAACGGAGGGGAATGGAAAGGGGGAACGTGGAAGGAACCCGGGAGGGTATAACTACCATAATGGACTCAGGAACAAAACTCGCCCAATTACCTGGAACAAAAGAAGAGAAGGTTATTTATACTGTGGATCACGCCTAAGGTTCACTTTGCTAATTAAAAAGAAAAACACATAGACATAGCCCGTGATTTTTATTCATAAGGGTTTGGCACATATCAAAAAACCAATAAGGCAAGAACTTCCAGGCAAGAAGTGTAATATTCAGAGTTTATCTGCTAGCCATGATTTTTTGCCATCACAATGTAGACCAACCATTAAAAAAACATACTTACCAAAACCGGAATTATAAATCGTCGACCTGTAAAGATCGTAATCCTGATGGCGCCAAAAAGATTACTTAAACAATTGAGGAAACGAAACAGCGCAAAAACTCTATGGGTCAATAAAGCCATAAAAGAAGAAAGAAGCTTTAAGGATTTCGAAGAGGTGTTACAAGAGAATGGTGGAAGAACGGTATTTGCGATAACTTTTGTTATTACCTGAGGCGTGAAGCTGGGTGGTCAATTAATACAACAAAAACTTGCACTTGTAACGGTCCCGTGTACCGTATTGTAACAGTCGTTCATACGTCAGAAGATCAGCTTTGTGAAATCATGTGATTTATGAAACTGTGAATTTTGTGACGTCAATCAAATTTTCATTGCAAGTTCGTGTTTAGAATTTTGCGAAAATTGTGTATGGATTTCCTGTTAATCATTTTCAGATACGTTTCCTCTGCAGGGTGCTAATTAATTTAACATACTTAGTATTAAACTTACATGTTTTCGGTGTTTAAGTGAGTCAGAATATATTTTTGTTGGATGATGCCAGCTTAGTGTAGCATCGCCCCATTTCTTTTCCATGTATTGTGTATTGCAATTTTAGCCGATGGGCTGACTTGTTATTAAGGTGATACACAGTTGTCTGACTTACCCTTTAATGTTTGTCAGGCGTGGCGTAAATGACCGTTTTTACGACCGTTTACGCTCTGCCTACCCCGCAAGGGATACGGCGTGATATATTTTATAATATTATATGTTTGTATGTATGTTGAGTTAATTACTAACCCTTTGTTCTTAGCAATGATGATACTGCGCATGATGATGAATTTGAACTAGGTACCTATCTAAAATTAAGTATAGAAGGCCATTAAAAAATCATAAGAATTGAGTTCGTTTTAAGGTGCAGTAGCACTTACTGCCACGCAACGCAAAGACCTACGTGGATGTCGTGTTAAAATGACATTAGGGAAGAATAAGGGTTGGTGGCAAGTACAAATTAAAAGAACATTCTAGAAAATAGAAATAGAAATGCTACAACTGTAGGTAGAACAAGCAAATAGTATAACGTTTTGTTTAGACAAATAAAGTATAAAAAATTTAAAATAAAATGAAAACTAAAAGAAAAGGTTTTTCAAATTCTACTATTGCCTGATCTATAGAAATAAAGATTCTAATGTGATTCGTGTTAAGGCGCAGTAGCATCTTCGAGAAGTAATTACAGCACTCCATGCTACCACCTAGGTGGTGCCGTGTCAACATGACATTAAGGAAGAATTAGGGTTGATGGGTTGTTGTATGTAAAACGAAAAAGAAAATATATTTCTGCAGAAAATAAAAGCGCCAAAGAAGAAGATTCTCTAAGATAGGAAATAGTATAAAAAAATTCACGCCAACGCAGCACTGACCTTAATCGTCTAGGTCACAACAGTTTCAGAACTTCATTAATCATTACATAAAAACTTAAAATAGCCTCACATTAAAACGAAATTATATTTAGTGTGTAAGCGTACTCTAGCGTGTCTTTATAGGTCAGAACATTTCCAAATATCCGCTAGCTTTTTCCATTACATCCCTGGTTGCACGAACGCGAAGACACGGAATGTCCGTCGGCAAGCACCATTGTGTGTCGCACGCGATGTGGAAAACTTGGTGCTGGCACGCGAGCTGGTCACGCGACGCGTGAGCACCCTGATGTCCGTTTGGAGTATGTTGATGGTCTGAAAGATATACGAGGGGTTCCCGAGAATGTTGTACTGCAGTTTTTAACTATCGCGATCACGCATATTAACTCAAAATACTGAAACAAGGTTTTAAGTGATTTCCGGTGGAGATCGACAAAATCGAAGGAAGAGGGTATGCAGAAATGCATACTACTAAAACTATAAAAACTTCATCTACCCACCCGCCAAACATCAGTTGTTCCCTGATCATGGCCCATGCAACAAATTGTCTCCAAGACAATTCAACAAAAATAAATATCGCGGTTAGAACCCCGTTTCAGTATTATGAGTTGTATTGCAGCTTTCTGTGTACCTATATGTGATGTTTACTTGCTACTTGTATGTACGTACGGTGTTGTAAAAGCATCTTAGTAAGGAGTAAAATCATCCAGGGAACGGGGAGCTTTCCCTATGAAAGCACTGTGCTCGACAACAACAATCAGCTTGCCAATCATGGTCATGATCGGTATGGCAGCAAGAAGAGGCCTATGTAGTGGACTGTTGGTGACGATGATGATGATTAGCCTGGAAACACGTCTGAGTCTGAGCCGTGATATCCGCTTGCGGTGCCGCAGACCATTACGACTCCAGCCCATTATTCCAGTCGGTCTGCTGGGCATAATTGTGTATACTGTCTCGGTCATACTTCACAGACCGCTAGACCTCCTTTCGTTTGGAACTTGACATTTGGAGGGACATCACTTGTAAAGGTAAATGTGATTACAATTGAAAGGTATAATACACACTCATATCGCACAAACCCGTCGCCTATAGTTGTAATATACATAGAACTTCCTTAGTCGCCTCTTACGACATCCGTGGGAAAGAAATATGGTGATGCTATTCTAAGCCGGCATCACACGAAAATTTAAAGATATGAAAGTTGTTAATTTTTTATATAATTCACAGTTTTTCAGGCCGAGTTTTACAGTAAACAAAATCGTTTTCATGAAAAAAACATACATTTAATCAAATCGCGTTATTTTAGGATTCAACATTGTCATCATAAAAACAATTTCGTTAAAAGCATCTGTACGATAATTGGTGGTCACCGAGCGACACGCACGAAGTTAAATTTCAACGAAAGCGTAGCCTGAATAGACATGATCAGTAAAAGTGGCGCTATTATACAATATAATTCAGCTTACATTATTATTCTAATCAGAACAACATTATCTCAACCCTGACATTTCATGTCAGGTTCCGTGCCGAGCAGTCCTAACTCCGATTGTGGCGGAGCGTGAACTTAGCCCTTTAGCTGAATGTGACGTAGGAAAGACAACTGATAGGCATGCCGCATAAGGTCAAATGCTTTGCTTAGATCTAGGACCAGATGATAACAAAGTATAACTTACATGGCAGACATTATAAAGGAAGCAGCTGACTGTTAGGTCAGAACCATCAGAACATAGTTTAACGAGTGATTGATTAATAAATAAAGATAAACAATAAACAAAGATCAGATTCAGAAATTTTACTATGAGATGCTTTGGACAAACTTTATGATATTTTTGGCCTTACTGCAACGGGTTACGGAATATAATACGCCGTAACGCCGGGTTTAGTATAATTTATCAAACTTGGAAGTGGTAATCATAAATAAATATTGACATGCTATAGTTTATTAAGTACCTACGCATAGAGAATTTCACACAAACTTGTTCTTCTTCTTATTCTCTAAATCCAAAGATTTACTCCACCATATAGAAAAACGGACTTACTGAAGACGCTGGCAAATAGAACATAGATGGTCTAAGTATATTAGCTTAAGATACTTCTTCTTTGACATTTCCTTTATGAGAATGAGTCATATAACCATCGTGAACTTCACTCTGATGATCTTTGGCATTTCGTGTCTGTACAATTGGTCTCATAGCGTGATTGAGCCACTTACGCCATTGAAACTTTTATTACGGCTCTTCGTGATTCTATCAAATACGTTTTTCAAAGCTCTGATGTTCGTGAACTAAATCGAGCACGACTTTTGTATCATTAAGTAATTGTGTGGGTGGTGCTAGTAGGATTTAAGTAGTATCAGCTGTGTCAAATTATTTTAAACTAGCGGCCCGCCCAGCGGTTTAACCCGCTGCTCACCGATTTTCTACGGGAAACAGACCTTTCTCCCGACATAAATCATACATAAAAACTTCCTCTTGAATCACTTTATATTTTAAAAAAAACCTATCCAAATCTGTTGGGTGGTTATGAAGATTTAAGCATACACACAAACAGACGCGGGAAGCGACTTTACTTTATATTATGAAGTGATATATTTGACAACCAAGTAGATTATTTTCATCAACACAAAATCAGAGGGTTAGCGGTATAATAACGCATGCATGCTTCTAAAGGAAACAGCTACGCATTTTTATCCACATTAGGTCTGCTATAGGGAGGACTTTTATAACAGATCAGATGGTACTACTCGTACCGAATAGCTTTTGAATTATGGTAAAAACTACCTGATTAGGTAAACTTCTATAAGGTAAGGTTGGGAATTTAGGATGATGATACTTTCCGTTCCCACGATTGCCTTATTTTTATATCATACTCGTAGACATAGATGTAACGCAAATTTAAAAACCCTGATAAATAATAATGTTATCTTTGTTTGTTTTTTATTGTCTAGGACATAGGACAGAGACAGAGTCTAAGATGGAGCGAGCTGACCCAGAAGATGCCTGTTCACTATTACTTTGAAGAGATTAGGGTTACATGCGTTTGGAAACACAGACGCAGGTAGTGAGTTCCACTCTTTAGCAGTGCGCATTATAAATGATGACTGGAAGCGCTTAGTCCGAATTGGTGGAATGGCAACCAGGTATGGATGGTATCCGGCTGTGTGTCTGTGCGGTGCTTTATTTTTTGCGTGTTTTTTTTTTCTTTTTTTAAGGAACAGCAGACTTTGAAATGACTTTAGGGAATATCTTCACGTTGTCCAAAATTTTAGAAAAATGGCAATCAATGACAGGCTTGAATTTAAATAGGTAGCCCTGAGTGTCAGTCCGCAGAGGCTTGTCACGTGGGGGTCCACGCAACAGTCGCATGTGGCAACCGCAGAAATGGCGATTACACGACTTTATTAATTAGCTTAACCTATCAAGATCTTTGATTGACTTGTTCCGAGAAATAATTATAGCGGTGCTATGCTAAATTTGTTACTAATTCTTTAGGTAAAAAAGGGCATAATATATGTAATTGAATTAAGCTTCAGAATTACTTATTCGCCTATGCAATTAACAATTTGAAGCTCTGATCGACATGCATTTAAATGCGTTTTGAAATACCAACCAAGTGAGAGGTCCGTATTGTCTTTACTCACTAACTAATTTTAAGCAGTTTAGGGGCTGAAACTATATTGGACTTTTGAAGCCTTATTTGATAGAAACGTCCACTCAAGTCTATATAGGTTCGCATTGCTATGACCTATGACAACGATAGACATCAGTGGAGAGGCAAACAATAGTTTAGGTCCCTTGTTTAAGTAGTCAGCGTACAATCAATCAATTTATTTATCAATTTCAATATACAGTTTAACAAGAATTTAAAGCACCTTAGAAGACCCTGCGCAAACAGTATAATAATAGATTCAGAATGCTGATGGGCCTGAGACGGTATTGCAGTGCTTCGGGGATGCTGGCGGAAGCCGAGGTGGATAGCTTTACGGCTATAATAAGGAAACGCACAGCATCCTTGATTAATCGCGTACGGTACAGCTCCAACAGCCTCCTGAAGGGTGTCGCGGCGAGGCTGGATGCACCCGCGTGCATCTCGCCATAGACACAAACATTACGTATTTTAATTACTAATTTGTTTTTTTTTTTATAATGCCGTGTGATGCCGGCTTAGAATAACATCACCCCATTTCTTTCCCGTGGGAGTCGTAAGAGGCGACTAAGGGACTCGAGGGTGTGTATTGCAATTTTAGGCGATGGGCTGACAACCTGTCACTATAGCGATACACAATATTCCTAATAACCCTCAAACATTTGTCAGACGTGGTGTAAATGGCCGTTTTTTGAGGCTGTTTACGCTCTGCCTACCCCGCAAGGGATTATAGGCGTGATAATGTGTGTGTGTGAGTGTTTTTTTTTATTTATACGGGTGCTAACATTTTGTCCGACTATCGTTATTTGCCACCCGCGAGTTGGAAACGTTCCAATATCGCTGGTGAATGATACCGGTTAGAAGGATACGTTTCGTTTACGTTACATGATTCGCATAAAGATTCATTTCAAACTAGCTGTTGCGCGCGACTTCGTACGCAAGGTGTAGTGACTAGTGAGTTAGTGTAGTTGATGTATGCATGTTGTTCAAATAAATTTTCATCAGTCTCCGAAAATGTTCATAAATATGAAAATAAAGGAAGCTCATTGTCGTTTTTGGGAAAAACGTTGTTACTAAACATCCCATGAGTATGACAGGTATTTTTTTTATTTTTTTTTTATTTGTATCACGAGGATAGAGCGCGGGCAAGATTTTTAAACTGGTTTTATTTAGACAATTACAGCTAAAAAAATCAGAAAACAATATATTATGTTATTGTCAAGGATCACAAGTCAAACTTTACTTAATAGAAAAAATCCCAAATCACCTCTATTTGGCTATTTTTTCATTAATATGTCTACAGTTTTAAAGTTATGACCAAATTTTTTATACTATTATTCAGATACATACCTTTTCTAGTAAAAATTGCGTAATAAGACATTGTTACGGTATTTCTCTAGTTTCTATGTCGGAAAAACCTTAAAATCTCGCGAAATAAGTATCTGTTTTTCTCTGGCGGAGCCCGAATGAAAGGGACAGATTATCCAGGTGCCTTAGGCGAAGGTAGTGCGCGGGCAGGATTATAAATCCGGTTTATTGAAAACAACATATGTTATTGACGAGGATCTTATAGATAAAGATATACTATGCCATGGCCAAGGTTATTAGGCCATGAATGCCATCTCCAGGCCATCGCTGTTGACGAATTTCTGACAATTCAAAGTAATCCTGGCGTTGCGTGGCCTGTAGCGTTCACACAATGACCCATCCATCCATCACATACTATAGTTTTATTTACATACATTAATAGCCAAAACAGTTACAGCCATTTTTTCTTTTCAATATTATGATTACAGTTTTCAAGTAATTACCAAATCAATAAGACATGAAGTAGATTAAGGGCATTTCTCTAGTTTCTACCGTAAAATCTTACGAAATGTTGAGCGCAAATGATTGGCTGTCTCTTTCTGGCGAAGCGCGAATTAAAGGGTCTGACTCTTGACTTTTCAGGAAAAACAAGGCATAAAAGCCACTTTGGGTCATGAATGCCAACTCCAGGCTCTCCAGACCATCGTCGTTGTACACAGGGCAGGGATAGGGGGTAATGGTACACAGTGACGGGCAAATTGCCACTCATGACGCGCATTTGGTCAGTTGACGAATTTTTGACATTTCAAAGTAACCCTGGCGTTGCGTGGCTTGAAGCGTTCACACAATGGCCCATCCATCACGTACAATTGTGTTTTTTTTACAAACAATAATAACCACAACAGTCTCCTGCTGGTAACGGACTTCCCCTATTCGGGAGTTGCCATACTCACCACTGGATTGGCGAACGCAGTGCAAGATATTGCTTTCACATGTGACGCTGCTGAATAAATTTATCTTCAGTCGCTGTTTGCGACACCCACGAGATGTGTTGTAGTGATGCTATTCTAAGCCGGCATCACACGGCACTATTGTGTAGGTACTGGAGCCTTTCACAGTATGGTGTTTCCTGAAGTTCGTCACTGTGCCTGTCACCTAGCAGCAATATTTGATTTGAACAAAATTGGCTTTCTCTTTAGATAAACTTGACGCGTGATGCCGGCTTGGAATAGCATCAACCCATTTCCTTCCCGCAAGTATCGTAAGAGGCGACGAAGGTTTTTTAGTGTCACTATAAAATATTTTTTTGAAACATACGATTATTTGCCAAACGCGGCTACCGTTTTTTAGGCTGTTAACGCTCTGCCTACCCCGCAAGGGATAAAACCGTGAGAAATACATGTTTTTGCGAACTTGCAAAATTTTCGAGTGCGGGCAGGATTTGAACCTGCGACTTTCGCATTACTAGTGGCGACGCCTCTTCCATCTGGGCTACCGCAGCTCATTGCTTGCCCGCCAATTTTGCAAGTGTATTTTAATGCCAGTAACGCTTGGCATGGCTCCATCTACCGGGTTAGTTTTGCAACTAATAACCGGCGACTAATTCTATCTTTACAGATTGAATGTAGTCTAAGCGATGAAAACCAGCGATAAATTGAGTACCAAATTTTAAAACACTTCCCGTGTTAGGTATACAATTTTTGCGAACTTGCAAAATTTTCGAGTGCGGGCACATCCTGCCCGGGAAGTGTTTTAAAATTTGGTACTCAGAAATACATGTGTTTGTAAACTTTCCGTAAGATTCCTTACGTCATCTTATACGTGTTCATACCATTACTTTTTATTTATATATTTTTATTTTATTTTAGTTTCTTCAATTCAAGTGATCAAAATTGTTTGACATGTTTTGTAAAAAGAAATATTTTTTCGGTTGTTTTTGCCAAAAGTGGTCAGAGTGCAAATTACCCAAAAAAGAGTTTGAAATATCATTAAAATTTCATACTAAAAATATTATGTGTATAAGCCACCTGCAACCCCATACCATTTCCATAAGCCCAGTAATTTTGACGATCATACTACCAAAGTGGTAGTTGGTGACTTTAACAGCCACAGCACCACCTGGGGCTACAGGGATACGGATGCTGATGGGCAAACGGTTGAGGAATGGGCGGACGCGCATGAGTTAACATTAATTCATAATGCTAAATTACCAGCATCTTTTAACAGCGGCAGGTGGCGTAGGGGATATAACCCCGATCTCATTTTCTGTAGCTCGAACATCGCTAAACAGTGCATTAAAACCATGTGCCCGCCGATTCCAAGAACCCAACATAGACCCATCATGTGTTCTATCCAATCTGCAGTTCGCCCCACAATCGTCCCATTCAAGCGCCGTTTTAATACGCGAAAGCCAACTGGGAACTTTACGCTCAGACAATTGACGACGCCCTTCTAAGCATACCACCTAGCGCAAAATGTTACGATCAATTTGTTGAAGTGATTGCCTCAGTTTAATGCAAATGTATTCCAAGAGGCTGTTATACGTCATATACCCCTGGCCTGTCCCGTGAGTCTGCAATCCTACTCAAAAGATATGATGAGCTGTTTCGAACTGATCCCTTTTCAGAAAAAACGGTGCAAATGGGTGAGGACCTTTTGGCACAGATTAGCGAGACCAGGCAGAAAAGGTGGACAGATCTAGTGACCAACATTGATCTGACACATAATAGCAAAAAAGCTTGGACGACAATTAGGAAACTCACGGGTGATCCCCCTCCAGCGGCTGCCCCAGGTCATGTAACGGCTGACCAAGTTGCAACCCAGCTCTTACTGAATGGGAAACCAGGCCGTCGCCAATCCACCGTCCCTAACTACAAAAGTTGTCCGGAAACCAGTACAGCAATTAGCAGGCCCTTTGTACTCACAGACATAATATACGCTATCAAGTCCCTCAAGTGCGGAAAAGCCTGTGGGATTGACAATATCTCAAGCGAACAAATAAAGCACCTAGGACCTGTGGCTGTATCATGGCTACTGGAAATGTTCAACAGCTGTCTTTGTTCTGCTTATATACCGCGGCACTGGAGGAAGTCTAAGGTAATCGCGCTACTCAAACCTGGGAAGTTAGCCGATGATCCCAAAAGCTACCGTCCAATATCTTTGCTGTGTCATACGTACAAGCTTTTCGAAAGAATGCTTCTAAACCGCCTTGTCGGTATTGCTGACCCTAAGCTCATTCCCGAACAGGCCGGATTCCGGCCGGGGAAATCCTGTTGCAATCAGACTCTAAACCTCACACAACACCTTGAGGACGGGTTTGAGCTGGGTCAAGTGACAGGCGTCGTATTTGTCGACTTGTCGGCTGCGTATGACACAGTAAATATTAAACGGTTGTTATGGAAGGTAACTGAAATGACTGGCGATCTTACTTTCACGAAGATACTCAGCGAGCTACTTCGAAACCGCCGCTTTCAAGTTCACTTTCTCGACGACAAAAGCCGATGGCGATCCCAAAAGAACGGTCTACCTCAGGGAAGCGTGCTGGCACCCATCTTATTTAACATTTACACTAATGACCAGCCTAGACCATCCAACACATCCAGTTTTCTCTATGCTGATGATCTGGCACTTGCGACCCAAGCTGCGTCGTTTGAGGAAGTAGAGTGCAGCCTTACTTTAGCGCTCAAAACGCTTAGCAGCTACTACGACCAAAACTACCTGAGACCCAACCCATCAAAAACTCAAACTTGCGTCTTCCACCTACGCAATCGCGAGGCTAGGCGAACCTTGGATATATCCTGGAAAAACGTGCCCATTGCTCATTGCTCTCATCCAAAATACCTTGGTATCACATTGGATAGAGCACTTACTTATAGACAGCATTGCAGCAACACCCAGCAGAAAGTGGCCTCACGCAACAATCTTCTACGCCGCCTCACATCCACCAATTGGGGAGCATTGCCCCAAGTCCTAAGGACTACTGGAATGGCCTTATCTTTTTCAGCTGGCGAATACGCTAGCCCAGTTTGGAGCCGTTCCGCGCATACTCGGCTGGTGGATGCAGCATTAAACGACACATGCCGGATAATTACAGGATGTCTGAAACCAACTCCTGTTGGAATGCTGTATCCTCTGGCTGGTATTGCTCCTCCAGGTGTCCGCAGGAAGTGGCGAGCTGATGCGAAAGGACGAAAAAAGAGGCTGACCCAAAGCACCCAATGCACCACTATACCCCGGTGCCTCAAAGGTTAAAAAGCCGGCATAGCTTCGCGAAAGAAGTGCCCCCTCTAGAAGGCGAAGCCTCATATGATCGCCTAAATCTCTGGCGGGAGGTGTACCCTGAAGCAACAACAATGCCACTTTCCGAGCAACTGCCCCCTGGGCGCCACCTTGCCTGGCCGACGTGGAAGTCTCTAAACAGACTCCGGACCCAAGTCGGCCGGAGTAAAGAAAATATGTGTAAATGGGGATTTAGCTCGGAAAGTACTTGCCAGTGCGGTACATCACCCCAAACTATGGCACATCTTTTGTCTTGCCCCGCGTGCCCTAGTACCTGCACACGCGAGGACCTGTACAAAGCAACGGACAAAGCTGTGCGTGTGGCTGAGTACTGGTCCAAATATATATAAAGCGCCAGAATCGATTCGCTAAGAAGAAGAAGACTAAAAATATTTTTCCTTTTATTGATCATGTTAAGTTTGTTCATTATATTATGAAGAAAATAGCACCTTGTAAAGGTATTTATTCATAATTAAATAAACTATTTAAACACTCGTCAAAACAGGAAATATTGGAACGGAAACGGCTATTTGCGGAAATGATTTTGTTAATAACAATAATATATATTTTGGATGCTGGTTTAAATTCCTACAAGTTGGTGAAGAATGTAGACATTTTCCTTTTTATTAAATGTCGTATTATTTTCAGATGTAATGTTTTATTTATTTCTTTATATTTTTTAGGCGGATTCACAAATATTGATTGTTAGATTTACTAATTATTCAACCTCCAAAATTTGCCTGATATTGAATTATTGACGAAAACGAGGATTGCTCTTACAGTAATTTCCTAGATTGGGTTCATGCTCATCTGAGCCCATTACCTGACGTACAAACTAATAATGAACTCCCTCATCAGTAACATGATCCTTGCTCCAGAATTTCTAGACGACTGTTTGACGTCATACTTTCTCCCTTAAGGTCAACATCCGATCGCCCTTGTTCGCCCAGGGCCACCCGCTAATTCTGGAGGAGGGGTTTATGACGTCATCCACAGGGAGGCTCAATATTTATGATTTATGAGGTTATAGGGTCTATACGCTGTGTGATAGCTGCTTAGAATAGCATCGGATCGTTGGATGACTCGGTGTCCTACACGAAAAGAAAGAAAGAATAGCATCACCCTATAAGAGGTGACTAAGGGTCTCAAGGGATACATGTGTATTGCAATTTTAGGCGACGGGCTGACAACTTGTCTCTGGTGATACACACTTTTCTGAATGACATTCAAATGTAGGTCAGACGTGGCGTAAATGTTCGTTTTTTGCGGCCGTTTATGACACACCCATGGGTAGAATTGGGGTGATGCTAATCTAAGCCGGCACCACACAGCAAACATCTGCACTGCTGCTGCTGTGAATACAAAATCATTGGACTATTGTGGCTGTTATTGTAAATTAAAAACTTGTGAGGGCGCCACTGGTCGGGTTTCGCTCGGCAAAGGCTTAAATAAATCCCTTACAAAAGGTCAGTGGTCCGATGTCCTTAATACACTGATTATCCCCTTATGACTTCAATACCTTAATCCAGTGTACTGTCAACGCCTACAATAGTGACGCGATAGTTACGTCACAATATAACGCTTAATAAAGTAAAATCCAGGACAATTCAGACAGCGCCATCTTGGCCCAACCTGAGCATAGCTTGTACTTTGCTGCTTGCTGTAAATAGCTGAAGCTAATACTTATATTTCCTTTTTTTTTTGTAAATAAATACATATTAGGTATCTACACATGCAGTATGATTTCGCCTTAGACTATTCTTTTCCCGTCTATTATGTATTGCAATATGCCGTATTTTACGGCCTTCAACGCTCTGCTCACCCCGCAAGGGATATAGGCGTGACATGTGTATGTATGTATCTCACAAACTCCTGAACCTATTTCGACGATTCTGACAAGGCTGCGCCAGGCTAACAACCTGTCACTATAGTGATACACGTTTTTTTTCTGGCGGTATCGACCGTATTTTACAGCCTTTAACGGTTTTCCTTCCCCGCAAGCATCCCGCAAAGGATAAACCCATTGATAGTTGCCGCGTCCAACTACTTCCCCTATCCAACCTCGCGTTTTAAACACCGTCCGAGACACGTCCTTTCGGAAGAAGATGATGAAATCACAGTAGCCACTGCTGCAGCCATTGCGAGTAGATCACACTCCACAAGCTCCTCAAGCAACCGACGCCCCCGCCGGCGGGGGCGCGGAGGTCCCTCATTTGTTCCCCATTTTGGGAACTACCGGCACGTGCCGGGTAGATTCAGTCTAATACGTTTTTCCCAGAGCAACTCGTAAGGGCGCGATTGAGCTGGTTGCTTGAACAACCAAAACACTTCTCCGGGTGAGCTCCTGCTCCCCACCATACAGTCAGGTGTAGATTTAAATAGCCCCGGGGTTAAAATCATAGGGTCAAGAGAGAAAAAAAAGGATAAAGGCGTGATAATTATGTGTATGTATTTATGTAGCTTTAATTAAGTCAGCGCCGTGTGATGGCGGCTTAGAAAAGCATCACCCTATTTCTACCCGTGTCTTAAAAGCTTAAGATTGAAACCAGGGAATAGGCAGTAGCGTTTCTTGTGAAACTCAATCACGTCACGATTTTCATCATATTTCATAGTAAAAGATTGCAAAAAATAAACCAATTTTAAACGCGTTTATACTAGTTTTTGTCTTGTTTTTATCTTGCGAAAGAAGCGTTATCTGTTTCGTAATTTTGTCGAAGATTGTTTAGACCTTGAATATTTTGCGAATCTTCACATGATATTGATATGTTATTTAATATAATTGATATGATCAGTCTAGTTTTATCTGTAATTTATCACAAATTCTCATCAGGACAAAATTATGTAATGGCGGGCGCACCCGAAAACAGATACAAATTAGTAGTAGCATGTAGTAGGCATGCCGTGTGATGCCGACTTAGAATAGCATCACCCCATTTCTGTCCCGTGAGTGTCGTAAGAGCGAGTATACAAGGTTTCATGTGTATTGCAATTTTAGGCGATAGACTGGTAACCTGTTACAATGGTGGTACACAATTCTCTGAATAACCTTCAAATGTTTGGCAGACGTGGCGTTAATGTCAGTTTTATACTGCCGTTTATATTTGCGTTTGTAAAAATGCTGTTCTTCTTCTTTTTGAGTGGGACACCGAGTCGTCCAACGATCCGATAAACCTGGTCGTAGAATTTTTAAGCCGCCTACTACCAGTAGCAGGCCTCTGGCATGTTTAACGACTGCCGTCTAAATAAACAAAGAAAGCAACCGGAACTGACGGCTTAACGTGCCCTCCGAAGTACGGACCATCTTTCATGTGTTCATCCTGCAATGTCCTAACCCGGCTGGGAACAAATTCACAAAGTGATAAATATCAACTTTGTGAGTGTCCCACCGAGAATCAAACACGGAACCTTTACGTCGCAGGCGTCGCACTACCACTACGTCACATCGGCCGTGGTGCTCTATCGCTCCCTTATACTACTGCCCGTGTGATGAACACTTGCTACTACTCCTTGGCATTATCATCATTAAGTAGCAATGGATTACTATGTCGTCAGCATATGTGATATTTCAAATCACCCAGTAACCTCTTGCCTTAGTGCCAGGTCTTTAGATAAGATAAATAACATTGTTTCTAAACGGAGTGTGAGGGACGTAGCGAAAACTTTGCAGGCATGGTCAGACCATGAAACTGTACAAATACTATGGAGCCTATTTTGAGAAACAATTTTCTTTTCGAGTTGTGCCATGGTACGCGGTACATGGTACGGCTCTAAAAAACAGGTCGCTAACGTAGAGTCGCATAGCCCTAGGGGTTAACCCTAGGGGAAAATTGTTTCTCAAAATAGGCTCCATAGTATTTGTACAGTTTCATGGTCTGACCATGCCTGCAAAGTTTTCGGTACATCGTCCCTTACACTCTGTATGTGAACACACCGATCACTTTGGATCGACAAACAAGGATCTTTGATATAGTGCCGTGTGATGCCGGCTTAGAATAGCATCACGTCATTTCTTTCCTGAGGGTAATATGTATGTGTAATACAATTTTAGGTGATGGGCTGATAAGCCGTCACTATGGTGATACTTTATTATATGAATGACCCTCAAATTTTTGTCTATCGTGGCGTTAATGTCCGTTAGTCGCTCTGTCTACCCCGCAAGCGATATAGGCGTGATGTATGTATGATATAGTACAGTGAGTAGGTAGATAAGGCTACTACTTTATCGCCCCATGGCTATGCCTAGCAGCTCCTCGAGTTACCAACTTACTTAAGGCGAGTGTAGCCGTCAACAACCTCGACATTGGCGCCATTTAAAAAAAAGTTTTCTTTTTATACAAACAATCTATCAGAATATCCCTTACCCAAGTTTTTAGTACTATCCTTAAGTAAAATTAGAAACTGCAAAATTAATGATAATTTTTGTAATTAAAGTTATTGCAAGAGATCTGAGATCTGAGATCTGAGAAGGGATCTGAGATCCCGCCAGAGGGCGCACGATGTAAACAGTTAGCTCCGTACAACTTTATTCAAAAAATAGTAAAAACGTAAATTTTGATGTGAAAAGTACACATTAGTAATAAATAAGTGATAAATACGCGGTGAAAACGTTTGTAGCAAAATATAACCAAGATAAATGTAAATAAAAACAGTGAAAAAATATTGTGCATAAACCCAAAAAGCGATTACTACTTCTAAATATCTAAGTGTATAAACCTAAAGTGAACAGTGAAAAAGTAAAATCAAAAAGAAAAACACAGTTTTATAAGTGGAAAAGTGTCTAAATTTTAAATTTACTATAATAACGAACTTCCATCGTCTAAATGTAAACAATGTACGAAAGTGGTGCCTAATTTCGCGATTAATGTCACTGCGATGATAGCCTTGTGCGTCGAACGCTAGACTCTGAATCCGTAGTGCTCGAGCTCGATACCCATCGGAATACATAACTTTTTTGTCTTTATTATTTTTTTATTTTTTATTATCCTGGACATTTAATATTGATTATGGGACCGAATTTGCAATAAAAGATTGCAATTGATTAATTAAAATTGAATTTGAAGACAACCGTTTTGTGAGTTTATGCTACCGAAAGTAACTCTAACACTTGAATATGGACCTAAATTGTATAGTATGCTGCAAAACCATCACAGGCAGGCATTATCTAAAATGCTCTGAGTGTACAAAAATATATCATGTTCTCTGCGCTCAAAGATCGGAAAAAATTTTCAATTTAATGACTGCCGAGAAAAAGCATAAATGGAAGTGTTTAGCCTGTTTGGCACAATCAAGGAAAAAGTCATCGGCAACTCCACCAAGTAAACCTGATGTGAAAGCCTCAAGTAAGTCTAAAATTATACAAGACCAGCCGTCGTCGTCTAGTCACCACGCAGCTGCAGTCCTCAGCTACCCTAATCCGGCAGTGACAAGACAGCAACATGGCTGTGTCGATACTGCAAGATCTACTTCAACTGAAACAACGTTAGATTCAGATTCTTCTTCTGTGGACGAAACCTCGGAAGACACTGCAATGTCAGATGACACCCAAACATTTTTGGCCGTACAGGAAAAACACGACAATATGGATCAACAAATCGACTGCGGAACATCTATAGAAGAATCTAATGAACAAAGACCTGACGCATGTAGTTCAATTATCAATGTACTAACGGAAAATTCGTTTCTCCCTCTACCTGAAGACGAAATCCTACAGAGCTCGACTGAGCCTAAAAGAGAGGAAGACAGTTTCTTGCACTCGAGTAAGTTTTCGCATAAGGCAAATGACACTCGTGGTCATAATGATGAAGAAAACTGTGCCTGGGTAAACTGTGCAAACCGAGTCAAGAATATTTCCTTAAATGATTTAAGTTTAATCGACAAATCAACTACTAACGGGACCAATTCAGCGTCGTGTAATAGTCTTCCGGAAACAACAGTTAATGACGAAGTATTAAAACTGAAATTGTTGAATGAAAAGCTACGAATGGAAATTGATAGCGCAGATGAAGTAATCAGCAACATGATGCTTGAAAATACACAAATAAAGGCACAATTAAATAAGGCGCAACGTTCGATAGAACTACTAAAACAACTCACGGCGAATGCAGTAACATCCTCCACACCTAAAAAAATATCTGCAAAAAAACACCTTCAAGTACACTCCGCTCATAAGATAAGTACATTTGAAACTGTTAAAAAATCTTTAAGGTTAAGTTTAACTAAGACAGTCATCTATCCAACTGGTTCGCTTTCTGAACAGGCCACGCAAACAGAAAACAAATACCGTACAGAGCCAGTAATAAAGATTAAGAAACAGATAATGCAAACGAAATACAAGAAACAACTGAAAAAGGCAAGACAGAAAATAAAGAAAATAGTTGGACGCCTTAATGAGTTAAAAAAAGATAATGATATGTTAGCCAACGCAATTTTGAATATTAGGATCAGAGATGAAAGTGATATACACGTAATTAACCAAAGCATCGAAACTGATAAGAGTAGAAGAAAGAAGATCGATACACCTCCACCAGATAGAAGCTTTATCCAAAGTCATCATAAGTCACCAAAGCCAGCAACGAATAATGTGAACCAAAATAAAAAGGTTCTAAAGCAAACCAACACCACTAAAAAGCTCCATAACATTTTTATTTTTGGAGATGAGCAAATACGGGGCTTGGCACAGCAAATGGTGAAGGATAGAGAAGGAAAATGGAACGACATATATAACGTAATCGGTTTCACTAAACCCTACGACTCAAGTATCAACATTCTTAATATGGTAGGAGATGTATTGTCAAATGTTACACTTACAAAAGACGATATAATTGTATTATCCGTAGGTAAACATGATAGAAACCCTTCTGATTTTTCCACTAACTTACGCAATACCTTCAAAATGTTAACCGATTGTAAAATTTTGTTATTGAGTGTACAAAGTAATGACTACTTGAATGTTGAGAAAATTAATACTGAGTTGCAAAAAATTACACTATGTTATCCAAACACCAAGTATGTTAAAATGAATAGCACAACCTCACACTATCGCTATGGAAAAGCTCATGACCTCAGGCAAATTTCCCCATATCAAATAAGTTTTAAGATAAATATTGAGATAGACTACTTAGCATATGAAAACCTATTCTTAAAAAACCCGATCAAAAAACAATTCACAAAAAATCTAACAACGGAATGCAATGTAAAGAGGGGAACAATTCCATATTATTTTAGAAAGATAAAGCAAAATCCTCCGAAAATTACGGTAAACCCACATGTCGATTTAGCTAAAAAGGGTACAATTCCCTTTTACTTTTCCTCTGCTAAAAAAATTGCTTTAACTAATACAGAACATAATGATAAGTTTTTTCGTTCACAATAAAGACAAACCTGAATTATTTCCATCTAAGTTAAATAAAGTAACAATGCTACATCAAAACGCTGAAGGTTTATTAAGTAAACTTGACTCGTTAGAGTTGTGTATAAATGAAATGTCTGACAACAATATATATGTAGACGTTATATGCGTGAGTGAAACTTTTGTAAGGAAAGGCAGTGAACAAAATATACAACTAAAAGACTTTAATCTAGCATCGAGTTACTGCAGGAAAAAGAAACGAGGTGGTGTCTGCATTTTAGTGCGGAAAAACCTTGACTATAAACCCATATCGTGGTGTAATGCTATGTGCGTAGAAAAGATATTTGAGTGTTGCGGAATAGACATACCACTGCATAATTGTTGGCTTTTCTGCATATACAGAATTCCAGGTTACAACGGTGCACATAAATTGACCAAGTTCTTAAGCAAACTAGATATTCTGTTAAACAGAGCATCAAAAAAAGCAGATCGTAAAATAATAATTTGCGGTGATATTAATATAAATGTTCTCATAACAGATCCCGCAACTAATTCATTTACAAGTCTTTTGAAAAATTATGGCCTTCATTGCCACATAAATAAACCTACTCGAGAGAACACATGTTTGGATCAATTTGCTAGCAATATTGATAATGCAATAGGTAATGTCCATGCAATATACTTTTCCGACCACGACACATGTCAAACTTTAGAATTTCAGTCCACTGTTGCAAAACAAAATAAAATAAATTTCTGGTACATTGAAACTAGGGATTACTCTCCTGACAATATAAGGAAATTTATTCACTGCTTAAGTAATTTGAGTTGGTCAGAAGTATTTCAAGAACTGAATGTAGATAGAGCTTTTGACATGTTTCATGAGCTCTTCTGCCTTTTCTATGAGTTATGCTTTCCAAAAAGAAAAGTTAAAATAAAAGCAGGCAATCAAAAACCAAAATGGATAACGTTAGGAATAAAATTAAGTAGTTTGAAAAAAAGAAGTCTCCGATATGAATCTTATAAAAATAGAACAAACGAAAACAAGAGGAACTATAAAAGGTACAATAAATTGTTTAAATCTTGTATTAAAACGTCTCAGCGGCTTATAAATACTAAACTTTTGAATAATGCGAAAAATAAGGGTAAAACAACTTGGGATATCATCCAAAACAAGGACAACAGCACAAAAACCGTAACAAGTATAGGATCTATTAAGATAAACGACGTTATAACTAGTAAACCTCAGGAAATTGCCAATGCCTTTAGCGATTACTACATAAATGTTACCAAAAAGAATACTGGTATGAAATCAAACACAAAATACGTACAACAAATACCTAACAGCATCTTCCTAAGACCATGTTCAGAAATTGAAATTATTAAGATAGTCAAGTCATTAAATAATACAAAAGCTGTCGGGTATGATCATATTTCCACATTTATAATTAAACAGTGTATCTTGCAAATAGCGCATGTTCTTTGCTACTTAATCAATGAATCCTTTTCTCAAGGCATATTTCCCACAAAACTAAAAAAATCTATTGTAAAACCAATATTTAAAAAAAACGATAAAGAAGAATTATGCAACTATCGTCCAATTACCTTGATTCCAATATTTTCTAAAATTTTTGAAAAAGCCATGCATGAACGAATAAGTACTTTTCTAAAAAAGCATGATGTAATTTACAAGGACCAAAATGGTTTTCAGCAGAAGAAATCTACAACTTTGGCATGTTATTCACTAATTAAAAATGTCACCGAAAACATAGACCGTAAAATTCCAACAGTTACTGTCTTTTTTGACATGAGTAAGGCATTTGACTTTGTCAATCATCAAATCCTACTCACGAAATGTGAAAAATATGGCATCAGAGGGCCATCACTTGAATGGCTAAAAAGTTATCTTACTAATCGACAACAATGTGTACAGGTTAGCAAACTAAATTATGACAAGGTGCTGACTCTGTATCAATCTGATTTTAAAATGAATGAAAGAGGAGTACCTCAAGGCAGCATATTGGGTCCGTTGCTCTTCATCGTCTATATCAACGATCTGCCGAATGCTTGCACTCATAAAACGGTTTTATATGCGGATGACATCTCAGTTATCGTACCACACAACGACAGACGTATCCCTCACGATGGTATTGTCAACGAGGCAATCAAATCTATAGATGACTGGCTAGCTTGTAATAACTTATTTGTCAACCTTGAAAAAACTAACTATGTCCAGTTTAGTAACTATAAGGCAAAACGACAAAATCTTAACATAATGTGTAACAATCAATCCATACATGAAATAAGTGAGGCAAAGTTTATGGGGATAGTGATAGATCAACATTGTAACTGGAAAGCCCACATACAAAATGTGCGTACCAGACTGGAAAGGTTTGTGTTTGCATTAAAACGACTAAGAGATATAGCGGGAGAAAAAGCTGCACTCACAGCATATCACGGTTACGTAGCAAGTACTTTGAGGTATGGTCTCATCATTTGGGGAAACTCAACTAATATAATGAAAGCATTCATAGCGCAAAAGAAATGTATCAGAGCAGTGTGTGGTATCAGGACTGTGGGTTGGCCTCTCGAATCGTGCGAACCGTTATTCAAAAAACACAAAATCTTAACACTCACTTCAATGTATATCTTTGAGATCGGAGTTTTCGTGAGAGCAAATCATGACTTTTATAAAAAACCAGAAGCGAATGTGAGATTGCGCCCAAGAGATCTGACTAAATTAGTAATGCCTGTAACTAAGAGCAGTTTCTATAGAAATAATTGTCATATCATAACTATGAAGGTGTACAATCATATTCCAAGTGAAATTCGACAATTGTCTACAAATATGTTTAAAAGAAGGTTGCGTGAGTGGTTAGTAGAAATGTGTTTTTATTCGCTGAATGACTTCTTTGCACATGACAGTTGATATTTTAGTTTTAAATTGACATTTTTTTTTAATTGTATTTGTTTGATAAATTTATTATTACAAACATTGACATGAAAATTATTTAAAAATGTAAAATGTAATTATAATATTAAATATTTAAGATTTTGCATGCCAAAAATCTGGCGGATCATATGATACTATTATTTGAAATGTATGACTATGTAAGAACTTTATTACTATGATTCCGAGCAAATAAAGATACTTTACTTTACTTTACTTTTTTGCAATTGATCCCAATAGTGGCCGTTTTTAGGCACTTTTTGCCATAACTGTACAGCGAATATTTCATTTTGTTTGAAGGTTCTAATTTTACTTCAGGATAATACTAAAAACTTGTGCAAAGGACATTCTGATGGATTGTATAAAGAGATTTATTTTTGTGAATTGGCGCCACTGTCAAGATTGTTTACGGGTACACTCGCCTTAAGGGCTCTTGTTTTGTTATTTAGAAGAACCAATACATTGTGATCTATAAATGTGACTCGATTTACTGCCTATTGTTATGTTCTCATGTTTATACCTACTGATACTTAATCATCCAGTTATCCGAACACTCGGCTTCGGAATTTGTCGACACGTGTAAGTAACCTAAGCCATGCAAATTTTTTATCAACACTTTTTGTAATGACAACTTCGGTTAAAGGTCGTGTTATTAACGGTTAAGGTACACAGATGTTTCGTTTTAAATTCGTTGTTATTTGTATTGTTACATCCTTACAATGTTGCAGAAATACGTGGTGTAAGGTACAGCCCTCCGAATACTGTACAATGCATGCAACTGAACAACTTTCCCCTAGGAACATATGTCAGGAAACGACAAAAAAACGACCTCTCATACAAAATCACAATCAGCTGATTGCATTTACTATGGAAAGTGAAAAAAAATGACTTTTACTGAAATAATAGATGATTAAACGAACTTAAAAAGTGAAGTTCGATCACTATTATATGAGTCGCATCATTCGAAGATATAAGTACACAACGTAGTCCCTTCTACCTACCAGGCAACATTGCACGCTTTTTAAAGATAAATTCAATCGATTCCAAAGTCGAGAAAAAAAAATATAACTGTCATATCCGGTTGAGCCCCCTCTCTGCGTCCTGCGGCCGGCTCTGTGGCCAACCAGACTCATTCCTTCAGAGATCTGGACACAAAGCTTTAATGCAGGGTTTAATCATAAGTTAGGTACTATGTGATTTATTTTATTGGGTTGGGAGGGACCTTATATCTTCGAATGATGCGACTCATATAATAGTGATCGAACTTCACTTTTTAAGTTCGTTTAATCATCTATTATATTTCGTCGCATCATTCTTCAGATATAAGTACACAACGTAGATATTTAGAGATAAAAGCTTTGTGTCCCTAGTTATAAGATTGTAAGGTAAAATTAGGTTAAAACTCATTTATTTTAATTTAATCATTTATTGTTGCATAACAAAAAAAAAACTCATTAAGTAAGCTAATCAGGCAAATCAACGAACGAAATAACAAAAATAATATACTTAATACTTCATTCATTTGGAAAGGCCACTGCCCTAGCAAAAATACTTTCGTCATTAATAGGCCGATTGTAAAAGCGGGCAAAGGCAGTGGAAGCGCTGGTCCATCCAGCAGTTTTTCTTATTGTATCTACGCTTATACCTGCAGCGAATGCGGCTGATGTAGCGGCATGTCGTGTACTATGCGCGCTAAATGTACAGTCGGTTGTAGCACATAAGGTACCAGGGGTACTCCAAAAGAACTGAATTATTTTTATTCCCAGTTAAAACATAATCAAAATTTAAAGTTATTCTGATAAAAGAAGTGATTACCTACGAAAACATATTCATCAAAAGAAAAAACTATTGCTGGGGACAAAAATAATTCAGTTCTTTTGGAGTACCCCTGGTACCTTATGTGCTACAACCGACTGTACCTACATCTACTCCGCTCTCCGACAGCACTTGCTTTATCCAGCGACTGATGGTCTGCGCTGTAGCTGCCCTATTTGGGGCTTTATGGGTCAGCAGTAGATTTCCTGCATTCGTGGACCTCATATTTTTTGTTAAAAAAATATAATCCTTGAGGACAGAAGCAGGGCATATTTTTAAATTTTCATTAAAAAAAGGTAAATATAAAATGGGTTGATCTCGACCAGGAGCAGACGTTTTAATAATGTCGGTTACGGCTATCTTAACCCCGTTCTGAGTAATTGACACATTCTCTAATTTTAGTAGTGATAGTGTTTGCACTCTGTGTGCTGTACTCAGTGCCAATAAAATAACTAACTTTTTAGTAATTTTCTCTAAACTCAATTCTAAATTTGGATACCAATTTGAAATATAGTTAAAGACTACTTGTGGATCCCAAGTGGATGTATATTTCGGTCGATTTGGCTTGAGTTTGTAAGCCCCTTTAAGTAATCGCCTTATGTTATCATCGTTACCGATTTTTTCGTTTAAAAACAATGATAATGCGGAACGGTGAGTGTTAAGAGAGCTGTAAGAACACCCTTTATTGAACTGTTCAGTTAAAAAAGACATTACGAATGGTATGGAGCCGTTATTAATTATAGAATTTCGTGAAGCACAATAATCCCACCATAACTTTAATGTGACGCCATATTGCTTGATAGTGCTCTCAGAAAGTGACGCTAACATTAAGTCAAGGGTCTCGACAGGAGTTCCGCGCCGTTTAAACGCCTCCCGCAAAGCCTGGCGGCACCCAGGGTAAGTTTGTTGTGTAGGGGATGATGATGTCTGAAATGGGATTGTAATAAAAATTTGTTAGGATTGAGGAATAGTATATGTGAATCGAGTAAGGTTTGCAAGAGAGGGAACCATGGCTGTGATGGCCAGTGAGGGAAGACTAAAATACCGGTAGCTTCATCATCGATAATCTTGCGCAAACATTTTAGAATAAGAGAAAATGGCGGGAAGGCATAGAAGAACTTTGATTGCCAATTTATGGTAAAGGCATCAACAGTATAAGCGTCTGGCTGTGGTCTCCAAGAGACAAAAAGGCCGCATTTGGCATTGCTGCGAGAAGCGAAAAGATCTATTTCAGGACAACCAAAGTTCTGTTGAATCAGGCTAAATGCATTATTTGACAGTTCCCATTCTGTATCCGGGTTTACCTTTCTAGACTCTGCGTCCGCACAGTTCTCTTTTGTGTTTATATACGATGCGAAAAGAGTGATGTTTCGCTTTTCACACCATTGCCAAATTGATCTTGCAAGCTCATTCAAATGAGGAAATTGAATTCCTCCAAGACGATTTATGTAGCATATCGCCGTAGTGTTATCTATACGCAATAATATTGCAGAGTGTTCATCCTCGTCTTTAATAAAATATTTTAAACCTAAAAAAGCTGCCAGAAGCTCTAAATAATTAATGTGATGTTCTGATTCTGTGCTCTTCCATCGACCGTTTACTTTATCGCCATTACATACTGCACCCCAACCTACTCGCGACGCGTCGGAAAAGATTTCTTTGCTAAAGCTTGTAACTCTCATAGAATTATGAATTGTTAGTATATTGTCGCGCCACCAATGTAAATCTTGTAAAATTACGCTTAAAAGACTGATTTTAGCTTCGTAATTATCGTGACATTTTTGTAAAGCTAAGAATTTCTGGCGTTCCAGAATTTTTGTATATAGGATTCCATACTTAACTGCTGGGCAAGCTGCGATCAGAACACCTATTAATTTTGCAAATTCTCTAATCGTACACCTCGGAAGACGAGTGAATTTTTCCACCAACTTTGCAATATTGTTACGCTTGTCTGTTGGCAGTGAAATAGATAAGTCTCTTGTGTCATACATGAAGCCTAAAAATTTGCATACTTGCGAAGGTTTTAAGGTACTTTTTGTATAGTTAACGACAAAACCCAGACAACGTAACAGCTGTAAAGTTACGCGTATGTTATCTATACATTCGTTATAGGTGTCACCTATACATAAAATATCATCAAGATATATGACCGACTTATAACCACGTCCTCTAAGGTATGCCATAACCTCCTTCATAATTTTCGTAAACACTCTGGGTGCTACCGATAAGCCATAAGGCATCGCCGTGAATTCAAAAGTATTTATATTACCCGAATTAGGATCTTTGTATAAAAATCTTAGATATTTTCGATCAGATGCTGAAATAGGAACTAACAAATAGGCTTCTGTTAGATCAATAGTCGCTAGAAAACCGTAGCGAGGTATAAGTTTCGCGGCAGTCCTATAATCCTCCATCTTAAAATGATCTTTCTTAATGAATTTATTTAACGCCTTTAGGTTTAAAATAAATCTCTTGCCTCCATTGGCTTTTGGTGCTAAAAAAGTACTTGAAATAAACTGATTTTTTGATGGAGTACACTGACTTATCGCTCCTAATTCGAGTAAGTTATCAATGGCTATAGACATTTCCTGGCTTTCAATAAAAGAAAGGTTCGAGAGAGTTGGTGCTCGAAGTTGAGTCACCTCCTTACAAAACGGAATAGAATATCCTTGTTCTATCCATGAAAGTATGACTTCATTATAAGTAATATAAGACCAGCAATTGAGATAGAATTGAATTCTGCCTGCATGTACCTGTGCTACTGCGGGGCCGGAGCACGACTCTTCGACTGATTGTAATTCGCGGACTTCGCTGGTGTTGGAGCCGGGGGGTACGTTCGCCGTTGGGTCGACGGTGGTTTCCTCTGGCCTCCTCGCCCCCCCCCTGTTCGACGAGTAACGAGGAGGTCCTGACCAATTTCCCGAGGCAGGACGACTTGACGATGGCAGTGGAGCGCTCGCCTTATGACTCGTTACGACTTTTCTTATCTGAGAGCCTTGCCTCTCAATAGCCTTACTAGCTTTGATTTTTTCGCCTAAGGTGGATCCAAATAATGTCTCATCACGTTCAGTATCCTGAATCACGTGTAAGAAATTCTTTTCCAAACTTGGAGTTATTAATTTGATTCTGTCCTTAGACAAAGAATAATGTAAATCCGACATGATGCGACAACTGTCGCTTAAGTACTTCAGAGCTAATATTTTATCGTCTGATGTAAGCAAAGTGTTCATTGCTTTATTTATCGCTGATGTGCCCGTGCCTAGTTGCTGTTGAAATGTACACAGTTTCTTGTCACGACCTCTGACTACCTCTGACACGGCAGCGGAAATTTCCGCATTGAGTTTAGGTGCTTGAAGTAATCGACAATTGCCGGGTACAAGATAACTTTTTAATAATTTGTCTTTGTCCTCTTTGGGCAAACCTTTCTTCAACAAAGGAGTCCAAAGATTGGCTAGGCTTGCGTGAATATTTTCACCAAATTCGGGAGTATCAGACGTAGCCGCTCCTAAAGCAGATAGAAGTTCTGGATTCAGGCTTACATCGGGTATGACGTCGGACACGGCAGTGTCGGTAATTGAGGCGGCAGACGGGGCCTCGGTTGAGGTGATCAAGATCTCGCTTGAGACAGCTGGGGCCTCGGTTGAAGCGGTCTGGGATTCGGATGTTAATGCGTCGGCCACATTCGATTCCCGGATGGGAGCAGGCGGCTCTGTCACTTCCGCGGTTGTCGCGGCGACTTGCGGGGCGGAGCGCCTGATATTTTGGTCTTGTGATTGATTAGACGGACCCGCTAGAGGGCCAGCGGGAACGGCACCGTTTTCTAAAATAGAATACGTATTTTTAATATTTTTATGAGGGTAGACGAAAAATAAAAATTGTGACGAAAAAGTTAAGTCAATATTATCTCGCAGATAATAATCTGTACATAATGTGAATATCCATATAGATTACACATTTTTGTACGATTTGTCACGTATGACTCACAAACAACTCGCAGTTGATCGTGTTATCGCAATTGCCTCGCAGGCAATCCCGATTTTTCACTTTCTGAACAAGAAATCTTATGGAAAGTACTAACCTGCAGGATTTTCATCATCAGATGAATCGAAAATAATCCGTCTTATTCGACGTCGATGCTCCTCCATTTTCCGTCGTTCCTCACTTTCTTTGATTTTTTTAATTTTCCTCTCATAATGTATTAAACGTTCTTCAGCACTGCGCTTCGACATTTTGTCAAAGTAGAAAGCGCGTGCACGTTGCCTTGCACGAAAAAGGAATGAGTCTGGTTGGCCACAGAGCCGGCCGCAGGACGCAGAGAGGGGGCTCAACCGGATATGACAGTTATATTTTTTTTTCTCGACTTTGGAATCGATTGAATTTATCTTTAAAAAGCGTGCAATGTTGCCTGGTAGGTAGAAGGGACTACGTTGTGTACTTATATCTGAAGAATGATGCGACGAAATATAATTATTTTTGGGAAGCTGTTCAGTTTCATGGTCTGAATGCACCCTATAAGTATTCGGAGGGCTGTCCCTTACACCCTGTATATTACATGACATAATACTTGTATTCTTGAATCTCCACTGACTGAAGAAGTCATCAGTGTTTCTGTCATTGGAAACGATAACTGTCTGTGATTATTAAGATCGCGTTCGTTACACAATCACGTCAGTGGCCTGGTGCTTTCAAACTCTGACAACATGGATCACCAGGTGGATAATGATCAAAAATTTGAATATAGTTACCCTGACAAATATCATTCGATTGCTTTGAATTTTTATACATTGTACCTAACAACCGTGTGATGCTGGCTTAGAATAACATTACCATTTCTTTCCCGTAGGTGTTGTAAGAGGCGACTAAGGGACTCGAGGGTGTGTATTGCAATTTTAGGCTGACAACCTGTCACTATGGCGATACTCAATTTACCGAATGACCCTCAAATATTCGTCAGACGTGGCGTAAATGGTCGTTTTTGCGGCTGTTTTGGCTCTGCCTACCCTGCAAGGGATAAAAGACATGATATGCGTATGATCACCTAAAATCTTTAATCGTTTGCTTCCGACCTAAGAATATATTCGCAATGTAGCCTTTCTTTCAAAACCCCTTATCCTTATCAATTGCCTACATTATGGTCATCTTAATAAGCCCGATTTGACATCTGTAAGATTTATACTCGTTTATACAAAAATGTCAACAAAGAATGATGAAGCCTTTGTCTTATCATAGCACGAAACTGAAAATTATCAGACCGGGCTAATAAGGATGGCATTACTGTAGGTAATAGAGTGCACCATTTCTTCTACAATGGCCGCAATGTCGTCAACATATACACAAAACCGCACATTTATAAATAGTAAGTGCATACTGAAATTGAAATTGAAATTGAAATTGAAATTCTTTATTCAATGTAGGATAGTATTATCATATCACTTATTGACGTCATGAACCGTCATTGTAAAAAAAAGAAATTTGTATCACACAATTTTCTTTTTTTTATAACAATTTTGTAATGTCCTAATAGAAAACCGGCTCGGATACGTGATACTTGTCTCACTACCTTAATGCGTAGTAAGAGTTGTTTATAGTAAGGTACTTATATCGCTTATCGTTCGTGTACATAGATTATAATATATTACGCCGTGTTTACTACAGATATAGAAAGTTCTACGGCTTTTTTATAAACATTTTGTGTTTAACTTTTCCTTGAATCTTGGATCAAAACTGCACGTTAACGTGTTTAGAGTAGGTTAAATTCGTAAGCATTTAAATTGCTGATAAAGTCTATAAAAAATGATGAATTTGATGATGTTGAAATATGAGTTCTAGCAGTTGAATACACTTAGTATACCGATGGAAAAAACAAATCGGTGAAAATAATTAAAAGCTTTAAATAGCGCCACGAAACTAAACAACTATCCCCAAGGATTAGATTAAGTAACATCTCGACCACCCAATCAAAATGTATTAGAGATTTATTTTAATGATTACAAGGAGTAACAAAAGGGTATTTACTATGGGAGGTCCATAATCTTTTTCATATAATGTTCTATAGGGAAAGTTGATAATTTTCATGAGTACTTTGACCTCCTTTCGGCTTGTTATACCCTTTCTTTACTCCCTGTATAGGGGAAAGTTGGATCATAGGTTAGTTCAAGTTGAACCCTAGAAATTTATTGCTATTTTTTTATATTAAATGTACATCCAAACTCTCGTCCGGATAGATAGACTTTCAAACCGCAAATGTAGGTAAGTCTTATGCGCGCGGCACAAGAACGGTGCAAAGTCCAAACTGTCTAACCCAGCCTGAGACTGACTATACCTAAAGTAAGGCCATCACAATAAGCTACATTTGACAGCTGTCATCTCCATACTAAAAGAGATGTTAACAAAGGAAAATGGACCCTCTGCCATAGCATTTGCACGAATCTGACAGCTGTCAAATGTGGCCTATTGGAACGGCTGTACTGTACACTATGTTCTCAATGTCACGTTAACGTAAACAATTCGTAACACAAATCAGCTCTTCCACAACGATTCGTAACACAATCAGCATAAATTTGTCTAGGTCATCATAATCATCATCTAGCAAGCTCAGACGAAAATTTTCTGACGAAACACAAAAACCTACATTTCATAATACATATAGGGTGAAGTTTTACGAGTGACCGATAGCGAAATCTTAAGACGGGCTGGTGATAAGGTTATAAGGGAATATTAAACTATCGTTTAAATAAACAAGTGACAAACATGTGTTGTCCTGACACCTCATTTGAGGATATTGTTAAACAAGTAGCTGTAGGGAAATTTGATGAGCACACCCCCATTATAATTATGATAGGAAATCATTCTAACATTAGTCGTAGTACATTAGACAATAGTGTAGAGGTGTTGCTCAATTTACACAATCAGACAAAGTGCAAGTTCATTTTGTGCAACTTCCCATACTGTACAAACCTGTCAGATCAACAAAACAACTGTGTGCATAGAATGAACATGCACCTATACAATATAACATGTCATCATAGCGATGCTATTTCTTATTTTGACTTGAATAATTTTATTCACACATTTATTTTGACTCAGGATACTATGTACCTGTCTGATTATTATAAAAAACAAGTAGCTACATTGTTAGCATATAATATAAATGACACAAAATCTGTGTCATCTCCTATATTAATTTGTAATGTTACTAACAATAATTTAAACTAGAATTTAAGACAAAGGAAATCCCCTCTTTGACTGATATTAATAACAAACACAAACCGGGGTTTTCTTGCACTCATCCTCAGACAAAGGAAAAGCAAAATCAGTTACAAGTGTTACATCAAAATATTCAGGGTTTTGCTAGCAAAGTATTAGAAATTGAATTATTCTTAGAAAAGCATAATTATGACATAGTTTGTTTAACGGAACATTTTCACAAAGATCCTGACATTTTGATAAATTATGAAAATTATTGTATTGCCAGTTCTTTCAACCGAAAACCCGCGATACATGGAGGTTCCTTAATACTTATTAGAAACAACATTAAATTCAAAGAACGCAAGGATGTTGTCGGATTGTCGGTTGAGTGTTGTACTGAATTATCTTGTGTTGAGCTGGAAAGTCATGTTATAGTATGCGTATACAGACCGCCAATAGCAAAAAATTTTACCAAATTCCTAGAAATAATGGAAGATGTACTCAAATTTGTCACAAAAACTAATAAACATGTAATTGTTGCAGGTGACTTTAACATAGACATTTTAGAAATCAATGCATTAAGTGATAAATTTTTAGGTCTTTTTAAATCATTCAATTTATTTAATATATTTTTTGAACCTACTCGTGTGACGCCTACTTCTGCCAAATGTATTGATAATGTATTCAGTGATTGTGACCCGGTACAAAAATGCATTATAAATTCTCTTCAATCAGATCACAAGGGTCAAAGTGTAATATTCCCATTCAAAAACCATATTAAAACGATCAAAATAGAAACCAGGCGCATCACTGCAAGCAGGTTGGAAAAATATCAAAATGTGTTAATCGAGAAATTGCCTGTCCATAATTATAATTTTGAAAACCCAAATCATGTATACGAAGACGTTTTCAATTTGTTAAGCAAAGAATTCGAAATCATTTTTAACTTAGAAACGAAAGAAATTAATACGAAATTTAAGTTTAGTGATTGGGCAACCAAAGGTCTTAGGATTAGTAGAGATAGGCTTTTTGAACTTTACGAGCTTAAAAACATGACAAACGATGTAAGTTTTAGTGAGCTAGTAAAAAAATATTCTAAAACCTTCAAAATAGCTTGTGAAATTGCTAAAGCAAACTTTATTAGTAATAAGTTAAAGTCTTCAGATAATAAAATAAAAGCTGTCTGGAAAGTTATTAATAGCGAAACAGGTAAAACTAAGCCACGCGAAAATAACTTTTCACTTAAAACCGACAAAGGAGTGATTAGTTTAAATTCAGATGTAGCGCAGGAGTTAAGAGACATTTTTCACAAATATACCTCTAAAAACTACTGAGTCATTAAGATCTTCACCTACAATTTCATATTCATTGCTGAAGCAAAATGTAGATGTTTGCAATTCTGAATTTAAATTTACTCATGTAAGTCCCCAGTATATTTTAAAAACTTTTAAAGATATCAAAGTAAAGAGCACCGAAGATTTATGGGGGATGTCAGTTAAAGTTTGTCAATCAGTAATCGAAATATTAGCACCATACTTAGCAGATATCTTCAATGAATGTATTGATCACGGCATTTTTCCTGATTTAATGAAACATAGCAAGGTAGTTCCGCTGTTTAAAGCTGGTGACAAACAAGACCCCAGTAACTATAGGCCTGTATCAATTCTGCCAGTACTCAGCAAAGTGTTTGAGAAGATCATACTAAATCAAATGCTGTCCCATTTTAATCAGAACAATTTGTTACACAACCAGCAATTCGGTTTTACAAAGGGACGTTGTACCACAGATGCTGGTGTTGCTCTAATCAAACATGTATTTAATGCTTGGGAAGAATCAAAAGATGCCATTGGTGTTTTTTGTGATCTTTCCAAGGCATTTGATTGCGTAGATCATGAAACTTTATTGCTAAAATTAGAACACTACGGTATTCGAAACGCAGCTCTGAAATTTTTGAATTCATATTTAGATAATAGAACTCAAAAGGTCCAAATAAACGGCGCCAAATCACTGGGGTCTCGTGTTAAAATTGGTGTGCCTCAAGGCTCTATTTTAGGACCATTTCTATTTCTAATTTACATAAATGATTTGCCTTACATGGTAGAGAATTTGTCCAAGATTGTACTATTTGCTGATGACACATCCCTTATATTTAAGGTCGATAGACATGCACATAACTATGACGAAGTAAACAACACTCTTGGACAAATTCATAGTTGGTTTACTGCAAATAATTTAGTTCTTAATGAGAAAAAAACTAAATGTGTATTATTCACTTTACCTAACGTAGTACATTCTTTGAATAATCATGTCGTACTTAATAATGAAAAATTAGAGTTTACTACCAGTACAGTTTTCTTAGGGATTACTCTCGACTCAAGTCTCCAATGGGGCCCTCATATTACATCTTTGTCGGGAAGATTAAGCTCAGCTGCATATGCGGTACGTAAAATTAGAGAGATCACGGATATTGCAACTGCGCGACTTGTTTACTTTAGTTATTTTCATAGCATTATGTCCTATGGAATTTTGCTGTGGGGGCGCGCCGCTGATATTGAAACAATTTTTATTCTCCAAAAGAGGGCCATTAGAGCAATTTATAAACTTTGCAGTCGTGATTCCCTAAGGGAACTGTTTAAGGAAATTAATATTATGACTGTACCGTGTCAATATATTTATGAAAATATCATGTATGTTAGAAAAAATATAAATACTTTCACTAGAAATTGTGACAGGCATAACCGCAATACAAGGAGTAAAAATAAAATAGATCAACCTAAGCATAGACTCGCTAAAGTTAGGACTTCATTTGAAGGTCTAAGTATAAGATACTATAACAAAATACCGGAAGATATATTGAGTTTATCAGAAAGCAAATTTAAGTCTGTTATTAAGAAAACATTATGTTATAAAGCTTACTATAAGTTAGATGAGTACATTAATGACAAAGAGGCATGGAGCTCTGAGATTCCAGCGCAGCACAGGAAACACGCACTCATTTTTAATACCAAAATGGGGCGTGCGTGGAGTTTACAACTGGCATAATTTTACAAATCTGCATGGATGTAATTTCAATTGTTTAAAGTAAATATTTTATAAGTTATAACTGGTAGATTTATCTACTTCAATTTTTACAAAAAAAAAATGTAGCCATTTTTGGTCTATACATACATTTTTTTTTTTACTTACAGAATTAGCTAGGGTAGCTTAGGGGCTAGTAAGATTGTTAATTTAGAGTAGGAGCACTTCTGGGCAGGTTTTTTGGTGGGTTTTTCCTGTTCAGGAGGTCCGATTAATTATACGCATGTAAACTACACGCTTTGAAAATCTTGACTTCAATTTGAAACAAATATCGTTTTCAGATGGTGGTGGCGTAAAGTTACATGCCGTGTGATTAACCTGGCCAGCCCCGTGGCAGTGCTTTGATTTTTATTTTTTTCTCCCGCCCGAGCCGGTTTTCTATTAGGATATTACAAAATTGTTATAAAAAAAAGAAAATTGTGTGATACAAATTTCTTTTTTTTACAATGACGGTTCATGACGTCAATAAGTGATATGATAATACTATCCTACATTGAATAAAGAATTTCAATTTCAATTTCAAAAATTTCAATTTCAATTTCAAAGGAACAACTCTCCCTAAGTAATTATACGTTGAAGTATGTAAAAATATTTTGAGTTTCCATAGCAACTCAAATCAGCTGATCGGCAATTTGGTATGGTCGTATCCATATTATTATTTGAATGATGACCTATGTTCCTTGGGGAAAGTTGTTCCTTATCACCAGCCCGTCTTGAGTGTCCGCTATCGGTCACTAGGTAATATTTCACCCTTTACAGGGTTATTTTTTATTCACCCCGGAAATTTGACAGGGCGATTTAACTCATGATTCTGAACAACTTTTATTATGGGGTCACCTGCGAAATCGCGGAAAAAAAAACCGGTGGTCCATAGAAAAATTCATACCTACTTGAACAAAATGTATGGAACAGCTGGTTTATTTTTGCGATTTCGCAGGTGACGCCATATAAAAGTTGTTCAGAATCATGAGTAGAATCGTCCTGCAAAATTTCCGGGCTGAATAAAAAATAACCCTGTAGGTATAATTAAAATCCATATATCGATGCGTCGCGTGACGTAAACGTCCTGATAAACCGGACAAATAAAAACGTCTGTCATATAATAGTGCCGAGTAAATATGCTGATAAACGTGTAATTGGTGAGGTAACTGTTGACAGTGGAATATTCCTGGCGAGTGACCCCAGGGCCGAGATATCAGCTGATAGGTCAGTGGCCACGTAAGCCGTTTACGACTTCATAATTATAGCACAGATAATAATACTATCTGTTGCCGCTATATCAACAAACAAACACAAAAAAGGAGGGTTTCTATAATTATAAAAAACTTGTATTTTGCTCGATTTTCTCTACAATGTTTCGAAGGCTGTATCTTATGAATGGTAATTATTAAACAGTTGAAATTTTGACTCCTAGAACATAACTGTTGCTGCTATCTAAATAACATTAATATTTAAATTGTATGGGATACAACAAACGTGATTTTAATGCAATTTTTGTACAAGGTTACTGACCCTTCATGCATGAGTTCGACTCACACTTGGCCAATATTTTTTATTGTGACATTTTTTTATTGACTTGTCATGAGATGCAGTCTACTCGAAATTGCAGTCAAGAAGGCGGATGGGGTAAGCATATGTTCAGCAGTGGATATTTCAGATTTTAATGACGATGATGGTAACACATCTGACAAATTTTAAGGACCCCTTCAGTGTCAGCCTGTCGCCTAAAATTGTTAAACACATGAAATTCTCTTGTCCTTTAGTCGCCTCTTACAAGTCCGCGGGAAATAAATGGGGTGATGCTATTCTCAGTTTGTATTTTAAGGGATGACCCAGCCCATGAAACTGAACAACTTAACCCAAGGAACATAGGTCGAAATATGTATATTAAAAAAATGGTGACCCGGTCAGCTGTAAAATTTTGTATCGGAGGTCACTTTTTCATATTTTGAACTATGTTCCTTGGGGAAAGTTGATCAATTTCATTTGCTGGTTCACACCTTTAAATATTTGCACTTAATATTTTTACATCCTGTGTTACTTTTCCAGATGCCTCCTGTACAGTTTGACGTCATCAGCTGTCAACTCTTTGGCAGCCGCAGTGATGTCTTTGTCAGAGATTTAGTCGGAGTCATTCATCACGCGGTTGTTAGACTCGTGTTAGACAGACTAGTCTAATGGAAGTCTGTACGTGTAACAGCTTAAACATTTATAGCTTCCTAACTTCTGCTCTGTCTATCCTAATTTATTCAGTTAGATTGATTGGACATACATACATATATCACGCCTCTAATCCCTTGCGGGGTAGGCAGAGCGTAAACAGTCGTAGAAACGAATATTACGTCAGGTAAAACATTTGGAGGATCATTCAATTGGGTATTTGGGTAAATTGGGTATCGCTATAGTGACAGGCTGTCAGCCCATCGCCTGGAATTGCAATGTGCATGTAACTCTCGAGTCCCTTAGTCGCTGGAAAGAAATGTGGTGACGGCCATAGAGGTATTATGTACTAACACCTCTATGGTGACGGCAAATGACAGCAAATACATACGATGATCCTTAAGTTAAAAAAAGGTTTTGCTCTGAGCGTTGACCCTTAACTAATTAATAAAACATAAAACGGCCAACGATCTAAAACCGCAGGTATTTTTGATACAAAACACGTAATTATCGTATTAACGAATCTGTAAATAAATTTAGATAATTGCAAGCTGCAAAACCGAAGCTAATTTGCGGTAGCTGCCTAACCAGTTTTCATCTCATACTCTAAGTTTCGTACCCACACGAAAAGAGAAGTTTCGTTTATTATTAAAATTTACTTGGCCGTGTAATGCCGGTTTTGAAAGGCATCACTCCCACGGGAAAGAAATGGGGTGATGCTATTCTAAGCCGGCATCACACGCTTTTTTATTTAAAATTCTTTTATTTCGAACATTAGCATCACACGGCATCAAACATGTAATACAATGCCAAAAATAAATGTAGAAAATAACGCTTGCACGCCGCGACACCGAAGTTGATTGCGGTTGCTGTATGGTTGCTGCCTAACCAGTTTTTACATCAAACTGACAGGACTGGTTTCCGACTTGTGGAATTCGCATTCGCTTTGCAAGGACAAATATGGAATGGATTGGAAACGGCTGCTGACAAAACTTAACAAGTATTTTTGGCGCAGCCAGTCAGAAATTGCGGTTTCAATGTATCCGGCCGAAGGATCAAAATATTACAAAATATAGGGTGTTTATTAGTGACCGCTAACGAAATTTCAAGACAGGTTGGTGATACGAACAACTTTCCCCAAGGAACATAGGTTGAAAATGACCAAAATATTTTAAGTTGTAGCTAAAATCAGTTACCGTCACTGGTCTCTCTGTAACAACTGCCCGAAGGAATGCCGAACAGCGAGATGTATGGAGACAAGTCATCACAGACATGAAGGACTTTCATAAAGGACACGACCTTTAGTAATGAAGAATACGACAAAGAAGAAGAGAAAATCAGTTAATCGTCAATTTTGTTTGGAAGGTCCATTTTTTTGTTTTTCGGCCTATGTCTTCAGCCCATCTAGAATTTACGCTATCGGACCTATCGGTCACTTCTGGAGTAAAAATTCACCTTGCATAGTACCTACCTGACAGATTTTTGTTACCTTACTTACATAAGGTTCTTCAAAAGTAGGTAATTATGACATGACTGACAAAGTTTAAAATGACCTGGAGAGAGATGGCACAGATTATTAAAAAATTCCATGTTTTCGACACCAATAAATCACGAGGAATGCTACCGCAGACCAAAGTATGACGTTTCGGTGCTCAGTGAATGCTACTAACCATAAGTACAAATCAAATCAAACCTGTAATCCCTTGCGGGGTAGGCAGAGCGCAAACGCCCGCAACAAAACGGTCATTTACCTACGCCACGTCTGACAAATATTTGAGGGTCATTCGGAAAATTGTCGAAGTATCGCCATAGATGGCCATAGTGACAAGTTGTCAGCCCATCGCGAAAATTGCAATACACACCCTCGAGTCCTTTAGTCGCGTCTTACGACTACCACGGGAAAGAAATGGGGTGATGCTATTCTAAGCCGGCATCACACAGCCAAGCCATTACCGCAGGAAAATTTCCCAACAAAACTTGTCGATAATAGAGTAGCAACAGGCCCCGCTGACGGGAATAGTGTAATGTTTACAGTTACCGAGGGCTCTGACGTCACCACTGTCAAGGCCGCCGTTCTGGATCGGCCGATTATACCACAGCCTATGAAATAATACTAATAAAACGGGTTGTGACGTCAGACGGCTATGCCATTTATACTTGTACAA
The DNA here is from genome assembly GCA_027580185.1 of Tuta absoluta. Classification (NCBI taxonomy): domain Eukaryota; kingdom Metazoa; phylum Arthropoda; class Insecta; order Lepidoptera; family Gelechiidae; genus Tuta; species Tuta absoluta. The sequence goes on from JAQAHW010000080.1 coordinate 829,516, forward strand.
CGTGATTTATACTGAGTGGAGCGGATCACGCAACGTTTCTCTTGCGTGTGTTATTCCTTAGGAAATAAAATACAACTGGGTCTTCATGATTATGAGCGGAGAACAAGAAACGTGCGGGAATTTTGTTTCTTATCCGTACTTAATATTATAAATCTAAGATTTTGTGTGTGTGTGTATGTATGTTTGTTACCTCTCCACGCTCATACGGCTTGACCGATTTGGATGAAATTTGGAAAACAGGTAGAGTATAACCTGGAATAACAAATAGGTCACTTTTTACCGCAGGAAAACCACTATTACTACGGGAAAATGAGTGGCAGCGGGTGAAGCCGCTGGGCGGAAATCTAGTTTTTCAATAAATTTGCCGTTTTTATACAAAATATGCAAGTACGGTGGGATTAAACGTGAAAATTCACACGAGATACTGAATCTACCCGCTTAAGGGCGAATTCCCAACTAATTGGCTATTACCTTGTTGTTTGTACGTTGTTCATATTTTTGAATACAAAATGATTACTTACTTTCATTTAACAATGACTGATATAACCGAACTGATTAGATATTTATTTTTACCTGATTTGATTTAGATATCTAGAGATTTTCAGTTAACGGAACAAGATTTAAAAAACCGTGTTTTTATGATTCACTGAGTCTGGATAGCACTGGTAAGTTTCACAGACACTTATTCTACTTAATTATACACAAATAAACTAATAATATTCATAATTTAGTGCAAAATTGTATTAAAATATAAGAATAGCTGTATGACGTCTGTTCGGGTTGGGGATGCCAGCCCAAAACAAAAAAAATGTTGTTTGTTTAAGTTTGTTTTTGTAAAAGGCTTTCTTAGGGACCAAGAACCTATCAAATACACACACGACCATCATGAGAGAAACTCTATAAAGGATAAGTTGTTAGGAATTCATGTTCCAATAACAGTCAGAATTTGAACAGCACTAAAACACATTAGGAATTCAAGGCAGCCTCTCTGTGTCGAAAGCAAAGCAATCTAGGTAGGACGTGAGCTCCATCCAGTCGCCTTATTGGTGGATGGCAGGATAGGAATCTCCCTCAGGATTTTGATATTTGAAATTATTTAGCAACATACTATCAGCTACACAATCTACACATCAATCTACCCTTTAAACATACATACAAACATAGTGATACACACGCATCAGCGCAAAAGAGCTGCTAGTGTATTAAAATATAATTATAATAATAATACATATCACGCCTATATTATGGCGTAGTGTAGTAGGGTAGGTAATGACGTCAATAAGTGATCATACTATCCTACATTGAATAAAGTAGTTAAATCTTCATTTTCAAAAAAGCGTAACAGGCCGTAAAAAAAGAACATTTACGCCACGTCTGATAAAGAGAGTCATTCAGAAAATTGTGTATCACCAACTCACCATAGTGTCAGGTTGTCAGCCTATTCCTAAAATGCAGTAAACATGTAGCCCTCGAGTATCTTAGTCGCTTCTCACGACACGCAAGGGAAAGAAATAGGGTGATGCTATTCTAAGCCAATATCACAGGGCTTTTCGAGGACATCCATGGATATCTAGGCGGTGATGCTTTTAGCCTAGGACTAGGCGGCGTAAAAACTTCAAATGCTATATATGGTCCTATTAAAGTCAGCGCAAATATTTTAGGTTCAGTTCTACTCGTGATGCCGGCTTAGAATAGCATCACTCCATTTCTTACCCGTGGGAGTCGTAAGAAGCGACGAAGGGACTCGAGGGTGTGTATAGCAATTTTAGACGATGGGCTGACAACCTGTCACTATGACGATACACAATTTTCCGAATGACCCTCAAACGTTTGTCAGAAGTGGCGTAAATGTCCGTTTATTCGGCCGTTTATGCTCTGCCTACCCCGCAAGGGATAAAGGCGTGATATATGTATATATGTATGTATGCAGTTCTACTCGTGAAACTGAACAAGTTTCCCCAAGAAACATAGGTTGAAATATAAAAAAAAATAATATTGACCTCATCGTGTGTTTAAATTGATCCAGTTTTGACAAGTATGTCCGATTATATACTCAGTTATAATATCAGCAGCACTTCGAGATATAGATCTAGTCTAGATAAGAATCCTTATAAGGAAAGACGAGGTCAGCTTGAGGAAGAACTGGTTCTACATAACCACCAAACAACCATTTAAGGTGTGGTCTCTAGGACTACTCTTGAGGCAGTCACGTCGACTGGGAGTAAGTATAACATACAAGATGTTTGAACTTCTTGGAAATATTGGTGATTTGATAAGAAACTAATTTAGAACGATCATGACCACAGTCGAAGTATCATTGGATATTATCTAAAGTCAGGAAAAGCTATGTTTTCGGCAGAAAATGAAAAAAGCATCTTTTCGTATACAAATACACTAATGAAATAAAAAAGGTACTAATAGTAGGTATTCGTAGGTAGGTACGTTGCCATTCTTTCTTTCATCTTCTTCTTTCTTTTCGTATGGGACACCGAAGTCGTCCAACGACCCGATGAACCCTGGTATCAGAGTTTTTCAACTGCCACTTATTGCTTTTTATATGCACGTATTAACCAAAACAATTGGTTTGGCCGGTTTATTTTTTAATGATTTGTGCAAATTTTCAGGTTGTCTAATTCCAAGCTAAACTCCCGCAGTGGAAGCGATTTACACAGGTAAATTTCTAGTAAAATACCAGGAGTTCAACTGAAGGCAGACAATGGCCGCGTTACGCAGCGCTAAATAGCATACGCTGCACAATATAGCAGCGCATACTATGAATTAAACGTGAACCTAAATCTATTTAACTTAATTAACTAAGTTGAGTGAAATTGGCAAATGATGTGTTCTGACCTTTACATAACTCAAGTCGGTAGTAAATACCGTCTGCCGATCTGGCGTTACGTCACACGTATTAGCACTAGATTATAAGTAAGTACCTCCAAATTATATCACCCCACGAATTCCGCAATTCGTACTAAGGAGTCACAATGATATGGTACAACAAATATGACTAAAGGGAACACACCATTAACACGAATAAACAGTTTTATACTAAACAACCAGGTTTAACACTTACAGTCAACGTGCCGGTCCAAATGCATAAAATACCCAACGGAGAAAGGAAGTTCAGGGAATGGATCAAATGGGAATTCCGTGGGTACTTACAGGGCTGGGTGGAAAAGATATCGACACCCAGCATTCCACTACAGCCTTGGCGCGTTATTCACGTCAAACCACTCACAGCTTCTGTTCGTATTCCACTTTGATATTAGTCATTACGCGTGACCCAACCCGAATTTGGGCCGTACAAACGCGGGCCAAAATGGCCACCTGATGCCTATTCAACGCGACGCTCACGTGGAAGACGTCGAGACATCCAACAATCACTAAGCCTGGCATTCCAGTACAACCCAGGAGAAACGCAATAATACGATGCATCAACACGCGCGATCTCAAATTGAATCGTCCATTACACGCGGCATCACAAAACGCGTGGCGGGAAATCCGCACAATACGCGATACCCTCCCGTCCGAACGGTTTTGAGTGACTGAGTGCGGTGCAGAAATCACCGCTTGGCGCCTACCAGCGGCCCGCGCGCATGCCGCCACCCTCGCCCCGCGAGCGAGAAAGGGACAACATATGCCCAGAGCGATGCGTGCGAAATCGCGGCGCATTCATAGACCGTCATTAATACCTAACTTACCCCAGCATAGCAACGCTAAATTAAACATTCACCCGCCCTAGGCCGAATCCCTTAGGCCTATTCACTACTGGGGAGACGAGATAGCGTTGCTATTGCTCGCTTAAGAACTGAATCCCCTACCTGAACTGTCGCGACTCGAGGAGTGCCATCACTACCTGGGAACAAGTTGAGAATGCGCCCTCTGCGCCATCGCAGTGGCGGCAGGTTGGCATCCTTAACCAGAACGAGATCTCCGATGCGAGGGGGTTCAGTTCTGTCCGTCCACTTAAGGCGTTGCTGCAGAATGTGCAAATACTCAAGCGACCATCGCTTCCAAAAATTCTGAGACATTTGCTGCAGCAACTCATAACGCGTCAAACGATTGCTACTGACCTCTGTGTAGGGGTATTCTGGCAAGGCGTTAAGTGGTCGGCCAATTAAGAAATGCCCTGGTGTCAGGGCCTCCAGATCATTCGGATCTGAGCTAAGCGGACACAAAGGACGTGAATTGAGAACGGCCTCAATTTTACAAAACACGGTCGCTAACTCCTCAAAGGTTAATATCGTTAAACCTATAACGCGCATCAAATGCGTCTTAGCGGACTTTACAACCGCTTCAAATATACCACCCCAGTGGGGGCATCCTGGTGGATCGAACACCCAGTTAATGCCCTGACGGGAGAGGCTCGTGCCGATAGCTTCCTCGTTTTCCGATAAAAACGTTATAATTTCTTTCATACATCGATCAGCGCCCTTAAAGTTGGTACCACAGTCCGACCTGATCAGCGCTGGTCGCCCTCTTCGCGACACAAATCTATCTAAAGCTGCTAAGAAAGCCTCCGTAGTGAGGTCGGCCACGAGTTCCAAGTGGACGGCCTTGGTTGCTAGGCACACAAACACGCACAAATACGCCTTGATTGACTTCGCGTTGCGAAGGCGTGATGCCTTTACCATAAAAGGCCCCGCAAAGTCCGTTCCCACACCCGCAAACGTCCAGGCTTCCGTCACCCGGTCCGGTGGGAGGTCTCCCATCTGAGGTTGCATTATGGCTGCCTTCAACCGATAGCAAGGCAAGCACCGAAACACAATGCTCCGTACCGTACGTCGTCCAGACAAGATCCAAAACTCGCGCTGCAGAATAGCCAAAAGTGCATTGCAGCCCGCATGCGAGTTTTTCTGGTGACGATCCCTAACTATAAGTTCTACCAAAGGTCCCTTCTTTGGGAGTAACAGCGGATGCCGTGCTGAAAAGGGCAGGTTAGCGTTCCGAAGTCTACCTCCAACCCGGAGCATTCCATGCTCGTCCACGAACGGGTTGAGGCGCACAAGACCTCCCTTCAGCTTTCCACGGCCATCCCTGAGCAGCCTGGCCTCTTCCTCAAAATGTTCCGCCTGGACGACCCTAACCAATAAACTTAGAGCCGCATTCCGCATCGCAGGCGAGAGGACAGGTGCCAAGTTCCGTTCTGCTTGAGGTTTTCTACAGTTGTTCACGAACCGTTTGATCCAACCTGTCACCCCTAGAAGTTTGTCGAGGGAGCTGTATCGTTCCAGCAAGAAAGCCGCACTAGGCTTAGGTACGATCTGCCCTACGTTCACTCGCAAACCTCGATCAGGTGGCCCAAGCGGCGACCCGCACTCATTGTATGGCCATCTCTCAGGTGACTCAGTCAGCCACTGAGGTCCCCACCACAGTGAGTGACCTACCAAATCAGGGGCCCTACATCCCCGTGAGGCGCAGTCCGCTGGGTTCTGTTCTCCCGGTACGTGTCTCCATACCAACGGAGTTTCCGATCCTTTAATCTGTGACACCCGATTTGCCACGAAAACCTCAAGAGTATGTACCGACGTCTGTAACCAGCACAGAACTATCCTACTGTCGGTCCATGCGTACACCGTTTCATCCAAATTGATGGTACCGCGTAGATTACTAGCGACATAATGTAGCAAGCGCGTGAGAAGCGCTGCTCCCGCCAATTCCAACTTTGGAATGGTCCATCTTGTCCTAACCGGAGCCACCTTACTCTTGGCCATAACTAGACGCACGTCTACAGTTCCCGTTGAACTGACTGTCCGCAAATAGACAGCTGCCGCGTACCCTCGCTCCGAGGCATCACAAAACCCATGTAGGGTAGCCTTACATCCCACCGATGGGAGCAATTTGCGAGGTATGGCGATGCGTACGATCCCTGGTAAGGTGGTCACAAACTTGGTCCAATCATTCAACAGCTCTCCGGAGAGCTGGTCGTCCCAACCCAAGTTTGCTATCCACAACCTTTGCAAGAAGCACTTCGCCATGAACGTCACCGGTGCGATCCACCCGTTAGGATCGAAAGTTCTGGCGATCGTCGATAATACCGAATGCTTCGTCCAAGTCTTCTGCAAAAGGTCTGGCTCGATCTGATACGTAAAGACATCATGCGTTGGCCTATATTGCACCCCTAGGATGCTCAACGTATTTGGATTGTCCGGGTTCTCGAAAAGGTGCGGGTCCTGCTGGAACTCACCTGGCAACCCGGCCAGGAGCTCTGGACAGCTGGACAGCCATTTCCGCAACTCATAACCTCCTGATTCCATGATCGCGATCAGCTCGTCTCGTAGTAGCAGTGCTTGTTGCACGCTATCTGCACCCGTGCAGATGTCATCCACGTAGACGTCGCGATCCAGTACTGCTGCGGCTCGAGGGAATCTTACCCTTTCCTGTGCGGCCAACTCTCGCAGCGTGCGTACTGCCAAAAACGGACTTGGCTTCAGACCATACGTTACCGTGTTAAGCTCATAAGTGACCATCGGCTCGTCAGGGCTCTCACGCCACAAAATCAGCTGGTACCGACGGTCATCTGGGTGTATAATTGTTTGGCGAAACATCATTTTGACGTCTGCTACGAACGCTACTTGGTGCAACCGAAAATCTGTGAGGATGTCCACAATGTCCCGGTTCAACTTGGGACCCGCGTGCAGACACTGGTTCACAGACACACCATTCGATGTAGGAGCAGAACCGTCAAACACTACCCGTATCTTCGCCTCCGGTGACTTCAAAACAGCCAGGTGTGGTATATAGTAATGCTCGACACACCTCCAATCTATGCTGGACACCGACATGTGGCCTAACTCTAGGTACTCCCTCATGAATTCGATATACTTCTGCCGAAGTGCTGCATCTCGCTTCATCTTTCTCTCCATAGCCAGTAGTCTCCGTTCCGCGATCTGTCGCGAACTACCTACCGGTTTGGGAGAAATGGCAGCCTGGTAACAAACCTACCTGACGAACTTCGTGCAGTGTTGTACTGATAGAACAGCTCGCACTCGTCATCCTCTGGCTTCCGTCTATCCGCTGTGGGTGGCTCCTCAGACTCCCAAAACCTCTGCAGCACCTCCGACAACACACTACCATAGAGAACCGTATCGCCCTCTGGTAGGTCCTGAGGTCTCCAAACTGGGCCAAAAATAACATACCCCCCTGTGGTATCAACGGCCACTAAACCAGTTTGCTGAAGTACCCGTTTTCTGCCACACCAGAATCTCCCGAGGACGTCTGACCCGAGGAGAACGTCCACCGTACCAGGAGTATCAAATTCAGGATCAGCTAACTCTAAGCCTGTGGTTAACCCTCGTACCGTTGACGGTAACCGAACCTGAGGAAGTTTCCCTACCACTTCATCCAGCACCACTGCTGAGGCATGATAGCTGACCCCTGTACCTGTATTACCTAATGTGAACTCGAAGTTCACCTGACCCCGAACGTCAGGCACATCTACACCTCCAATACCTACAGCCCCATCCGTTGTGGGCCTTATATTTAAGCGTAGCCTACTCACCAGCTTACTAGACACAATACAACCCTGAGCCCCTGTATCTAACAAGGCTCTTACCTGTATGCTGCGGCCACCGTATCCCCATACCCAAATCATTGCCGTAGGCAACAATACCGTAATTGGCCGGGGGGCCGAAGCTGGCGTGTAGGCGGCGATTACCTAGCAGGAATCTAAGCGCGGAGTGTCCGCGTCCTGCGGGGGGGTCCCCTCTCTCCGTACACCTTCGAGTGGGTCCCACTCCTGCTGATAGGGACCTCTGGTCCTGTACGCCATGGCTGGCAGCCTATAGTAACCCTGCGGCAGGCGCGCGTACCGTGGATGCGCCTGTAGCCGCGGGTGCTCAGCCAAGGGGAGAGGCATGCGTGGGTCATGAGACCTCACCATGTTGTTCAGTCCCGCCGAGTACTGCATGTACTGGCCCTGGTATTGGCACCCGCCCGTAGCATCACGTACTTGTGATGGGTGCCCCTGACCTTGGACCCGTGACCACCTACCCTGTTCCGGCACCTGCTGCCGAGGTGGTGACTGTCTCGCGCGTGGTGAAGGGGGCATCACCTGCTGATGTCCCTGGCCTCGTCCCTGAAACCCTGGTGGAAGAGGACTCCTCCTTGGAGGGGGTGGGGAGCGTTGCTCCCGTCTAGGTAGGGCAGACTCCGTCCGCTGACCCGCGTCAGCTCTGCCTCCGTAATCTCCGCTGCGGTTCATGCATAGGAGCTGATGGTGGGCACCCTGGCAGTACCTGCAGTTGGTGCTTGATGGGCACTCTCGCACCTGATGCGGCCCCATACACCTAAAGCACCAACGCCGTTGCTGCACCACACCACGACGTTTCTGCACCCGCTGTGCAGCGAACTCCTCACACGCAGTCACCTGATGCCCCGCCTCTCTGCAGTAGGCACACCTCGTTTCCAAATTAGCGACGTTGTATCGCCTGGGTGGCCTACTCTTACCGTCTCGCGCCTGTGCACCCGGCCGTTCCGGGCGGCGAGCGGCCGCAGACTCCGCGTGAGGCGACTCTCCAAATTGGGCATCTACCCGCCTGCACTCGGCCTCGAGGAAGGACTTGAGCTCCTCGAAGGTCGGGAGGTAATCAGATGTCTTACCTCCGTGTGACTGTTCAAAACGAGCGGCCATGTCGCTCGGCAGGCGGCGCAACAACGTGTGGACCAGGATATAATCATAGCCTGACACCGGCATCCCCTGTCTCTCAAGAGCGTTCACTGCAACGCAGACAGGGTTGAGGACCTTGGCCCTGAGGTCCGTCCCTCGTGTGATGGTCGGCACGGTGAGCCACTGTTCCAGGAGTTGGTCAATCATGAGACGTTTGTTGCTGTATCTCTCGATCAGCAAACCGCGAGCCGTCTCGTAACTTGCATCATCGACTGGTAGATGCTTTACCAGCTCATGGGGCTCACCTTGCAGCTTGGCCATCAATTGTGCCATTTTATATGCCGGCTGCAAGTCAGTGCGGTTATGAATCACACTGTCAAACAGATCCTGGAATAGGGTCCAATCCGTGTAGTCCCCGTGGAAGACCGGAATCGCCACAGCCGGCAGGGGCACTTGCACCCCCGGTCCCCGCGAACCATGGGGTGGGTCCGGCTCCCCAGCCCTACGCCTGGTGATCACAGCAGCCGCCTGCTGGATCTCCTGCCCTATCTCCAGGCACTGGGTCACATTCGCCCGGACCGTAAGTTTGACCTCCTCATCAGGCGTCCCATCGAATAACTCCTCGCATCCAGTGAGGCAATCCAACACCTCCGCGACCCGTTCGTCAATCCGTTGCGCACAAGCGATGAGAGCGTCCTCTCGGTCCCCGCGACCGACCATCGCCTGCTTAGTCGCGAACCAAATTAGGTGCGTTCTAATTTTTGCCTGAAGCTGTGTAATTGTGGGAGCCATGGTACCAACTCAAAGTAACACCGAACCTTACAATACAAAAAAAATTATAGACAATCGGCCCTGATCCTACCGTTAGGATATCCGCACAGGGTAAACACAAAAATAATAACAGGCAATTCACTAATTGATTGGCCCTGATCCTACCGATAGGATATTCTACACAGGGCACACACTACAATCACAATAAATATATTTTTTTTTTATGTAGGTAGATTAAAAATCTTATACTAAAATAATCTTAAATCTAGTGGTTTTCTGAACCACGCTCTGCTACCAAAAATTGTCTAATTCCAAGCTAAACTCCCGCAGTGGAAGCGATTTACACAGGTAAATTTCTAGTAAAATACCAGGAGTTCAACTGAAGGCAGACAATGGCCGCGTTACGCAGCGCTAAATAGCATACGCTGCACAATATAGCAGCGCATACTATGAATTAAACGTGAACCTAAATCTATTTAACTTAATTAACTAAGTTGAGTGAAATTGGCAAATGATGTGTTCTGACCTTTACATAACTCAAGTCGGTAGTAAATACCGTCTGCCGATCTGGCGTTACGTCACACGTATTAGCACTAGATTATAAGTAAGTACCTCCAAATTATATCACCCCACGAATTCCGCAATTCGTACTAAGGAGTCACAATGATATGGTACAACAAATATGACTAAAGGGAACACACCATTAACACGAATAAACAGTTTTATACTAAACAACCAGGTTTAACACTTACAGTCAACGTGCCGGTCCAAATGCATAAAATACCCAACGGAGAAAGGAAGTTCAGGGAATGGATCAAATGGGAATTCCGTGGGTACTTACAGGGCTGGGTGGAAAAGATATCGACACCCAGCATTCCACTACAGCCTTGGCGCGTTATTCACGTCAAACCACTCACAGCTTCTGTTCGTATTCCACTTTGATATTAGTCATTACGCGTGACCCAACCCGAATTTGGGCCGTACAAACGCGGGCCAAAATGGCCACCTGATGCCTATTCAACGCGACGCTCACGTGGAAGACGTCGAGACATCCAACAATCACTAAGCCTGGCATTCCAGTACAACCCAGGAGAAACGCAATAATACGATGCATCACACGCGCGATCTCAAATTGAATCGTCCATTACACGCGGCATCACAAAACGCGTGGCGGGAAATCCGCACAATACGCGATACCCTCCCGTCCGAACGGTTTTGAGTGACTGAGTGCGGTGCAGAAATCACCGCTTGGCGCCTACCAGCGGCCCGCGCGCATGCCGCCACCCTCGCCCCGCGAGCGAGAAAGGGACAACATATGCCCAGAGCGATGCGTGCGAAATCGCGGCGCATTCATAGACCGTCATTAATACCTAACTTACCCCAGCATAGCAACGCTAAATTAAACACAGGTTATGTAGTGTCTACTACATCCACACCCTGTATTAAATGTCAATTACAAAAAGAACAGGGTAAGTGATATAATTGAATAACAATTTGCTGAGACGAGAAAAATGGATGTTACGTAAATGTTGTAATTGCAAATTGATCGTTAAGGTTTATTAAGTTATATGTATATGTCAGAACCAGTTTGACCACATTACAATGCCATTAATATGAAAAACAATGCAGGATGTAAAAATATTTCCTGAAAATATTTTAAGGGACGAGGCAAACCAGTCCATATAACTGAACAACTTTCTCCAAGAAACAGAGGTCGAAATGTGAAAAAAAACACATTGACCCAGTCGGCATTTTGTACGGAAGGTCCATCTTTCATATTTCGACCTATATGCTCCTTGGGGAAAGTTGTTCAGTTTCATCTACTGGTTCACCCCTAAAAATATTTGCTGCTAATATTTTAACACTATACGAGATACAAGTAAATGCAGAAACAATACAAAGCTTGGTTCGTCAAGTTATGCAAAATTTTGAATTAGCTTTTTCGTATCAGCGATCACTTTTGTCTTGACCATTTTAACAGGTGGTTTACAAGTAGTATACGTAGAGTAATTTGCTCTCTATTCTGAGGTAAACGTAATTATATTTCGTAAACAGATTTCAGCTGTAAATCTTTCAGATTCATCATTTGAGGCTTAAGGAAAGTCCCCGCGTTCGCCTTCTTTCATTCTTTTCGTGTGGGACACCGAGTTGTCCAACGACCCGATGAACCCTGGTGTCAAAGTTTTTCAACCGCCTACTACTAGAAGTAGGCCTTCGACATGGTTGTGTTACGATTGTCGTCTAAGTCATCATAGACAGACAGCAACCGGGACAGTGCCCTCCGAAGCACGAAACCATCTTTCTTTTTAGTCAATCGGTTGATTCAGCCTGTAATGTCCTAACCAGACCGGCAACAAATTCACAAAATGATAAATATCAATTTACCGAGAATCGAACCCGGAACCTTGCAGTAGCACTACCACTGCGCCACATCGGCCGTCTTACCGCGTTGATATACGAGCCGAAGTAAACGCGTTCGCCATTGATGTTCCAATTTCCATAACATCAACATACTATTTCCACGTATCCCCGCCGCTACGGTAACTGCGCGGGCGCAAGTGACGTCACACTACTTCAGTGCCAAGGTTCTTGTAGCAAGAGAGATGTGCCTACGATTTGACATTCGTTTCATTTAGCGATCGGCTTTTCTTATTATCCTTTATTGAATCGTAACAAGTAAATATACAGTTTAAACTTACAATCAAAACAACAGGCACGCTTATCTTTTCAAGAGTTCTCTTTCAGCCAACCTAATGGGGGTGAAAGATGGGAATACACGCGAACAGATACAAAGAAAAATTTAATGTTACAAGATAAAATTTTTGTACGACTGAATTTAATACTTATACACATATAAAAATAAAAATAAATGAATACAAAATAATAAAACTCTTCCTTTGCTGTGTTTAGTACTTTAATTTGCAATAGAAAACATACGTCATGCCAATACTTTAGGGCCGTCCTTCTTTTCCTTCATATTGTACCTATCTACTACATACAAAAAAGATGTATCGATTTTGTTGCAAAAGAAACTAATCTGGTAGATGCAGCCGTGACACGCGTTATTGGCATCAAGATAAATTTGCAAAATTGGCGGGCGTTGGATGAGCCACGGTAATGAAAGAGGCGTCGGCACTGGTAATGGCGAAAGTCGCAGGTTCAAATCCTGCCCACGCTTCAACATTCTGCAAGCTTTCAAAGATTGTACCAATTCTGTTGAAAGGACAAAATATTGCGGGGCGCTTAAAGGGCGGGCCACACCGGCTCCGTATCCGTTCCGTATCCAGCTCTCGACCGTAGTCGCGCACGAACTTATGACGTTGTAATGTATGGGACTGTATGAGATACGGCACACCGCTTGCGTGCAGCACGGAACGGATACGCAACGCAAGCGGTGTGCCGTATCTCATACAGTCCTATACATTACAACTTTATAAGTTCGTGCGTGACTACGGACGAGAGCTGGATACGTAACGGATACGGAGCCGGTGTGCCCCGCCCTTAAGCCTTTTAAGGCCCTGATTCACCTGAAAAGTTGAGCCCTATCATTCGCGCTATGCCAGAGAGAAACAAGCAAGCATTTTGCGCTAAAATTTTTGCGAGATTTTAGGGTTTTTCGACATAGAAACGAGAGAAATACAGTTACAATGTCTAATTTAGTAATTCTTACTAGAAAAGGTATGTATCTGAATTATAGCATAAAAATTATGTTTTAACCTTAAAACTGTAGACAATATTGAAACAAATATTCAAAAACAACCTTAATGTTTTGTTTTCCATCAAATAAAGTTTGTCAAATTTTGTAGCTAATAGGTATCTGTTATCTGTTTGATCTTCGACAATAATTTGCATTTTTTCAGAATTTAATGGATGTAGGTAAATGACTAAATTAATCCGATTTAAAAATCTTGCTCGCGAGCTATCCTCGCCTTAAGCAGATGGTGCTAGTTCTAGCTAGCTCTATGTTTATAACTCAAACACGCAATTCCACTTTTGCGCATGGTAAATACTCGTACGCTGAAACGTGTGGGTTCACGAAAGCACTTCCGCGTATGAAATGTTTACGTAAATAAATCTACGCGGTTTTTCCCGACAGAAATATCGAAATCAAAGACGCTACATCACTCCTATTCTACTCATATTCAGTCAATTCTCAATTCTGATGATCGGTCGTGTGATGCCAGCTTGAAATAGCTTTACCCGATATCTTTGCCGCGGAAGCCGCAAGGGGCGACTAATGTACTCGAGGGTTTCTTATGTATTACAATATTAGGCGACAGACTGACAACCATAGTGATGCACGATTATTCTGAAATGGCAATCAGCACAGCGAGAGCACACATTTGAGAGTCATTCAGAAAATTGTAACCCTCGAGTCCCTTAGTGAATTTTCCAAACGTTCAGATACTGATGAATGCCTACAGCTTTTACAGACATTAGCAATGAAAATTTATAGAGCACAGTACATAAACTTTCATGATAGTCTCGAAATAAATCTCAAATAAGCATCCAGATGTAGCAAGATCGATTTCAAGAATGAAAGTTTTATTGCAGCTACGAATAATTATTCCCAAGAAGTAGTAAATATTTCATCACCCAACGGTTTATATTTCTAAGAAGCAGTGCTTTCATTTTCGAAGAAAGACAAAAGACATTGAAGAGAGAATCGTTTTGCTATTACACAAAAAGGGAAAGTAGACCCTTAGACGAAGACACAATAGGTCGAAACGGTTCCAGACTAATTAAACCTCTGCCATATTTATTCTATGCTTCTGCCGAGCAAAATCGGATCTTCCAGTGGCGCCTTTACATGTTTTCGATAATTTTCTTCAAATTCAATTCAGATTGTTGTTTCAGAACAAATACCAAAAATCTAAAACAGACAAATTGTGGTCCTTTCAGATAAGCTTTTTGAAAACTTGCAAAGTTTTCGAGCGCGGGCAGGATTTGAGCCTGCGACTTTCGCCATCACTAGTGGCGACGCCTCTTCCATCTGAGCTACGTCTCGTCCCTTGCCCGCCAATTTTGCAAATGTATTTTTGATGCCAACACATAATAGACTAAAATATCTCCAAATGGTTTTCTTATTTTATGTCTTCCAGCTATGCTTTACATACCGAATTGTCCGTCTTAGATTTTTAATTCTTGTTCTAGATTTTAGAACAGGGCGCCACTGGACGATCGGTGCTGCCTTTAAGAACCTTTTATTCTAGTTTTACAACTGCCTTACATTCTTCAATAGAGATTTACTGCTGCTCATTGTTAGAGCCGCATTGCCGGATCCATTTGTATTACAACTGCGTAAGGATAACTGTCCGACGCAGTTATGGACATAAACTTTACAGCTTACTTTTACTTTTGTCGGTATTGTTTGAAATCCTTTCTATTAAGCACACGTGAAGCTTTTAGAGAACCGTTTGTTTATGTTTGAGACAACGATTTCAGTGCCGTGTTGCTAAAACTGAAATTTAACGAAATATTTACCGGTTTAAAGCGAAATGACTCATTCAGGTACTAAATAAGTTTCGAACAGCATTAGAAATTTATTTAAATTACAGACATTAAGCTTTTATCCTTTGCGAGGTAGGCAGAGCGTTTACGGCCGTAAAATACAGTTGCTATCGCCACCTCTGACAAATATTTGAAGGCTGTTTCAGAAAAGTCGTGTAACACTATAGTGACAGGTTGACAGCTTGTTGCCAAAAATTGTAATATACACGAAACCCTCAAGTCTCTTAGTCGCCTCTTACGACACCCCTGGAATGAAATGAGTGATATTCTATGCCGGCATCACACGGTCATTTATTTGGATGATTCATTAATTATCATTTAATATGGTATGGGCATAAAACAATCACCACGAGTGAAGTAAGAATAAACCAATTTCGATGATGATTATGATCATCAATATGTATTTATATTCGTTTAACCGCAAACCTGATTAAACATTATTAAAGTAACGTGATCAATGAACGAAGTAGTAGGTATGGAAACAAAAGACAATAACATCATCTATGTAGGCGTGGCAATTTATAGAGTTGGTTTATTTACACATTATTGCAAAAACATTACTAAACGGAATAATACTCGACATACTAAAATAATACACATGTGGAGTCATGAATAACAGCAAAGCAAAGACTTCCAGAAGTGTGACTCAACTTTATCAACAATGGCATACCTACGAAATGCATAATATTTTATGCATTGTATGTACACAATACTTCCATGTAAATAGTCTCCTATTAGTCAAAATTTTTCAGTTAAGTATCATCAAAAGCCGTGTGATGCCGGCTTAGAATAGCATCACCCCATTTCTTTCCCGTGGGAGTCGTTAGAGGCGACCAAGGGACCTGAGGGTGTGTATTGCAATTTTAGGCGATGGGCTGACAACCTGTCACTATGGCGATACACAATTTTCCGAATTATATGTCAGACTTTTTGCGGCCGTTTACGCTTTGCCTACCCCACGAGGGATAATAGGCGTGATATGTGTGTGTGTGTAAATATCATCAACAGACGTGAAAAGTCTACTACTGCTATAATTTTGAGGCCAACTGTATTCAAAGACCCCATCGATCGTCAGTTTTACGAACTGTGTGCTGTGCAGTTTACTTTGTCTTGCTGCATTTAGTTTATAATATATTCTAAGCTTTACCTATATCTAAAACCAGTTCGAGTAAGAACCTCCTTTCCTTCTTCATCAAGTTACGAGCTTGTCGCAGTAACAAGTGCTTTAACTACTTGCAGCCTATGGTCAAACCTGTCAGCTAAGTTGTTCAGATCTGTTGCGTAAGCACCAACTGAGCCCACATCCTTGTTTGCGTAACCGACCATATCTTGACGATGTTAGTGGTCTTATACTGTTATAGGTATTGCTAAAGATTACGCCTTCAGTTTCCTGATCTGGCACTTTAAGGAACTTTTATTTTATTCATATTTTTTTTTATTAGCTCTTGCGAATTTGTACTTCAAATTTTGCCAATGTCCTGTTTATTTATGGCACTATTGGGTATGCTCAAATGGTCAATTACAAGAAAAATCTCAAAAACATTTCGTGAATAATACTTGATTTACAATATATTTTTAGAATGATAAGAAAGTGTCTTTAAAATAAGATATTAAATAAAAAATACCTTAACCCTAAATGACCTTCATTATGACCCCTTATAAACTGAATATGATTGCTTTTGTCATAGTTAGAAAAAAAAACAGAATTCGTTTTGTCTATGATAAACTTTTTCTTTGTGCAGGCAAAGACATTTAACACTTGACCAAAAATTGTGATATCTCGTCAAAACTGTTGTTTAATTTTATTCTATTGAAATAAATAATAGTATTTCGATCGAAAGAATGAAATCAGTTTCTGAAAATGACCCAAATTTTCAAAACAAACCATATCATAAAAAATCCGGAATACCGAATTATTTTATTATGAGAATAAAGTTACATGTTCAAGATTCTAGTTGTGATCTTAGTTAACAATCTGAACAGGAAAACTCATACCTATGTTAGATAATATTTTACGAAACATTACGTAAACTTATGTTATTGTCGATAAGATAACAAGTTTCGGTCCGTGTGATGTATCAAATCAAAATCTAAACTAATTAATCATAGTGGACATTTCAAGGACTCAGCTGAGTCATGGTCATCAGATACAGTCATGTGCAGAACCACACGTCACATCACACCACACAAGTGACACGAGGTATGCTGATGATGATGAATGTAATTTGATCTCAGGTGCGTCATCGGATAATGATGAGGATGATAATGAAATAATAACAGTGTTTGCTGATGAGTGTGGTTAAGAAAATAAAAACAGTGACAAGGAAATTGATACTTGTGTACTAATGTAAGATAATGTATTTTACGAGTCAGACAGCTTGGTGACAAAGGATATAGCTCCTTAAGATAAAATATAGTTTAACAGAAAAGATGTTCTTATAGACGACATCAGATGCATTGAACCTTTCCACAAGCCCTAAGGTAAACTGGGAGATAAAGCCTTAAGTCCGCCCGTGTAATTTTTTGTGCATAAAGTTAAATAAACAATAATAAAAGATCAAATGGTTTTTTTCATTAGAAATTAGAATAAGTGACTCAAAGTACATACATACATGCATTCATATATCACGCCTATATCCCTTGTGGGGTAGGCAGAGGTCAAACGGTCATAGAAAACAAACATGTACGCCACGTCTGTCAAATATTTGAGGACCATTCAGGAGATTGTGAATCACCATAGTGACAGGATATCAGCCCATTGCCTGGAATTGCAAAACACATGTTACCCTCGAGTCTCTTCGTCGCCTTTCACGACACTCCAAATAAAGAAATCGTAGAGTGATACTATTTAAAGCCGGCATCACATGGCATAGCACGACAACCAAATAAACAAGAAAGTCTGGTCCAAGAATAAGGTAGGATACTAGTATATCAAAGCTCATAATTTCTTACACACCAAAGTGTTTTGTACAAAATAAACTAACTTTAAACAAGTTAATTGAATCGTGGGCAACAGAACAGGAGCCATAAAATAATTGGAAATTTATAGCACAGTGAAGTAAATTTTACGTTACGAACACCAATAACAGAAACTTGAATTGATAACTACGACTAGCTGTTACCCGTGGCGTTGCCCGCATAAGTAGTGATAAAAACTATCCTATGTGTTAATCCATGTTACCTTCTATATATGTGCAAAATTTTATTAAAATCGGTTCAGTAGTTTTTGTGTGAAGAAGTAACAAAACAAATAACAAACTTTCGCATTTATAACATAAGTAGGATGAGAGCGATACCTATATGCTACATAATAGGTTCAACTAGTGATACAACTGTAATAAAACCTTAAGTAATGTTGTTTGAAAGGTGCCCTGACCTGTCAAGGATAAGTACAAATTAGAAAAACAAAAATAAATATATCTCAACATTTCTTATACGCCTAAAATCCACAGCCTATAAGGATACAATTTTATAACAGAACATCTGCATTTAAAATCAGAAGACGCGTTTTCCTGTTTATATAAAATTAAAATATCTATATTTAAAAACTTGCCCAATCAGCAAATGCGAGGTCAGTGCGTGTGTTGCTATAATGACATCATGTGGTCAAACAGGTTGCTTGGGCGTGTGTGAGGAGGTTGTCAAGTGTATGTGTGTGCGATTTCCTCAACACAAGGGGTTTAAGTATAGCCCTTGAGGTCACAGGACCTGATTGCGTCAAGGAGTTAACAAGTTAGTGCAGCTGCGTTTTAAGTGAAGTTAATAATACAGATACTAAACAGGTTATTTTATTTTTTTGTTAACAGAATGAATCAACTTTGTTATGTCTAGAAGGCACTATAGGGAATTTGCAGAACATACAGCTCGGTTATTGACACCTACTCTGCTAGGGTTGTTACTGTTTTCTTACTGAATGTTTAAAACGGGTTACCTGGATAAGACATAGTTACACTACTTACAATACAACCCATAATTATTGTAGCGGGAAAAGATTTTTTTTTATTTGAGCTAAATCGGAAGCGCAACCGAACTTATTTTACTTAGGTACCTAAACAGTAGTGTTTTACGAGCGACAAATAAGCCATGTTAAAAGAAACCCCTCCATTTCTACTGGATTTGAAGTAAAATGAAATGTTTCTTTATTTTTTTATTAAGTATGGGTTTGCTCTTGACTCTAGTCTAGGTTATAGGACAGAGACAGAGTCTAAGATGGAGCGAGCTCACCCAGAAGAAGCCTGTTCACTCTTACTTTGTTTTATCAAATAAACGGCAAGTTCTACACTGATTCTTGGAATTTGCATAATATTGAGTTGGATTTACTTTTCAATATTATCCGGGATCTTAAATGTGAAAATACAATCTTCAGTTTTATCTAGACAACCAGAAACACTGCACTCGTATTTGCATTTGCGAGAAGTCATTTACCGTGCGGAACAAACGCTGTTGACACTCGACTACTTGCGATACTAGGACAAACCGGTTTCGCCCGTAAACGGCGGCGTGTAAATGTGTGCGTGAGATATTGACGTTTCTTTGAAGCCGTCCATGTGCCTTGGGCGCGCGCGCCATCCACTACTCATTTGTGCTAAAACAGTAAGAAGCAGTAAGCTACGGAATACGGCATTGAGAAATGTAGACAGATCGACAACTATTCGAAGTAAGTAAGTAAAAACTCTTTATCGCACAAAAATAACAGGAAATTCATAGCTAATATGCGCAAAGAGCGGCTAGAAGCGATCTCATCCAGACAACCTTTGGGTGGAGTCGAAGTGTCAGACGCCTGTAGGACCACTTAAAAAGACCGACTTAAACCACAAGACGTGCTTTCTTAGTGTTATGTTCGTAAGTTGTGCAATTGTTAGACAACATGCTCAGATTAAACAATGAAACAAAACAAGCATAACATAAAACATTAAAAAAAATTTAAACACGGACAGCTTTCTAAGATAGATTCAATTTCCAATCGAATCTGTTCAGTGGTTTACGAGTTTCAGTCGTTTAAAGAATCACACATAAAAACATAAATAGAGGTACATACATGAACTCTAAAAACATTACACCCCTTTTTTGGTTAGGCAGTCGTGTAACAAGGCATATTCATTGCGCAAAGAGTAGCGACTGAAATCAGATAAAAAACATAATCTCATCATGAATCAGAGGCACTTATACTCCTCAGCTGCAACAAGCTACTTCCAAGCAAGCGATGACAGCCTATATAATGTTGATGAAGCGAAACATCTGTCGGGGCAGATGGTGACTAACAAGTATGATACAGAAGGCAGAATTATTTGCAATGATGTCTTTTGAGGCGCAGATTTGTGGTTTAAACGTCAATTATTTTAGACAATTGTATGTTAGAAGGTTGGGACTGGAGATGTAAGTTAAAGACGCGGGCAGGATTTGAACCTGCGACTTTCGCATTACTAGTGGCGACGCCTCTTCCATCTGGGTAGTCTAGTAAATTTTGCAAGTTTTCAAAAATTGTATACCTAACACGGGAAGTGTTTTAAAATTTGGTACTCAACGGATCATGACGTCAATAAGTGATTGTACTATCCTACATTGAATTAAGTTAATTTCATTTCATTTCATACGGGTACAATTTAAGAGCTCACCAAAATAGTTTATTTTTCCCAAAACTTAATACCAAGTAAAATAAATTAACTCCATATAAATTAAACTCATTTTAAACTTAGTTTCCCAAAGTAAAACGTGCTATGCTCCAAAAAAAGTATACACACGTCAAAATAATTGTACGTTGTGTACAAATATTCTTTTGGATTTCCAAAATGGATAAATGCTCACCAAATATTGTTTCACTAAAACAGTAACATTGACACCAAAATATACAGTTCAAATTTGCTTTATTGTAATCACATTATCTAACCTAAATCCAATATAAATTATGGCCAAGCTAAGATTACAATTGTTTACCTTTATCACTCACAGATCACGTATAATTACTTTACCCCGCAACCCGCCCCTCATTTCATTTGTTATTCGATGCCGCATCAGACGAAGTGGTATTATATCGAACGGAAGAGAATCACGATCATAGTTCGTCGGAATCCCTCGCGGCACGTGGTATATCCGAGGAAGCCCGTAATGAAATAGATAAACTGTTTGAACTCATACTGAAACCAAAGGCAATTATGAATCCTTAGCCTTAGCAAAAAAAGAAGGAATAAATGTGCCATCTAAAACGCAACTGAAAAATTACCTAGCCATAATTCGTAAAAAAAAGTACGGACCGTCTACCATTAGCTTAGGAGAACTAAAAGCATGGCTTATATCGCATTCAGAAATGCCTGAAGATGAGTATACTGCCTTTGTGGTTTCCTTCTACCTCTGGTACCATCCACCAATGGTTCGTTTCATTGTATATAACTTAGCTATTATGTGTTGCAATAATTGACAACAAAGTAATTATTTAACTACATTAAAATATAATAATTAAATGCATACCTATTGTATTAAATAAGTAACTTGTGATTGGTGTAGTCAATATTATATTTGGTATGAAAAAAAAATTTGCAGTCCACCATATTTTTTTTTGCTTCAGCATGATAACTAAAATGTAAGTAATAAAATTAAATATTGGTAACATCTCTTTAGCGACAATTTACAAAATTTGGTCTCAAATTGACTTTAAAGGTGTTTATGTATTTTTATAGAATGTTATAAAAAGAAAAATAGCTTTATTTTTACAATATTTTGTGATACACAATTTGGTGAGCATTTATCCGTTTTGGCAGGCATTTCGAATTTATTGGAAGTAAGATAAGTGCATTTCTGGTAGGCATTTAAACACAAGCCATTTCATACTGGGCTTATCTATGGGCAAGTAGTTAAAACTACGGGGATAAATGAAACTCCCCATGACATTGATTTTATTTCAATTTTTAATCCATAAAAACTCTACGTTACGTTACGGGCAATTAATAGAAATAACATTAACTTTACAAATAAGTAGGTATAATAGAGAGTGAATAATAAATAATGATTCATACATAAAGTAGTTATGTAACGTTGTAAATGGTATCCAATCAAAGTATTACATCACATAGTTATTGATTTTTCAAAGCTTATGCATGTAAATAATTATCGTGATTCATGAATACCATAATTTTTATTTCAGTATTTTTTTAGATATAGAATATTTCTTGATTTTCTGCGCATGCAAACGTACTAAAGGTTTCGGGTAGCAGTTAAATGTAGTTGGTACAAACTTGCGGTCTATACGGTAAAAAATGTACCTAGGTGTATTTGTATTTATGTATGATTGTAAGTGTACTTACTTACATAAGTGTTTTTATAAAATTTAATAATTTAACCAATAATTTGCTTAAGCAACTACTAGCAATTCGTTCTTCGTCTTCCCTTAATAGCAGCTTTTGTCTCTATTTTAAAGTAAAGTTTGCCTGGAAGAGCCTTTGCTTAGTTTTAGGCTTAAGTATTCTGTATTGTTTTGTTTCTGTTGTTTATGTTGTAAGCACTAAAGTGTTTATCTTTACTGATCCAAAAATCGCGACTGTTTTTATTTTTATATTGTGAAATTTGTGAATGACATTTTATCTTATTGTATAAAATTTTTATTATAGAAACAAAATTATGATCAGCAACATGCTTCGTCAAATGGGGTACAGTATTTATATTCAGCAACATGCGTCGTCAAAATAACCTAGTCAAAAAGACCACCCCGGCTCATACCTTGCCCAAATGTTCCCAAAATACTTGCAGCGTTTCCTCGCTGAATTGCGATTGACATTCTTTGGACAAGATATGACCCGGAACGCGGATCTAAGCCTTTTTCTCGAAGGCGACGGCCAATGCCCGCTATAAATTTCTTAGCTTCAGACCCCCAGACACCAGTCGTCTCTACAGCCACGGGTACAAAACTATACGCTTGCTCCAAAGCAGCGTATTTGGAATGCTTTAGTCTCGCCGCCGACTCAGCCGCATAGCCCGCGCACTGTTTGGTCCCTGAAATGTGGCACGCCGCAAAAGTGCAACAGCATGTAGCGTCCCACAACAGACAACGACCCCTCTCCCAAGGGATTAAGGTCAGACCGTCCGGACGCTTACCATCTGACCTCGACAGACCTGACGGCTCCAAGACACAAGGCACGTTCACGGAAACAAGAGCTCGGCGTATTAAATCATTTAAAGAATGATGCCTAGACAAACGACCTGCTGACCTGGAGCAACTAAGACCATGCAGACCATTCGCCAACACCATAGATCCGCAAACACACTGATGCGGCTCACATATTTTACTACCAAGCCGTAAAGCGGCAGCTACTCTCAACGAGTCATTATCTAGGAATGTTCCCAAATGTGACGCACGAGACTCCTACTTGACCGAAGCATTAAGACGAGCCAAATCCAAATCTGAAGCATCTTCCCTCAGGATATTAAACGTCAATTTTGACTGAATGTCGTCCCAGCTCCTCTGCGAACACTTGTCCTCTGGTAGCGTCTCATTTGCGCATAAAACCTCCCAAGCAGACAAAGCCTCATTTACGAATGGAATGGTAACCCCGTCACCATCACAAGAAAGAATTCGAGTGACTAGGTTTACCACACCATGCGCAGAAGCCAAAAAAGCCGCTAAACCAACCCCCTCAACATGACGCACTCCCAGACCCCCATGACGAATCGGCAAACCAGCCTGGCGCCATTGTTTCTCGTCCAAGCTGACATTGAGAACGCGCTCAAGTGTCTCTTTTAAAAGACCATCCACACGAGCAACCTCCTGAGGAAAAAGCCAAGTAGGTGAAGTCCTAATAGTGTAGGTAAGCTTAAGCATCGAGAAACAACTGCGCAGAAGAACAAGAGCCACATGCGAGGACAGGTTCTTCAGTTTGTCATGGATGGTAGACAGTTCTGACCTCTTTGCATCAAGTGTAACAGGAACACCATCACTAAAAACTGGCGAACCAAGTAGGGAAAATCTATCTTTATTGACAGTCTTGATTCCCGGAATCAAGGCGTCAAATCTAGGCAGCAAAACTGATGCATCTGCGCCACTGGCAAAGTAAATTTCACATTTTCCTGTATTTACCACCAGACCCAACTCCTGTAATTTCGGAAACAATAATTTTATATCGTCTTCCACTGACATAGGATCCCCCCCTATTGTACCGTCATCTAAATACCAAATATTTAATGCTGATTTAATATCAGAGATCGACTTGTGGATAGCCAAACTAAATATGAGAGCACCTAAAGGGTCTCCCTGCTGGGCACCAACCACTGAGGCTATAGGGTTCTCTCCATAATAAAGCAAACTAGAGGAACTGTAGCATTGGTAGAGATAAGGGTAAAGGGAAGGTATCCGATCTTTAACCTCGGTAAGTATGACGTCCCTCTCTACGCAGTTAAAGGCATTTTTCACGTCCAGCTTCACAATCACATTATTGCTATCCTCCTTGCTCAGTGCAAAAGCACGAGTGGAGTGAATAGCTGCTTCACAGCCCAAAGCGGTCCCAAAACCCAGCTGGTGTGGCTGCAAGTAATTTGCTAACTCACTCTTAACTGAATGGCAGCCCAATTTAGACACCAAACGACGCCAGACACACCCTACTGCAATAGGGCGAACGCCTCCATCTTTTTTGGAAAGCGCGCATAAGCTCCCCCCATACAAAAAAGGGCACACCTCAACATTTAACATCCCCCTCAAAAGAAAATTACAAAGTTTGGTAACGGAATCCAAAAGGCTCAGGGAATTGTCACCAGCGTATGGGGTAACCAGTTCAATTAAATGCTGAGGGCGGATACCATCCAGGCCAGCAGCTGAGCCACTATAAAAAGATCTCAACGCGTCAAGCACATCGTCCGGTGTCACAGTCAGAAAAGGGCTTGATAAACCAGGCTCTTCAGGGAGCAAGAGAGAACGAGACGGCTGCGGATGTTTTTCTCTCAAGGCATTTAAAGTATCATCATTGTTGGGTGCTAAGGAGCCATCAGAGAGCAAAAGACGTACGGCCCCTCTCAAGTCGCCATCATGTACTTTCGACTCAATACGTTTATAAACGGAACGATGATGGAAAGTGCAATCCGCAGTTAAAGTATCCACATCATTTTTCACCACCCTCTCCTTCACCTTAGCAGTAAGGGAACGCGGGTCCTCGAGATCAGGTACACACAAAAATCTATAAGAAAAAGATAATAGTGTTTATCTATCTATCTATCTATCTATGTATAGGGTGAAATTTGGCTAGTGACCGATAGTAAAAACTCAAGACGGGCTGGTGATAAGGAACAACTTTCCCTAGGAACATAGCTTAGGTCGAAATATGATCTAAAAAGAAGCTCTCATTCATACAAAATTTCCGATCAGCTGATGTGAATTACTTATATTATGGAAATTCAAAATATTTTTGACATATTTCAACCATGTTCCTTCGGAAAAGTTGTTCCTTATCACCAGCCCGTCTAGATATTTCGCTATCGGTCATTAGTAAAATTTCACCCTACCTATAGTCCTATAAGCAACAAGGGGATGCCTATGATCAACAGTAGACGTATCACAACATTCACAGCTATTGATGATGATGCTTTTCTTAAAATTGGTTAAAACATGTTTGAATGCATGTAATTAGGTTTGTAAGTGCAATTCTAGTTAAGCAAGATTGTATTTATATGTAAGAAGATTACAACTCGTATAAAGTGCAAAAACATTTATTTTTTATTGCACGGAACAAGGTAACTATTCCAAAACCAGATATTTCTATAAATATTTTGGTCAAAATAAATTTTAAGTTCCGTATTGCCAGATATAAGTGGTCAGGTTTATTTCTGTCAGCGATGCCTGCCTGCAGTAAATGCAGCAAAGAATATTTTTTCTACTGAAAGGGCTCACTACATCTTTATGGTTAACCAACTTGTACAATGATGCCGGCTTAGAGTAGCATCACCTCATTTCTTTCCCTTGGGAGTCGTTAGAGGCGACTAAGGGACTCGAGGGTGCGTATTGCAATTTTAGGAAATGTTCTAACATCTTGTCACTATGATGATACACAATATTCCGAATGACGCTAAAATATGTAAATATCCGTTTTTGCGGTCGTTTACGCTCTGCCTACCCCGCAAAGGAAAAGATAGCGCACCTATACGTTGTTTGAGTAAACACTGTCAGACTTTTTGCCTGTGGACGTGAAAGATATGAAAATATTAATTTCAGCTGGAGTCTAGGTAAATCTAGTTTCAGTTGGATAAGTGGATTAAACCAACACACTATTTATATGATCATTTTCGGGCGAGGTTATTTAAAAGATAAGCGTTGACAAGAAAAACTAAGAACTGAATAAATAAGGCTCTAGAATACAGGTAGATAGATCTGTTTACTCTATCACAGTAGAATACTAACACAAAATTTTGCAAACAAACAACAACATAAAAGTAACATACATAGGTACATACACAACGCCTATATCCTTTGCGGGGCAGGCAGCGTGTAAATGTCACGTCTGACAAACATTTGAGGATCATTCAGAAAATTGTGTATCGCTATAGTTTTTCAACGGGTTGTCAGTCAGCCCATCGAAAAAAAAATTGAAATACACATGTAACTCTCGAGTCTCTTTGTCGCCTCTCACGACACGTAAGGGAAAGTATTGCGATGATGCTATTCTAAGCCGGCATCACACGGCAAAAGTAACCTGCCATTTAAAAAACGTAATATTTTATTTAATGTAACATGCGGGTGTCAAGGTGCCCAAAACCAACGTATCCCTGTCAGTCGTAGCAGGTGCCAACTACAGCTTTCTAATTTAGAGAACCCTTATCAACTGAGGCCAATTATTTTATCAAGTCATCGACAAATTGCAGCGGCATATAAAACGTAAAATTCTGCAACAAAATATGAATAACTTACCTACAGACGTAGAGCAGAAATCGATTGCCTTGCTTACTATAACAGCCACAACAGTCCACTGCTGGACATGGGCCTCCCCCTATTGGGGCTATTTGACACACTCACCATTCTAGGCAGGCAGATTGGCCAGCGCAGTGCAAGGTTCACAGAGAACGCTGCTTCCCATTCCCTGAATTCATTCATCCCTAAGTCGCCTTTTACGACACCCACGGGTAGAAATGGGGTGACGCTATTCTAAGCCAGCACCACACAGCCTTGTAAGAAAAAATTATCTACTAAGTAAGAAAAGAAAATCATGATAATAAAATGACTTCGCTAAATCATATCACAAAAACTTGCCCGCAATTTGTGCTGTTGACGTACCTGAAACGTAAACAGACATACATTATCAAGGTTATTTGGCTTTACATTCAATTGTCAAATGCACAAGATAGAAAATTTCAAGATAGAAAAGTCGCAGTCGCAGGTGCGGGGGTAAGATTTCAAACCGGTGTTTTACAGCCATAAAACTCTAAAACATAAATATGTTACTTACTGTCGAGAATCTAACAGATACCAGATACTATTATCTATCAGTTACACAATTTCAAATCGAATCTTTTTGATATCTTCAGTTTTAAAGTTATTACGGTTTTTCTCTATTTTATATGCCAAAAAAACGTAAAACCTCGCTAAATCTGTTTCTCTCTGGCACAGCGCGAATGAAAGGAACCAACTTTTCAGAAAAAACAGGGCCTTAACCGGACTTAATTGGTTGTGTGTTGTTATAAAGGCGGAATTAGTGACTTATGTCGACGACATAATTCATAGATTTTCTTTAAAGCCGAATGCATGTTTCGAAACTAAACTATGCGCTATCAAACATCCTTGTCTGATTACATGGGGGTATTAACCGCCTATCTCTGTAGTCTAGTTACAACAGTACATCATAAACTGTTGCTATGCAATCGTCGGTTATCTGGTACCCTAGTCCTATGCTGATTAGATACGTAAGTGCAACTCGTTGCGAGGCCTTAAATTGTAAAAGTAATTTAAAGTATGAAGTATAGGTTGCTTACTTCTATTATTAGATTGTGACTATACTTAGTTGCTAGGGAAAGGTATTCCAATCGTGTTGTTTTTTACACGACTGCCCAAACAAAAAGGGAGTGTAATGTTTTTTGAGTTCATATATGTATGTATGTTTAATTGTTTATATGTACAATTCTTTAAAGTACTGCAATTCGTTAACCAGTCAACAGATTAAAATGGTAATTGTATCGGAAGAATCCTTACATTATTCCGAGTGTCATGGGCTAGGCTTTATCTCAGAAAGCAGTCGTACTTTTTTTTATGATTGTTACTTCAGATAAATAAATTCGAAATTCATTTCGATTAGTGCCTAGAATGTACGCCCGGGTTTGTACATAACTACAAACCCCGTGGAAAAAACTTATTCAACTACGTGAAATAGTATCCTGCGTTACTCAGGATAATGTAGATAACACATTCTCTCAAGGTATTTGAAATTTCGTAAATTTCACTAGAGCTTAACCTCACGTAGCTGTGAGCGTTCAGATTCCGCAAATCACAATGGACATCGCTGTTCATTTGGAGTCGGCACGGTGGACGAAACGCACAAATCTCTGAGGGATTTCGCGCTCCTGCATGCAAAATAATGCAGATTATGCGAAACGACAATCGATTCCAAGCCATTTACAGATTCAGCTGCAGTACTGTGGTGCTTTCAAATATTCTGTCAGTGGCATTGATATTTTGATTGCTTTTATCAGTCTAGACCATTAATGAAATGTTCATTATCATAACAATATAATTGCATACAAACAGCAACTCTTTCCGGTATAACCTGTAATTGTTTGGTATCAAGCAAGTGTACTTACATATGTAGCACCAATTTCAGTAGCATTAAGAAATAACTGTATCGTAATTAAAATAAAGTCGATATTGATCTGACCCTGTATTGCGCTATTTAAAAAGCTGCTCAGTTATGTGTCGATAGAGTGTCACTTAAGTGTTTCAAGCTATTTCGTATTCCGCTAGTATTGACATAATTTAAACTATTTTAAATTATATCAATCATTATTATTTATTTATTCATGTCTCATATACACTATAGAGACGAGTGTGACTGGACAGCGAAAACGGGAGAATGACTTATGGCGTAGTAACTCTGGGGAAGCCTTCGTCCAGCTATGGAATGCTAGAGATGTGTCATAGGGGCAATTGAATTGCGGTTAGTCTTGATTTCTCGCTGTCGCAAAAGGCTCTAAAAATTCTATAAATTGTTTAAATTCCTCAATCTCAGCATTAGAATGCGACACAGGCAACGGGTTGGCATTCGCGTGTCGTAGCGACACTACGTCACGCCGGGCGTACGTGCGCTCGTTACATGCAGAGTGGGAGTCGGGGGTGGTTAATCCAAGACAAGAGAATCTGACAGAAAGTTGCAATCCCTTCCAACCAGTCTTTTACCAGATGGGCAGACGGTACGGTAGATTTACTTGTCATTTTAATCATATTTTAGAATTTTATTCAATATTAAAATTTGTATATTTTGACCATTGTCATTTATTTAATTTACTTGCCTTCAGCCCGGAAATGCCGTCAACCTGATGGAGACGTTTAGACTCGGAATGATTCGAGGCAGTATTGACGACTAATTGTTTTGGATATTGTCTGTTGTCTTTGCATGGAATTCTTCCGGGACATACAATACCTACCAGGGAAAAAAATTGTTTGGACCACGTTATGCTAAAATATAACAAACTGAAATTCCAGGCTTCAGTAGCTGTATTACACACCTCTATCACAGACCATTTTACAACATTTCTCGTTCTGTCTAAAGTAAAAACAAGTTACAAAGAGACTAAGACAAAAACATCTATAGACTTTGAAGCTGCCTTGAGTGACCTAAAATCTAAAAATCTGTCTCAATTACTCTTAAGTAACAACGCTGATATGGTAATAGAGGGACTAACGTATAAACTTATCGAGGCAATAAAAGATAACACGGTAATCTCAACAATACCAAAAAAATACCGTATTATTAAACCTTGGATTACAGCTGGAATCCTACGTTGTATTCGAAACCGCAATAAGTTACAAATGACTTTAAAAAATGACCCTACTAATGAAATAAAAAAAATTACATACGTGAGATACAGAAACTATTGTAATAAACTAATCAAAAAGATTAAAAGACAATACGAACGGGAGTTACTTGCTAATTCAATTAAAAATAACAAGCAATTGTGGAAAAATATTAAAAACATCACCTATACTACTAAAAATCACAATATGAACGCAGAATTGCTAAATGTGAAATCATCCCCAATTGCGTCAGCTAACTTTGTAAATTACTATTTTGCTCATATAGGTGAACAACTTGCCACACAAATAAATACATCCACTGATGCTGACAGCTATTTAAATAATTTACCATATCAACCTAACTCATTTGTCCTACTAGACGCGGACGAAGACGAAGTTAATAGAATTATAATGTTATTGAAATCTAACAGTGCCCCAGGCTGGGACAACATACCTACGTCTTTTATAAAACAGGCCAGATCTGAAATAATACCTATAGTAACCTATCTAGCTAATCTATGTTTTCACCAAGGGGTTTTTCCGTCACTGCTCAAACTCTCAATCATTACACCGGTGTACAAGGGTGGGGAAAAGGGCAGTGTCAACAGCTACCGCCCTATATCGGTACTGCCTGTAATTTCTAAGGTACTTGAAAAACTGCTGAACTCTAGGTTACTCAGCTACCTGGAGCGCTTCAATATACTATCACCCTCTCAGTTTGGTTTTCGTCAAGGAAAATCGACTGAGGATGCAGTCTCCGCATTGAGCTCTATGGTGGCTGATTTACTGGATAAACATAAAAAATGCATATCAGTGTTTCTAGACCTTAAAAAGGCATTTGACACTGTCTCTTTCTCTATCCTTGTACATAAACTGGAAGCCATAGGTATAAGGGGAACGGCCCTTGACTTATTTAGGGACTATCTGACGAACAGGAGGCAAAGGGTTAAACTTGACTCCCACACTAGTGAGGACGAGGTTGTGTCATTCGGAGTGCCACAGGGTAGTGTCCTTGGCCCCACACTATTCCTCATATATATTAATGATTTATGCGCCCTGAATGTAGATAATGCAAAAATATTTTCGTACGCAGATGACACCGCCATCGTTTTCTCTGGTAATTCCTGGATTGAGGCCAAAAATTGTGCAGAAATGGGTATGCGGCAAATAAGTAAATGGTTGTGCAATAATCTTTTGTCTCTTAACACTGCTAAGACCAACTATATTTGCTACAATATTTATAATAACTCACAGTCAATTGATGACTTAAATATTAAAATACATCACTGTGCAACAATATTAAATAACAATGGATGCAGCTGCCCAATTATAAATAGGGTTGACCAAACAAAATATCTTGGGGTCTTTCTTGACCAGCGACTGTCCTGGTATTCACATGTTGAACATGTTATATCGAGAGTCAGAAAACTCATATGGATTTTCAAGACGCTTCGACATGTGGTACCAAGATCGGTTGTGGGTCGGCAAAGCACTGAGAGAGATCTCCTTAGAGAAATATACATCTCTTTGGTACAGTCCATCCTGATCTATTGTATTTCTGTATGGGGTGGTGCAGCAAAAACTCGTTTTATAGAAGTTGAACGCGCCCAACGTAGCCTTATCAAAGTAATGCATTTCAAAAAATTATCTTTTTCTACTGAGTCTTTATACAATTTAAGCAATCTTTTGTCTGTTAGGAAGCTCTATATTTTGCAAACAGTTTTAAGAAAGCACAAGTCCTTACCATACAACCCTGATATTGAAAGTAGAAGACGTAAAGATAAAGTTGTACGAGCCCCTAGAGTAAATACTGTATTTGCCAGCAGACAATACTTCAAACGGTCTGTTGTTCTTTACAACAAAATTAATAAAGAACTTAAGATACACGGGAAAAAAATCTACGAATGTAAAAAAGCCTATAACAAACTGGTTGAAATGTAAGACATATGATGAAACAGAGGCAATTTTGGAAAACACGTAGAGAACACACACACACACACACACTCACACACACACACACACACACACACACACACACACACACACACACACGCGCGCGCGCGCGCGCACTTACACACTTTGTTAGTTTTTGTAATTTTATTGTAGGTACTTAGTAATTATAAATGTTTTTTTTTTTTCTCTTTGTTTTGTAACTTTTTGAGAATTGTTGTGCGTTTGTCTTTTCATTGTTTTAGTATAAGGCTATCTATTTAAGGAAGAGCGGTGCCTTCCGACACAGGTTTTTATAAACTTAAAGGAAGACACCAGCTGTAACTCTGAACTGAACTTTAGTAAAAGCCAATAAATTTATTTTATTTTTATTTATTTATTTATTTATTTTATATTTATTGCGTTTGACGTTTGGACACTTTGCATTCTAGTAATTAGCAAAACATGTACGGACTTGCTATGTTTTTTTTTACCATTTTGAGCAAATAAATGACTGATAACTTCCACTTCACTTCCAGTCCACCTAAAATCAAGGTCTTATGAAGCAGTGGATATCTGTCGGTTGGTGATGTAGATAATGATGATTAAGCAAACTAACTAAAGAACATATTTTATGCAATATGTAAACTAATGGAATGGAAGATTGCGGGGGAGGCCTTTGCCCAGCAGTGGGATCAAGCAGGCTAATTATAAATAAATAAATAAATAAAAAATATATATTTAATGCAATTTATTAACAGCATAGTTCTCGGACAGGTTAAACAGACACGCACACACTCTTATTCAAGTCACACACTATACACTTTTAATCTCTGAGTACCCCACTGGGTGAGAGGCGTGATTTATGTAATTATCATGTTCCACATAATAACGTTTAAACGATGTTGGCAAAAAGTGTTAGTTTTTTGACGCAATTCGTCTATTTGCACTTTTGGCAGGAGTTAGGATGGTTCGCGTGCTGCCGCTAAACGATAGCCAAACTCGTATACAGAATGTTGAAAAAACTGATGAAAATATTTCATGGAATTAAATAAATTATGCTTTTGCAGTTTGGCGACAATATTTTTGTAATATATGTTAGTCCTCAATAAATAAATAAATGAACCAGCCAACCAACTTATTGACAACATTCTCCCAGGGACATAAAGTATAAGAATTTATTTGGAACTTCTTGAAAAATTACTCTGAGATCACAAATTATAACTACCATTGCCTTTGACCCGACAAGAAGAACAAAACTCTAGGTTTGAAATGTTGTATAGGAGGTCATAATTGTTTTTAATTACTATGTTTTTTGGACCCCCATTTCTTTCCCATGGGAGAGATTGTGTATTGCAATTTTAAGCGACGGGCTGACAACCTTTTACTATGATGATACACCATTTTCTGAATGAACCTCAAATGTTTGTCAGACGTGGCGTAAATATCCGTTTTTTGCGGCCGTTTAAGTTCTGCCTACCCCGCAAGGGATATAGGCGAGATATATGTTTGTATGTTTTTGGGGAAAGTTGATCAGTTTCATTGGTTACAGCCCTTATATTTTTTTCAGCTAATATTTTTAGATCCTGTATAGGTACTACACAGCGTTTGACGCACACGATCTGTTTTGTTTCCTCGATAGCGCGTAAACAAACAAACACACGGTCTTTACCCTCTTTGAGGTTAGTATACAATTTGGTACACATCAAATATTTGCTAAAACGTTGTTTTTGAAATAAGAAGTCGGTAACCTTTGAAGCTCGGTAGAACACACGAAATATAAATCAATGATTCTAATAATAATCACAACAATTTCGTTGCAAAAGTTGCAAACTGAATTGATGAATCATTAAATGAAAACAGTGTATAAAGAAACTAAAATAGACTGGTTGCATCAACATTTAAACGTTTTATCTGCAGGATGGCATCGTGGGTGGCGGATACTATCGACTACCAATAAATACGACTATAAAACAAAACTACCGGAGTAGTCCAATAACACATGTAAATGATGACAGAAATAAATAAACAACCAACATATAAGTAGCAGATGCAACTATTATTAACGAAGGTCGATGAAATGGAGAAGTCAATTTGCAGAAACAGATGACTAATGTGATATAAGACGTGTTCGATTTGGCAGCGTTGAGAGAATTCGCCACCCAAGTCGTAATCGAAGACGGTGGCGACATAGAAGCAATTATTAGTTTGGCGAGTGACAAGCGGAAGACTGTGGGCGGGACTATTCACCAGGCAATAAACCTGGATGTCTCCAGAATTCTGACATTTCCGGAATAGAACAAATCGTAAAAGATAATTTCATTTCCTCCAAGTGCACAGATCTAAGCTGTAGCCAAATCCAGCCCGCGCTTGAAATTTTTAAAGATTTCGAATTTTTTATACCTAACATGAGAAGTGTTTTAAAATTTAGCATTTAGGTCGTAAGTAGGTAAAGCAAAAAGCTTATGCAGCAATACACAACTGCCTGAAACTTCTTTATTAGTGGTGGCTGATGTAGCTATGACCAAAATGTATAATCATATCATGAATAAACTACTAAAATATCAGTAATCCACTTTCTTCTCATTATAAATGTAAATTCTAATCCATAAGCAGTAGAAGCATCTAATAAAAAATAGATCGATTCAATCTTTGACGTCAAAGCTCTGCCAATTTCTTATTCATTTTATATTTCAAGAATCATAAATAATTCCTCATGACGTAGGTTTCGGCAGCCTGCTCGTGTACATCATCATGTATTAAATCTACTAGCGTCTGTGAATCGATAAAAAACCAGATGGAAGTAATTAAATACAGTTATGTCTGTTAACTTTCTGAATTATTTTCTGGACACGGTACCTATAGATAGATAGATAGATGAACACTTTATTACATACACAACACAAATAAAACAATACAGAAAACATAAAGACTAAAAGTTAGCAAAGGCGGCCTTATCGCTTGCACCGATCTCTTCCAGGCAATCTTTACATTAAAATAGAGACAAAAAGAAAAGATTTGTAAGTAGTTTTAAAGTTACTAAGGTTTTAGTAACACTTATGTAGTAAGTACACTTACAATCATACATACATAGAAATATACACAACTATCATATGTAAGTATATACGAAGCAGTGGGCTTTATAAGCAGGAGCCTGGCTGGCTGACGACGCGACCTTGCTAAAGTAATTCGACATCAAATAACTTGCTGTGATCGTTTCCGTCGTTTATTGGGAAGCAACATTAAGTCTTTAAGGTGTGTTCGCTTAATCTTCTACCCTGTCTCAGTCGTGTATTCAGAGCAAACATATATATAACCACCAAATTACAATTTCCCAAGGAAGAAGAACTATTTGTTTCTAAAACAGGACTGCGATCATCATCTTGCATTTTACCAGAAGCTGTGACAAGTACTTCCCTTACCACGAAACTGTAGTTGCGCAACCGCTATTGTCGCTAGCTAAATCAACTCTAGAGCAATGAATGGAATAGCTTTGGCTATTTTTAGTCGTAATGGCAGATCGTGCTGCTACACGTCACTTTTGGACGTCAACATCGTAAAGCGGGTTGATTATGGCACCGTTTCTTGAGTTATTGCATCCCCTGATTTGTTTACTGTTTTTATTTTATTTATAGCGTACCAAGTAGGGTAATTTTTCAACGCTAATTCCAATAACTTTCTAATTATCTTTGCTTTTTCATTACGTGTGGTTGCGAGATCAATCGACTACTTATATCAAAAATAATCTTTGTTGTTGGTTCTTTGGACACCATCAGTGGTGGGTTATAATTCTGCGACTGAACCGAAAGACCAGTGTTACAAGAAGCTTGTAAAATCAACTTGTAATAAAACTTTCGCGGTCACACATAATGAATCAAAATACTGAAACCAGTTTCTTAACGCGATACTTGTTTTTGTTGAATTCTCCGACAAGTATCGCAGTAAGAACCTCGTTTCAGTATTTTGAGTGAGCTTGTAATATTGGCTGACGGGAGACGCTTTCAATATAAATATTTTCGTTTTTCTTTTCATTTCTTTACTTCTTCCGAAGTGCGTCCCTGGCCATTTTCAGTGCGGCCATGCTTGTCACGTCCACTCGAAGGCCGCACGGGGCAGATGCACTCAAGTGGAACACCTCCTTTTCAGCCCCCAACATTTATCTCTTACAGTCAGTTACAGAAGTAACACTGACTAAGGAGGCACCAATTACGTATTAACATTGCGCATTGGTGTACGTGTGGGACATGTTTAGCTAGAACTACGAAGTCCAATATTATATTCAACCAATGCAGTTTAATTAGACTTCACAATATAACTAAGCAAGCATTATCATTACATGAGCAAGTATATGTATAGATCACTCTTAAAATAAGAACAACAAAATCATCTTTTAACCTTGTATCTTCGACACAAAGAAACACAAACCACACAAACGTCATTCCAACGACCAGGCCAAGTAAAAAATCAAACAAAAACTAAACAACTCGCATTGTATCGTACACCTTTTGAATAAGAGAAAGTTGGGTGTTGGAAGAAAGGACCAGTTGAATACGGAATTGTAAAGGGAATAACAGATGCTATCGAGGATATAACGTTTATAGGTACAGTACCTGGGCACCAGAGCAAATTCAACATACATTGACGATTGTCTTTTATTTGTTGTTTGGAAAAAGACACTATAACAAGCAATGTATGCCACATAGAGCCTGATAAAATGGATAGTATAACAGATACATATGTTTTCAAGGATACAAGTTGCGTAACTGTACCTGACTTCTGTTGTAACGATAAGGACATTGTTGTGAATACGTCAGATATCAAAGGTGTTGGTTTTGAAATGGATGATGGTAATAATGGTGTGGTAGACAATGAAGGTAGCGCAGTTGGCAAAGGTGATTATTCAAACAGTATTTTTTGAAGGAACGATGCAAATGACAGGAAACTGTAATGATTGGCATTTAAATATGTTTCAACAGCTTGCGTGTGACTGGCTCCATCGTGATTGTGACTTAAGACTCATTCAGAAAATAAGACAGGGACTTGAAGAATGTTGTCCATAGAAGAGACGAATGACGATCATTAACACCGTTATAATTAAAATCATAAATTATCATCATTAGAATTTAAGAAGAGCTAATATATAATTCATTTAAACGCAGACAGTTAATACACTGCTCAGAGACAACAAATATAGCAAAATAAAAGCAGCCTAGCAAACTAAATGCAAGATGAAGATATCATATTTACAAGACCGCCGCATTCCAAACGCACCGGCCTTGACGAGCAACCCTCTATTAATGGGAAATTACACAGGAGTTTCCTTTCCAGTGGGTTGCCAGCGGTTCCGCCTGGGTGCCTCTCGGTCAGTGGCGTCTCGAGTTCTCCAAGCAAACAGTGTGAGCGGTCACGGTGTAGTGCGAAACGACGCGCTTTCTACAGATGCTGACCAGCCATGTGAGAAGAGTCTGTCATTCGCGTCTGCGTGTTGATGTGGTGATAAGGGTGGTAATTACTGCGTTTCAAGACTTTCAGGGTCTAGTTGGAGAGGTGGTGTATCTCTTTAGCCAGGCTAGATACTTTGACATCATCATCAGTGATAACAGTTTACTGCAAGATAAGAGTTGCCCATTCACAAACCCTCACTCAGTTTTTAGGACATCTACGGCTAGAAGTGTAGAGGTATAATGTTATTCTAAGCTTTCATTACACGACAAAGGCAACATAACATCGTCTATTCTGGAATAGGTCTGTGTTCACGGTGTATTGCTTGTGTGCTTTTATTACCATATACTTTACAACTTGCAAATTATTAATTCTGTTTATGTCTTAGCAGAATCCGTTCAGTCTGGTTCGTCCAGATGTTCGAGAGAAGGGTCACGTGCTCGATAATTAATAAGCATTTCGAATTATTACAAAAACGGGGTATTAATTAATGCAAAAAATTCTTAACTTGACATTACGGTTTGTGGTCAAGGCAAGCGGGAGGTTTTTCAAGGAATTCTTTTCGTCACGTCATATTTCAATAATAATTCTTGTCTTGGATCTTGAATCCCTTGGTTTTGTTCATGACTTTAAATGGGTCTGCACCGCAATTGTTTGAATTGCAATCGTCTTCATGCTTACGATCAACAACGGCTTGAATCCTATTAGTTTCCACACGCCATTGCATCATTAACACAAGTCTATCGTGCTTTCAATGCTCTGCTAGCCTGAATAACACACTGAGAGACTGAGAGTGTATAAAAAGCTTTACTGCTATTGTTTCTCGTTTAAAAAGCGAGCGTTCCGACCGGTACACACAAAAAGAGGATAAATAAAAAGCTGCGAGTCATGCTGGCGCGACCGGCGGCCTGGCCGGCGAGAACGGAACGGTCACACGGGCGGCCAAGCGCGACCCGTCACGGGATCCGCTCGACACGCTCCACGCGCCGTGTGAACAGACCTTTACATTTGCATAAGATTATTCTTCTGTAATTTGATTTGAGGAACTAGGTGCGTCAAGAATACAAGCGATACTAATCTGATGCTATTGTGTAAAAGAATCTAAGACCCTGATGTCATTTATAACAGCTTATAAGGAAACCAACTGTCAAGGGTTTAGTTTTTTTCTCGGACAAGCGTGGCCCAAGCCAATTAAGAGCACGAAACGAACGCAAAACAACTTTATTTTCCGTACTTACAAGCTTGGAACCAGTGAAAAGAAAAACTCGCAGAACCTCACAGACAGTTTATTTTTTAGCATATCCTTTTCTGATCGTATCAGGGCTTAAGAGGAGAATGTTCTGTGTAGGAATGTATGCGTTCATTAACTGTGGCCAATTTACGTTCACAAATAGCATGAGCTCGCGATAACCGATAACGATGTTTACACCGCGGTGGCGTTTCCTTAATAATATGCCTGGAATGTGTGACTAAAATTGCAGTATTACGATAAGCCACGACTTACGGTGCCCAGTTTTGGAGGTTTACGAAACAGACGGTGAGCAGACTCGAACTATAAGGCCTGGGCATTGGAGCATGATTCATTGTTCCAGCGTGTATCGTTGCCTGTATCTTGCCACTTCTGTTAAGCACAAAACTTGTCTCAATCGTGCCAGAAATTATATTTTGAGCCAGATTTAAAACATACATAGGAATTTGGAAAACGTATCGTGAGTGGGGGCGTCTGTATGGGGCAAGAGCTTTTGTTAAGTCAAGTGTGTCCTGATAAATATGGAATATTTCTTAAATGTAAGAAAGGGAAAATCCACTGTGGGAAATAATAAACGACCAGTAGAAATATTTGATAGGAAGAGAATAGAAAGTGATAGAGTGAGGAATCATGAGGATGGGTAGGGTAATCCGAATTTGTGATTGTGAAACCACTACTGTAAAGAAATTATTTTTATGAGCCCAAAATCATTGTTCGAAAATAGATCCTACTGAAGTACTTAGGATAACGGAAGCTTGTGTAAGAACGCCAGTAAATGGAGAGTCAACACAACAGATTTTGTACACACACGTGACGGACGTCATAGTAAAACTTGTTCGTTTACTCCCAGCGGAATGCCGAGAGCAAATATTGGCTCGCGGCATGCCAGCGATAAGAACCTGATATCCGAGTCGATATACTATAGGTACGCAAGAATGTAGATCATACCTGTGTGTAGGGAATGTTTGAATGTGTGTCTCTTTGTTGTTTGGTGGTATGATAGGGCATTATAGAAATCTTACCAATTCAATTTTTCCACTTCTTGAATCTGGTCTCATGATTAAGGAAATTAGCAAATGTCAGTAAATTTCATTTAACAAGTGGATGTGGTATGAAGAGGACATTTAGTACCTGCTGTGTACTTAAAAATTTATAGGTTTCAAATAATGAGTTTGTTTGTATAATACTGATTTTTCATGAAAAGTGATGAACTGTATACGTCATCCGTACAACGTTACAAGCACAACATTGTTTTGATTCTATGGGAGGTAAGATCGGATCCAACGTGTGATGGATTGTACAACAACTTACAGATCACATGATTTTTATAATAGGCCATCGCTCTTTAGCTTTCACAACCGAATTCCAGAGGATGAATCTGTCTTACGAAGGTGAGCAAATGTTAGCTTAATTTTTCGTCATGTCCGCAAATAATGAGACATTTTGAAGGAATCCTGTGAGTCTGCTTCATCTATAGGTGCAACCAGTTCCCAAAAAGGGCGACCGTGCCGACCCTGCCCATTACCGTCCAATTGCCATTACCTCCATCCTATGCAAGGTCATGGAGAGGGTACTTAACAGTAAGTTGCTGACCTACCTTGAAGACAATGATCTTCTCAGTGACCGTCAATATGGCTTTCGCCGGGGGCGGTCTACTGGTGATCTTCTTGTGTATGTCACGCACTGCTGGGGCGAAGCCATCGAGAAAAACGGCGAAGCACTTGCCGTTTCACTCGATATCTCGAAGGCCTTTGACAGGGTCTGGCATGCAAGTCTACTCAGCAAGCTTCCTGCTTATGGCATCCCAGCTGATTTTTGTACTTGGATTTCAGACTTCCTTAGTGAACGGTCCATCAGAGTAGTCGTTGACGGCTGCTCCTCTGACCTAATGGCCATTGATGCCGGAGTTCCTCAGGGGTCTGTTCTCTCTGCAACTCTTTTCCTGCTGCACATCAATGACCTCCTTCGGCATGGTATTGTTGGATACGCAGATGATAGTACCGTTTCAGAGAGATACTTGACAGGTGCAGGGACCAGTGGGGATGAAATACGTTCGTTAAGAAAGGCCATGGTAGAGCGAACAGATCTGACCTTAAGTCTTGTCTCCCAATGGGGCGACGACAATCTGGTCTCATTCAATGCCACCAAAACACAGGCGTGTCTTTTCACTGCAAAAAGGAGTCCTTTCGACTGGACACCTACTTTTCGGGGTACATCTGTCCCAGTCACTGACAGGCTTGAGCTTCTAGGCATGGAGTTGACATCAAATCTAAACTTCGGCGCGACCATCGAGTACAAGGCTCAGACGGCGGCTAAAAAGCTGGGCGTCCTGAATAGAGTGAAGCGATACTTTACGCCTGGACAGCTTTTAACTCTTTACAAAGCACAAGTCCGATCCTGCATGGAGTATTGCAGTCACCTTTGGGATGGCTCAGCCAAATACCAACTTGCCGCTCTTGACTCGGTGGAACGCAGGGCCAAGAGGCTCATAGGCGACATAAAACTGGTGGACACCAAGCTACATAGCCTGGCACATCGCCGCAAGGTTGCCTGCTTGTCGGTATTTTATAGATTGTACTTCGGAGAGTGTGCTCAAGAGCTTCACGACCTTGTTCCACCAGCTCCCTTCTACCATCGGACATCCAGACGCACCGCCGGATACCATCCGTACCTGGTAGCCATTCCACCAATTCGGACTAAGCGCTTCCAGTCATCATTTATAATGCGCACTGCTAAAGAGTGGAACTCACTTCCTGCGTCTGTGTTTCCAAAAGCATACAACCCTAATCTCTTCCAAGTAAGAGTGAACAGGCTTCTTCTGGGTGAGCTCGCTCCATCTTAGACTCTGTCTCTGTCCTATGACCTAGACTAGAGTCAAGAGCAAACCCATCATTAATAAAAAAAAAAAAAAAAAGGTTCCATTCAAGCATGACTGTATTGTAAGGGCAAGCTAAATTTATACAGACTAAAACGGGTTTTTAAAATAGACAGACAGATATTAACTGATTTTGTCTGTCCTGTCCTTAGTATAATATAAATAAACCAATAGAAGATCTAGCGCAGATCATTCACCGAAATCTTTTTTACCTTGTATGGCAGGTAGGAAACTAACATAACTGGCACAAGAAGGTGCTTCAAAGAGACACTTCGGAGCCTGTTTGCACTTCTTACCAGTGTGTCGTGATAAGAGAATAGCAAAACAAACCCACCGGTGATAACAAAGCTGCTAATTTTATGTATTTGCTCTTATGATAATGGTTTGAGTACATTCCAGTAATATCAGACACTATATGTAGGAGAGGTTGCGTAATATTTACAGAGTTCTAGTTTAGATAAAAGTAAGCGTGAGGCGAATCTAGTAGCTTATTGCACAGAGTATGAGGAATAACCAAAACTGAGAATCGTGAAGTTAGAAACAGAACAATCATATATATGACTCAACATTTTTAAGTACCCTCTCCTAGAACTTCATCTTTGGGAACTAATTTTGTGTTTTGAGTGGCCATCAAATCTAAATTTATGCATACAGTACAGTTACAGTACAGCTCTAGTGAGGTATGCTCTGTCGCTATTGACTTGTAAAAAACAACAGTTCTTTTTTAAAATATTTTTTTACAATTATCATGAAACATCATAATATGATAAATCATTTGACACAGAGTTCTTAGTTACTAACCTATCATAACACATCCTATCAACATGTGTTTATAATATTAGCGGGTTTCCAGAACGGCCAGATTTTTCAGAAGTGATACTTGGCAGAGGTGTTAAAAGTGAATATTTTGGAAATCACTTATCGCTCCCATGCTTACCTGCGTCAATGGTCGCATGTTGATAGATGTGACGTCTTTTGCACTACCGGATATATGATGTCTAAAATAGAGGGTGTCAACAAAGTTTCAGATTCCGTAAACCGGCAGTTCAACTGAAATTTTGTAAACTCCCGTTCAGATTGTATTGCGTACAAAATCGAAGCTATTAAAGCTGGTCTTTCAAAAGCCCATGATCGTATAGCAAAATCTAAGTCCATAATTTAGGAGCGAGAAGCGACGCAGTGTCTTCGATGAGCTTGTCAAGATGTTACTCCTTTGAGAACGTTTTATGACCATTTACTTTAAAAGTTTTTCTTACCCCTGTATTTTCGTGCAGTCTAAATAAATGTGTATTATTAGTACTTACGAAATCATAACAGATTGATGCCAATCTTTCCGGCTAACGACACTCGCACGATCACGAATCGTGAGAGAATCTCACAAACAAATCGCGTGTCGATGAACTGATTTGATTGAATAATAGAGATCGAGCGATTGTAAACATGCATTTATCAGCAACGTAGGTAACGGACTTTAAAACGCAAAATATTTTTCAGAAACACAGTATCAAAGTAACAGTCGAGTATTTCGCTGTAAATATTACAACTAATATAATGATCCCTTTTGTGACAAACCCTACAGGAATTAGGAATTTTAATTTTATTTGATTAAGTAAAATGCTGTATGGCAGAAATAAAAAACGAACCTTTACCAAACCAAACGTTATGAGAATATTACAAAACTTTCACTAACAAGGGATAAAAGCGTGATATATGCATGTATTCACAAACAACATCTACACCTAGATTTACAAGTCAAACGATGTCTTCAACAGCCCGAAATTCACTCCGAAGCCACAGGTACACGAATGACATCATCCACGTAACTCTTCCGTCCCGGATAGCGTCGAGTCACGTCAGCCCGCCGCTCACGTTCACGGGGCGAGGAGTAAAAAAGAAAGTCCGGTCCCGTTCGTCGACCCACAATCCTATCCACATGCCGGAGAGCCAAGTCGTCCGTGGCCGCCGTTCCGCGCTGAGCGACCGTACGTGCGGTGATGCAAACCAAGGAAAATTTGGAGTAACATGAGTCAAGGTTTTCGGCGTAGGACGACGAAAATGTAGTATTTCTTTGCACAGTTTCAAGAAGAGTCTTCAAATATGGACGGAACGTTATGTGAAGTTTTAAAATATTTATTATTACTTAACCATTTAATTAACACATAAACATGCACAGGAACAATTTACAATGAGACAAGACACAACAGGTTTAATAATTTATAAAAATAAATTTCTTAGCAAACCTACTCAAGTGAGACTACGAGACGCGGACTTAACGTGCACAATATTAAGTGTACTGAATATATACGAATACTACAATATTTAAATATAGCAATAAATCTGATAGCAATAAGTAATGATATTTCTTGTAAACTTGTTAAGATATACACACACTAGCTTTTACCCGCGACTTCGTCCGCGTTTTTTGCCACAGGTTCTAAAGTAGATATGTATGACAGTGATATTAGAACAGTCCTTATCTCTACTGTTTAAAAATAACTTCCTTGCTTCTGTTGTTAAAGGGACAATTCAAAATTTGCTATCCGGTGTACTACCCTGAGAGATCAATATTTATAACCATTAAATACAAAACTCAGTAGATACAAAAAAAAACCTCGGTAAAAAGTTGCCAATGTCCTTTCTCAACTTATTCCCATCATTCTGAACAACTTTTGTTTT
This sequence comes from Tuta absoluta, assembly GCA_027580185.1. Taxonomy (NCBI): domain Eukaryota; kingdom Metazoa; phylum Arthropoda; class Insecta; order Lepidoptera; family Gelechiidae; genus Tuta; species Tuta absoluta. Next base: position 873,548 of record JAQAHW010000080.1, read on the forward strand.
GGAACCATTTCTGTATCTCGAATAGTTTAGGTGGGCTCCTGATGGTAAACCTGGTGATCTACATAAGATACTCCAGATCCTCAATTTCCTTGTGAAAAGAAGCGGCCCATCATACTGAACAACTTTTGTTTTAGAACCATGCCTGTATCTCTAATAGCAAGCTGGGCTCCTGATGGTACACCTGTTGGTCTACATAAGGTACTCCAGATCCTCAATGTCCTTGTGAAAAGAAGCGGCCCATCATACTAAACAACTTTTGTTTCAGAACCATGCCTGTATCTTTAATAGTTTAGCTGGGCTCCTGATGGTACACCTGGTGGTCTACATTAGGTACTCCAGATCCTCAATGACCTTGTGAAAAGAAGTGGCCCATCATACTGAACAACTTTTGTTTTAGAACCATGCCTGTATCTCTAATAGTTTAGCTGAGCTCCTGATGGTACACCTGGTGGTCTACATAAGGTACTCCAGATCCTCAAAGACCTTGTGAAAAGAAGTGGCCCATCATAATGAACAACTTTTGTTTCAGAACCATGCCTGTATCTCTAATAGTTTAGGTGGGCTCCTGATGGTACACCTGGTGGTCTACATAAGGTACTCCAGATCCTCAATGTCCTTGTGAAAAGAAGCGGCCCATCATACTGAGCAACTTTTGTTTTAGAACCATGCCTGTATCTCTAATAGTATAGCTGGGCTCCTGATGGTACACCTGGTGGTCTACATAAGGTACTCCAGATCCTCAAAGACCTTGTGAAAAGAAGTGGCCCATCATAATGAACAACTTTTGTTTCAGAACCATGCCTGTATCTCTAATAGTTTAGGTGGGCTCCTGATGGTACACCTGGTGGTCTACATAAGGTACTCCAGATCCTCAATGTCCTTGTGAAAAGAAGCGGCCCATCATACTGAGCAACTTTTGTTTTAGAACCATGCCTGTATCTCTAATAGTATAGCTGGGCTCCTGATGGTACACCTGGTGGTCTACATAGGGAACTCCAGATCCTCAAAGTCCTTGTAAGAAGAAGCAGCCCATCATACTGAACAACTTTTGATTTGGAACCATTTATGTATCTCTAATAGTTTAGGTGGGCTCCTGGTGGTACACCTGATGGTCTACATTTGTACTCCAGACCCTCGAATGGTGATAAGAAGTAGCCTATGTCCGTTCTCGGTATGCTAGCAATCTCTGTGCCAAGTTTCATGAAGATCGGTTCAGCGGTTTGGCCGTGAAAGCGTAGCAGACAGACAGACAGACAGACAGACAGACAGAGTTACTTTCGCATTTATAATATTAGTGTGGATGTTCTTGTTGTGTCCAGTCCAGACCACAAAACTCGTTATTTTACGAATCTACGTACACCTTTTCATGGATTACGACCTTCTATTACGACCACAAATATAAATAAAAAATGGGAATCAAGATGCAAAACAAATATTCAATGAGTAAATTTGGACGAAAGCACAATACTTACGAATGGAGTTTGCAGTACCGTCGACGTGACGAGATAAAAACGAAATGAACATTGTTGAGGTAATTCTCTTTTACAGCGTACAGTGTAACGTGGACTTTTTTATTCAGTTTTAAGACTGAGTGCCTCTTGTTCATGAATAGACGTTTCTAGGACAAGTGTCTTGTGTTTCTCGTTCTTGTTTTACGTCGCTTTAAGTTTGAAAGCCAGACATCAGACAGCTTCATTCTTTTGAAAGTTCACAGGAGTTTCGTGTCGCTTAACGTACATTCTTTTACTCTTATTTCAGCAATTCCGCCAGTCTTAGAGTTCCAGGCTTTTCAAACTTCAAATTGAAAGTGCGGAGTAGAGAGGCTAAATATTTCGCATCGTAGCAGTAATTTTCCTTGAAAGTATTCCACACAAACGCACACATCACGCCTTTATCCCATGCGGGAAACACAGAGTTTGACACGTTTGACAAATATTTCAGAGTATCGTACAGTTATAGTAGTGACAGGTTGTAAGCCTAGCGCCTAAAATTGAAATACACTTGCACCCTTGAGTCTGAGAATTAGTGTTCCGGTCATCAAAGTCTTAAAATCGCCTTATTTGGTACATTGCCCGATTCACCAAGTTTGAGCAATAGCAGATATTTCTTTATCTCTGTAGTGTACCAATTTTACTATCAGTCCTGGAAAATCTGATCCAGGCAGAATAATGCCACCATATTTCTGCCTGGAATGGTCCCCTACATGCCAGTTTTACTCTTGTTTCAGCAATATTCCACATCGTAAATCCTAGCGAGAGCACAGGCAGAAGTGCATTCACTTTGAAATACGCTCCAAATATAGCAGAGGTTTTTAACTTCCGAAATAACCTTTTGGAGTGGAATATGCGTGCTATAAATATGCGGGTGTCTGGTTTCGTGGTTTCAAATTTTAATTGAATATCCCTAGTGGCAGTCTCAAATGGACCCGTCAGTCGATGACCTCGTTGAAACTATATCTGGTGCATTTGATACTCTATCCATATTTGTTTCTTAGAATACATATACATACGTACATCAGCCTATTGCAATCCACTGCTGGACATAGGACTCCCCCATAGTTCGAAATGTCTTTGAAATATTTTCTCATCATTTCAAATAACGAACAATGAACTTAGATAAATTGTTTGAGAATAGCTCCGCCTTTCACTCAAACTAGCTCAAACAAACTCCGATCTAAATCGATCTGTTCTGGGATAACATCAATTTGACAGCCGAAACACTGGGATCAACGTCCTTTGTTCAGTGCTGGTATTTCTGGTGAGCGGATGAGGAGTGAAGCAGCGGGTGTGGGGAGGGGGGAGACTGGCGTGGCAGATCGGCGACCGGCCTTAACCAGAATGCTGCTGGTGCTGACGTCGCGATTAGAAAGTTGCTTGCTTGCGTCACGGCGCATCGGGGTCGTTGAACTGCACGCGCCAGAACTAGGGGTGGCAGTGAGGAGAATGTTAGCTTGCGTAGGTGGCGATTAGAAAGTGTCAAGGATGCTGTACACAACAACGTTATTTTGTGCCACTTATGATATCGGTAAATACTTGTCTGCTACTTACTCAAGTTAGAGGACCCTGTAAAGCGTAAAAAAACACATAAGTTTTAGTTAATTTTGTAAGATCTTACTACAAGATATATCTACGAAATATGAGCGCTATTTATGGATCGTCGGTCTGAAATAAATCGCCCGGCCTGGCTGTCGCTTGTAACGCGTGAAATGCTTTGCCATTACAGATTTAGAACCCGCCCTTTAGAGAGTACTTCGTTCGTCTCTTCATTACTGAAGGTCGTGTCTGCATAGACTCTCTTCTTCCAGATTCTTCAGAATATTCCTCCATGTGTCTCTGTTTTCAGCATGTTTCAAGGCAGTATTGATGGATAGACCCGTAAGATTTTGTTATTTGATCAGACCAGCGTGTTGGAGAGCGCCCGTGTGATCGTTTTCCCTCTATCTTCCCCGTGATTTAGAGAGTATCAGTACTTTATTTTCTAGACGTGGATGTATGGATCCGGTAGCAGCCCTGCGTAAACAGCTTGGCCTCGTTCGGTCGTGGGCGACGTAACGTAACCAGCTGTTACGATACGTCTACCGACGACCACACGGCTTCAGTGGGTTAACACGTTACCTGTACGCAGTCAGCGTGAACGTTCATCAGCTTACGCCAAAGGCGGATATGCTAATAAGGTCGCAGTGACAGGCTTGCGCATCTTATGGCAAAAGATATTATATGTATACAGGGTTTAAGGGACAGCCCTTCGAATACTGAACATACATACATACATACACATATCACGCCTATAATCCCTTGCGGGGTAGGCAGAGCGTAAACAGCCGCAAAAAACGGCTATTTACACCACGTCTGACAAATGATTGGGGTCGTTCGGAAAATTGTGTATCGCTATAGTGACAGGTTGTCAGCCCATCGCCTAAAATTGCAATACACACCCTCGAGTCCCTTAGTCGCCTCTTACGACTCCCATGTAAAAGAAATGGGGTGATGCTATTCTAAGCCGGCATCACACGGCCGAATACTGAATAAAAACCAAGAAACTGAACAACTTCCCGTAAAAAAACATTCGGGAAACTTATTATTTTTTACTTCCAATAGTAAATGCAGTCAGCTGATTGTGATTTTGTATGGAAAGTCGATTTTTTTGTCGTTTCCTGACATATTTTACAAAGGGAAAGTTGTTCAGTTTCATGGTCTGCATGCACCCTATCAGTATTCGGAGGGCTGTCCCTTACATACTGTATAATGGTGAACGGCAAGTTCAGGCTTCACTTACGAGTATCATGATTATTATGCAACAGGAAGCAGCTACTGCGTCGCACCGAACCCGATGGCGTGATGAATTGGAAGCGGATTTTCGTGAATTACTCACACAAGCAGGGCATGACAAAAATATCATGTAAAAATACTAAGTAAATGGCAAGACGCACTTTGTATCGTCGAGCGGGCATTTAGTAAGGAGCGGCAATGTAGCCGTGTTTTAGAGAAAGAAAGACAATGAGAAACACATGAAAGCAAAGCTTAGTCAACCCATTCGATTGGCAAGGTAGGTTAGTTATTAGGAACAGGACAACAACAATCTAGACTCCAATATATTGAGAAGTAAATCTTGTTAAACGCCAGTTCAGAATGTTTAAATCTAAATTTGGAAACAAAGCTAGGCATAACGTTAGGCATATTTATGTTGGCAATCTAACTTTGGCGCCTATTTTTGCAAGCATACGTCGCGGCTAGCAGCGCCATCTAATGGCGGGTGTCGGCCGTCGGAGTCGGCATGCGTCGACCAATCAGCGACGAGATCCCCTTACCTGCGTTATGGAGTGAGGGAAAACGGCCGACCTAATTTGCGCGCATGCGGTCCGTTGGGCGGGCTCACTTTTATTTCGAATTGGCACTGCGACAACGTGTCTTTCTTGAGATTTTGTAAATTTAAATTAATAAATCAGTTTGGAATTTACTCTGTTCCTCTTTTCAGTTTTTCAGCCTTTCAGGTCCCTCAAGTTAAAAAGAGATAACATCAGAAGTGGCAACGCAAGTGCGCCCAAAAATGGGTAAACGAAGCAATAAAAGGAACAAAATTAAAAAGCGGAATCGAGCACGTTCTAGTTCGAGTTCAAATAGCTCAAGTTGTTCCGCCAGGACTCCGTCACCTCCAAGGAAACGTAAGGTATCACGTAAAGTTGATACCGGAACTGTGAGTACATCCAACCAATTTACTTTGAACAATATAATCCCTGAGTTCGACCCATTGAGAGATGATATTAATGCATGGCTTAGTATTATTCAGTCGTACGCTAAAACTTTTTCGTGGTCAGACGAAATGACTCGTTACCAAGCTCTTAACAAGCTAAAGGGGTCCGCAAAACTCTGGTATGACTCATTGTTACGTACGGATAGTCAGTGGCCGTCTTGGAAATGGAAAGAATGGAAACGAAAATTAACCGTTAGTTTCCAAATTCGCCGGAATATGTTTGAACTTTTAAAAGAAATTATTGATAAAAAACCCGCGGAAAACCAGTCGTTATACGAGTTTTATTTCGAACAAAAGTGCAAAATCGATCGTTTGAGCCTGGAGTTTTCGGAACTAGACATAATTTCTATAATTGTCGGAAATATTGGTGACAGTGGTATAGGGGCGTCTATTGAAGCGAGTAATTTTACCACGTGCGATAGTTTGGCTAGTTTTCTACACGGTCGAATTTATAAACCCAAAATTAGTAAACCGTTGAGTGCTAGTGTACGCGATACTGTTCCCAATCAGCCTAAAATCAGTAATCACAATCAGTCTGCGGTTTCTCAGTCAACTTCTATAAATACGACAACGCCTTCATCAAGTCAAACAATAGGTGCTAAAAATAATGCGCAAGATCAACCGCGGATTCGGAATCCGATTAAATGTTATTTATGCGGTGGAAATCATAAACGAAATCAATGTGATTCTAATAAGTGCGAATTCTGTGGCAAGCGTGGACATACAGAAGCCATGTGCTATCATAAAAAGAACGCAGCTAAGCCTGAAAAAGAAGAAACTAAATTTATTTCTTGTCCAGACCCGCGAAACAAAATAATTAAAAATGTAGTAATCAATGGCTTAAGCAGCGAGGCATTTATTGATCAAGGAAGTAGTTGTTCACTGATTTCGGAGGCAATTGTAAACAAAAACGCTTGGCACAACATTCCTCTTCTTACACCAGTTACTTTGCAAGGATTTTCCAAAAAGAGTTTAGAATCGGTGACGCATAAAATAACGGTAGACCTGCAGATTGATTCCGTGAAACTGAAAAATGTAGATTTTTACGTTATAGATGATTTGGCGGATTGCGAAATTTTGATAGGCAGAAATGTAACGGAACGTAGGGACATAATGTATTCAAGAGTCGGTGAGGTGCTTCAGTTTGATAGCGTTGATACGTTTACTGAATTTTGTGAAAATGTGAATGATTATAACCTAGACGCAGATACACACCAAAATGAGTTAGTCAGCTTGTTCAGACAGTATAGTGATTGTGTCGCCTCTAATATCCGCGAGTTGGGTAAAGTAAGTAACTACGAGATGGAGATAAATCTAACTAGTCCACAGCCTATTCAATGCAGACCCTTTCGTTCCTCTCATGCGGATAGGAAAGTAATTCGCGATATGGTAAATGAGTTGCTAGAAAATAAAATAATACGTGAAAGCAAATCACCGTATGCTAGCCCTGCTCTGTTGGTGAATAAAAAGAATGGAGAAAAAAGGCTCTGCATTGATTATCGCTTGTTAAATAAAATCACAATAAAGGATAAATATCCTATGCCCAGAATAGAGGACCTTGTAGACAGATTGCAAGGGTTCAAGTGTTTTACTAGCCTAGACCTCAAAAGCGGTTATTACCAAATCATGATGCATCCCCAGTCTGTAGAAAAAACCGCGTTTATTACTGAGGATGGACATTATGAATTTCTTAGACTCCCTTTCGGTTTGGCAAATGCCCCATCGTGTTTTCAGGCCATGATGAACAAGGTACTAGGTAACTTGAGGTTTGATAATGTAATTCTGTATCTTGATGACGTATATTTGGTAACTAGTACCGTCGAAGAAAATTTAAAATTACTTGAACATGTTTTAAAGATATTCCGGGATAATGGGTTGACGCTAAATTTAAAAAAATGCCATTTTTTTAAAAGCGAGATGGAGTTTCTAGGATATAAAATAAAACCAAATTGTGTCATGCCAAATGAATCAAAGTTGGAAGCAGTCGGGAAGTTTCCAGCTCCAAAAACAGTGCACCAACTTAGACAGTTTCTAGGTCTCATAAGTTACTTCCGTAAATTTATTAAAAACTGTGCAATGCTCTCTGCTCCTCTGACAAAACTGTTAAAGAAGGACACTGCTTGGGTCTGGAATGATGTTCACGCTACAGCTTTTCAAAATTTAAAAGATAAATTGACGTCAGATAGTGTTCTTACAATTTATGATCCTAATAAAGAGAATATACTTTACACAGACGCTAGTAGAGACGGTATTGCCGGTATTCTCATGCAGAAAACTGATGAAGGCGAGAAACCTGTTCATTATTACAGTAGGCAAACCACGGAGGATGAAAAAAAGTTTCATTCTTTTGAATTAGAGCTTCTAGCTATAGTTTGTTCACTGCAAAAGTTCCGTTTGTATTTAGTCGGTACAACCTTCCAAATTGTGACCGATTGTAACGCCGTTAGATACGCGCTAACAAAAAAAGATATTATTCCCCGGGTAGCACGGTGGATTCTGTCGACGCAGGAGTTTTCATTTAATATAATTCACAGAGAAGGCGCAAAGATGCAACATGTCGATGCGCTCAGTAGAAACCCCGTGCAATCCGGAGAAAAATACGAGTCTGAAATTATTATGTCAATTACCGAAGCCGATTGGTTGCTTTCGGTACAAATACAGGACCCGGAATTGCAACGGATAAAAGAGATTTTACAATCAGGAGAGGCCGATGAAAATAAAGATGTTTTCAAAAATTATGAGCTTTTAGGCGGTAAAGTTTATAGAAGAACTGTTCGGGGTCGTCGTTGGGTGGTACCAAAGAAATGCATTTGGCATATAATAAAATGCAACCACGACGACCTGGGACATTTCTCGATCGATAAGACTGTAGAAAGGATAGAGCATTTGTACTGGTTTTCACGAATGCGACATACGGTTAGAAAATACATAAAAAATTGCTTGAACTGTATATATTTCAAAAATAAGGGTGGACCTAAAGAGGGAGAGTTGTACTCTTTGCCAAAATATGCACGTCCCTTCCATACGCTGCATTTGGACCACTTGGGCCCATTTGTAAAAACTAAAAATAAAAACCGGTACTTGTTAGTCGCGGTAGACGCATTCACGAAGTTTGTGTTTATTGCGGCTGTTAGAAACACAAAAGCGTCAGGCGTCATAAAAGAATTGGAAAACATTTCAAAAACATTTGGTAACCCTAAAAGAATTATATCAGATGCAGGAACTTGTTTTACTTCTCACCAATTTAATCAATATTGCTTAAATAAAAATATACGTTTGCATATTGTGGCGACGGGAATGCCACGATCAAATGGGCAGGTCGAAAGATTTAATAAAACTATTTTGGAAGCATTAAAAGCTACAGGCGCTAATGACTCGGATGATAAATGGGATAATTATATAAAAGTTCTGCAACAAGGTCTAAATAGTACAATTCATAAAACCACAAAAGCCGTCCCAAGTGAGGTATTATTAGGATATAGATTGCGTATGGATAATGATAGTCTGGCTCCGGATCTTGATAACGATCATGTGTTTGACGTGACTAAGTTGCGGGAAAAGGTTCAAGAAAATACTAAAGCCAATGCAATGACACAGAAGGAACATTTTGATAAATCTAGAACAAAAGCACGGATTTATTCAGAAGGAGATTTGATTTTAGTCAAGATTCAGAGCCAGAGTAATGACGGGCAAAGTAGAAAACTCCTTCCCGTGTACAAAGGACCATTCCGGGTTAAGAAAGTTCTAGGACATGATAGATATGAGGTGACGGACATCGAAGGGAGTGATAGGAGCTCTAAAAAGTATACAGGTGTAGCTGCCGCCGAAAACATGAAACCTTGGATACGGATAGATGACTGGGATTGTGAATTATAATTTTTTTTAACCGTGTTGGCAAGGTTTATACAGGAAGCAAAAGAAACATTTGGTATGTATGTAACTTATTTTATTTTCTTCGTGATTTGTATGTGTGATATGTAAATTTTCAGCAATGGAGTAATAAGTTATATTATAAAATTCTGTGGTGTTTGTTTGCGAATCAAGATAAAACCTAAGTAGCATTTGTAAATTACACATCCGATAGGTATGAGATGGCGCTATGGAATGAACTTGGTACGCATAAGTGAAGCAAAAGCTCTTTATGTGCAAGTGGTTCCATGTTGATAGACGAACCTGGTCTCTTAAGTGAGGTAATACTCTTTAAGTGTGGGTGGTCTTCTGATAATAAGCATTCTCATTCATGTATCTAAAATGATGTGTAATGTTACAAAAGTGCTATTGATTGCAATAAGACAAAACAAAGCAAAGCGACTAATTGATCCTTTATTTCTAGATTCCCGATTTTGATCTGGATTCTTGAGGTGCCAGGGGCTGACACCATGCAGAATGGCCGTGTTGGCAATCTAACTTTGGCGCCTATTTTTGCAAGCATACGTCGCGGCTAGCAGCGCCATCTAATGGCGGGTGTCGGCCGTCGGAGTCGGCATGCGTCGACCAATCAGCGACGAGATCCCCTTACCTGCGTTATGGAGTGAGGGAAAACGGCCGACCTAATTTGCGCGCATGCGGTCCGTTGGGCGGGCTCACTTTTATTTCGAATTGGCACTGCGACAACGTGTCTTTCTTGAGATTTTGTAAATTTAAATTAATAAATCAGTTTGGAATTTACTCTGTTCCTCTTTTCAGTTTTTCAGCCTTTCAGGTCCCTCAAGTTAAAAAGAGATAACATTTATAAGTTTAAACATGAAAATGACTATTACTTTTAATACTTATTAGGGCCAAATACATTAAAATTGAATGTAAACATTAACAAGCTGAATGAGGAAGTGAGAGGGAAGCGTGAACGATCATAAACTGTCGATTCTTAGAAACATAAACAATGAGGTCAATTCGGGATTTAAATTTTCCTTACTTGCCTTAAATTAGTGCTGTCACTTTCCGTCAAATAGGTTTAGAAAAGGCTAGAAGATATCTAAGTCCTGTCATTTTTAAAAACGTCAAGGGTTGTTTCGCCTTTCCTAGACAATTTAGTCGCCATTGTTTTGATTGTCACCTTATTTTGACAAATAACACGTATTTTGCATAAAATTATAAGACATGACACGACTAAAATATCTCCTATCCTTTTCTAAACCTATTTAACGGAAAATGACAGCACTAATTTAAGGCAAGTAAGGAGAATGTACCTACATCCCGAATTGTGGCTAATCCTACGCAAGTCACTAAGCAATATTCGAAACATCCAAATATACTCAAACCACCACTAAGTAATACAGCAATAAATGTGCCTTTCAAAGCACACTTAAAGAAACACGAATCGTAAAACAAGAAACAGGTTCCAATGGCTGGTATGCCGGGTCTGCCACATACCTTTCTCTTTTGCTGCATTTGGCTCCTTTCACGTAAACGCACTTAAAAATACAAGTTGCTAGGCGAACGACCAGTTTATGTTGAACGTTGATATCTTGTAGGTTTTGGTAACTTCGATATGGGGGTTAGCGACACGATCAATCGGTTACGTCTTTTCGAATGATGATGATCTTAGATTTTTTAAAGTACGGTTTAAAAACAATTAATGGGTTTGGAAATAGTAATGGAAAATTATCGTAATGGGCACCGGTAAATGAATATCGACGAAATGTTTTGCACAGTATTGGACTTTAACTTTATTTGAAAATTTTGTTTACAATAAAACTGGTGTTCCAGAATAAAAGACAGGGTTGTCAGCCACAATTGAATGGTGACGATCACTTAAGTGAGACTATCTTGGTTTCAGATTCTTTTGTCCTGCCATCGACAACGTATTTTTTATTGTGTGATTCATACATACACACTGTTATTGGCATCAAGATACACTTGCAATATTCGCGGGCAAAATACGAGCTGCGGTAGCCCATATGGAAAGAAACGCCACTAGTGATGGCGAAAGTCACAGGTTCAAATCCTATCCGTGCTTGAAACATTTTGCAAGTTTTCAAAAATACATACGAGGTAGGCAGAGCGTTAACGGCCGCAAAATGCGGTCGCTATCGTAACGTCTGACAAATATTTGAGAGCCGTTTCAGAAAAATCGTGAATCACTATAGTGACAGGTTCGCAGCCTGTCACCTAAAATTGTAGTACACACGAAACCCTCCAGTCCCTTACTCTCCTCTTACGACACCCGCGGGAAAGAAATTGCGTAATGCTAGTCTTAGCCGGCATCACACCGCCTGGTTTCATCCTACAAGTAAATAAGACAATAATTTTAAAAATGTGTTCCATTTCCATCCCTAAACTCCGTGATCGCCAACTTGTGTGTCAGAGACATCAATCGCTCCAATCATTTTCGATTGCTCGTCTATTGCGTTCTTTGCTTGTAGTAGCATGTCTGTCTGTCGGGTCACGTTACGTTAGTGATTGTGACGGCAACTGACGGTAGCTGATGGCAACTCGCAAGTTCGTCGGCCGGCCTTAGCCCACTTATGTGAATGTGACGTGAAGGGGACGGCGCGTGCGGCCCTCAAAACGCCACACAACGTTCTCAGATATCGAACTGTATGAATAAGGGCAAGCGATAAATATTACTATGAAACATATTATATTTTGTTAGGTAAGTTCGTCTACCTTGAGAGTTAAACAACGCTTAGGTGGCTAAATTAGATGATCTACTTAGTTCTTTTTCAATAGGCATATTTCTAATTCAGTCTGTCTCAAACCAATGCTTCACTAAATAAATAGTATGAAAAATGAAGTCGCTTCCCGTGTCCCTATGTATGCTTAGATCTTTAAAAGTACGCAACGTAATGCGATTTTCTTAAGTAGATAGAGTCATTCAAGAGGAAGGTTTTTATGTATAATTTATGCCGGGAAAAGGTCTTTTTCCAGCGGGAAAACGGTTAGCAGTGGGTGAAACCGCTGGGGGGGCCGCTAGTTAAGAATAATTTAGTTTAAAAACGGATTGTAATTTCGGTGTTGATGTCCGTTTCGCGGTCGTTGAGCCCTGCCTACCCCGTTAGGGACATAGGTGTGATTTATGTATGTATGTAATCCAAGTTTTATAAACATGCTAGTGAAACGACGTGGTGAATGGTTTCACAACTATAACCAACCAAAATCCTAATCGTGAATGAAGTAACACAACCTTCCAAGAATCATTTCCTGGCTGGTGAAGAAATCCGAGACATTAAAACATCCAACTAACGAACATGTACCCAACTTGTAGTAAACATTACGAAAATTCTACACTTCACTAACATAATATGGTTATTTATCACACATTGGAAATAAGTCATAGTAAAAATATTGCGATTGTAATAATAATAACAGTAGATACAGTGCTCAGCGCAGCGTTAATACTCCGACGCTTGAATGACATATATACGTACACATCACGCCTTTATCCCTCGCAGGGCAGGCACAGCATAACCGTGTTGTGGCCAGGGGACCGACTGGTCCGCCTTGATAGAAGTGGAAGTTGTATAATATGTATAACGCGGTGAAACAATTCGATACCGCGTTTCAGGCCCTTAGTTCTCCGCCAATCTGCCACGTGGCGCCATCTTGCAGATATGTTGGAACTTCTGTTGCGTCTTACTTGCTTGTGGACCACTTGAGTGAGCTTCTTATAGTAACTCTTATAAGAAGGCAATACATTTTGCGCTATCGAAAGAGCCATTTAACTTGTTTGGTTGTTGATAGAAGGTGGCTTCATGAGTCACGGCCCCGACCTTGAGCAGACAAAGGATTGCCACAAACAAACCAAGCCGTCGATAATACTTGGCGACGCGTAGCCAATTCCAAATTAGTAATGCCATGTAATGAGCCTTTGTTGAAAGTGAGGTTCGACACAAAACGTGTGAGAGAATGCGAAAGAAAATTACATTCCGAAAAGGTGTTTTGTACAAAACATTGACAGCGGAAATTAGCGACGGCATTACGGACGGTAGTCAAAAGCAATTTATGTCTACTGCTTAAAATAAATATTCTGGACAATACACACAGCGCCATCTAGCCCCAAAATAAGCAAAGCTTGTGCTATGGGAAATAGATAGCTGATATTAATACGTATTTACACTTATTTTGGAAATAAATACATATAAGGTATCCAAAGAAAGACCCAGACTAAACACAAATATGTGCAAAATTGAAACAAATAATTGTGTCTTGTGGGGATCGTACCCACGACCCTCGGCGTAGCTGGCAGGGGTACTATCCGCTACGCCATCGGGCCAGTGACAAAGGTCTACCAAGGTAGATCGTCAACATCCAGTTGTTTTCGCCACGTTTTCCGAAAAATTTACGACAAATGGTGCAAAGCAGGCCTTACTACTGCAATATACAAAAAATAAAAACCACCAGAAAAAACTAGACTTGCTTAAACCTGAGTCAGTCACAGTAATCCGCAAATCGTGACAGACAACTAAACAGACAAATGTGCAACACGAAAGCTACGAGCAGAACAATCAGTAAACAATGTCACGTTACGTAATCTAATTTATGCTCGTGTTAGAATTGTGGTGCGAGTGGTCATACGCCGTTCACTTGCACAGCTGATTAGCATGAGGCTGTTATGGAATTATTGACATTCGATAGACTTTGTACTAGGTGATTATTAGAGATGCACCGATTATGGTTTCGGCCGACTAGATGACTACCGACTAATATGCTTATAAACGACCAACTAAAAAATGGCTGAGCCCATCATTACTTTGTTGAAGTTTGGAAAAACAAATCATGTCTGTGTACGTTTTTAGAGCCTTGTTACTAATTAAAACAGTTATGGTTTCATTAATTATTACTCACAATCGGACAATTCAACAAAAAGTATATTTGCGAACTATAAAAATGGTTGACTAATCGGCTTGCCCGACTAGTCGAAACATCCCTAGAGATTATGCTGTGGATATCGAGAGACAACATTAGTTATGTACTTTAGCCATGTCACATACAACGTGACCAATCACTATTATACTGATAATGACAACAGCTTCCAGAAACGGTCTCCTATCATCAGTACTATGTACTATGGTATATGCACTCACAATGCTATATTATTTTCATAAATGTTATCGCTCACTGGGACTGTGGAGCACAGTCCCACTGCCCTGCCAACTGAGCTACCGGCGCCTCGACTGACACTTCCAAATTTTTCATCTCTTGTTACTCGTCTCGAAGCGAGGTACAAGCAACATCTATTATTATTATTATATTATACTAGTTATTTAGAATCCCTGCCCGATGATGATGTTCGAAACCGGTCGTATTTAGTTTAATATCATATATACATACATCACGCCTATAAATCCCTTGCGGGGTAGGCAGACCGTAAACGGCCCCAAAACGGTAATTTACGCCACGTCTGACAAATATTTATTAATATCAAATAAAACAAATATACTTAGTGAGTGGAACTAGTGAAAAAGTGTTTTGATACCTAGTTTAAAATTCGAAGTAGTGCATCTAGTCCATAGAGCAAAAAGTCGCCGCCGCGTATAACGATTCTGTGCTCTGTGATCTAGGCTATCTTTTGCAATGGACTTCACTACATAAATTGAAGAGGACATAATGAATGGTGCTAGCTTAGAATAGCATCACACCATTTCGTTAAAAGCGACTAACGGATTATCCTCCAGGACTATTATCACAAAGTAAGTATTGGCGGCTGCGCGCCGACTATTATGGTTGTTAAAACGGTGGTGAGACCTGTCGCCAGGATCTGAGTGTTGGCCCACAAACGTGACAGATGGAAGACGATTACATGAGTATCTGAAATGAGAATGCTTAACTTAGATAATATAAGGAATGAGTATATATAAGAGGAAGTTTGAAAGTAGCGCCAGTTACAGAAAATATGAGAAGTAGTCGTTTATCGTGGTATGGGCATGTTATGAGGAGGGAAGAAAATCATGTGACAAAAAAGTATTGAATATGAATGTGGATGGAGAAGGAGAGGAAGGCCTAAAAAAGTTTGGATTGATTTGTATAATAGATGATATGAAGCAAATGGGTGTAAACGAATATTTGACAGCCGATAGAGATGAATGCCGCAAATAAATTGGGATAAGGGCAGGCAGATGATGACTATTATGGCTGTTAATAAAGGCTTGGCTTTGAAACTCCACGGCCACATTGCATAACTAATTGTTCATGAAGACTCAAGCATTGGCGCGTGTCATTGTCAAGGTAAGATAAGCTGATCCATCATCGTCACGTATCACAAAACAACAATCCATAAGGACAATTCCGTTTACATTACGTTGCCCGTATGTGGTAGCAAGATTAGCGGACTAACCATCTACGTAATGTATATCGAATTGTTCTTGGAAGTTTCAGGTTTCATCACGCCGAGTAGAGTTGATTGAACATGTCATGTTGTGTGAAGTACTATTTGTTGCAATATCAAATTAAACTAATATACTAATAGTAGGCGATGTGTATTGCAATTTTAGGCGATGGACCGACAACCTGTCATTATGGCGATACACACTTTTCCGAATAACCCTCAATCATTTGTCAGACGTGGCATAAATGTCCGTTTCTTGCGGCCGTTTACGCTCTGCCTACCCCGCAAGGGATTATAGGCGTGAAATGTTTATGTATGTATGTAGGCGGTTGAAAAACTCTGATCCATCGGGACGTTTGACGACTCGGTGTTCCACACGGTGGGTACATAATGCACGTGAATAGTATGTGCAATGTTGTCAAAAATT
The DNA here is from genome assembly GCA_027580185.1 of Tuta absoluta. Taxonomy (NCBI): domain Eukaryota; kingdom Metazoa; phylum Arthropoda; class Insecta; order Lepidoptera; family Gelechiidae; genus Tuta; species Tuta absoluta. The sequence goes on from JAQAHW010000080.1 coordinate 889,489, forward strand.
GTCGCATATATATGTATGCTGATGATACCTGTCTTGTGTATTCAGATAAGTCGATAAATGTAATACAAAGTAACATACAAACTGATCTAAATAATATCGTCAAATGGGCGCATGACAATGGAATCATCATAAACATAAAGAAAACTAAATGTATGCATATATTCTCCCCATATAATAAATGTATAAATGGTCAACCGTGTATTATAGGTCATGACTATCAATGCCTACATAATGAGGGACGCGCTTGCCAGTGCGCGGAGATTGAGGTGGTGGAGCGGTACAAGTACCTAGGGTTAACAATAAACACACACTTTACGTGGAAAAATCAGGTGGACATAGTTTGTGATAAACTCAGATCAGTGCTTGTAAAGTTTAATCATCTCAGTTTCTGCACAAATAGGGCTACCTTATATACTCTTTACTATGGGCTTGTAGAATCGATACTCTCTTATGGACTAAGTAGCTATGGCAAAACCTTCAAGTCATATCTAGATAGAATAAAAGGTATAAAAATACGATTTCTCAAAACAATCGTGGATAAAAACACTAGAAATAAATGTAGACCTAATTATGATCTCTTATTCATGAAGAGTAAAATCCTACCAGTCCATGAGCGAGTGTTGATGCAGGTAGTAGTGGAAGAGTTTTATAATGATGAGTTGAAAACACCTGTAACGCACCCGCGTCTACACAGGAAACATAATGCCGGGATACTAAGTGTGCCTAGGGCTTGTAATTGCTATGGGCAAAGAACAAGGAGATTTATCATAGCCAAGGTTTATAATGAGTTACCTAACCATATAAAGAAAACATGTAAAACAAAAAATAGCTTCAAATACCATGTGAAGAAGTATCTATTAGATAAATTTAACGAAAGTCTTAACATCGCAACTAGTAAGTAAATAATAACATGTAACTTTGTTTGTTATTAAATTAGTATTTTTTTCTTTGTGTTTATTAGTTAACTAGCTGGTGCCCGCGAACTTCGTCTCGCCAAGGGATATTCTCGTATGCGCCAACAGAAGATGAAAAACTATACGAAGTGTCTGACCTTGCGACTTGATAATGGTCATCGCAAAACATGGAGTAACGGGAAGTTTCCACGCTGCACGCGCTTGAATTGAAATCGGATATTATTTAAGATTAGCGGTATGCATGGTATAAATATTACTTCACCAGATCCACAAATATTACTTCAAAGTGCAATTAATTTTAGCCTAGTTTAGGGGTGTTAAATTTCGAAGCAACATTATGGGAATGCTTACTTTCAAAGTAATATTATGTGCGGGGAGTCAGGTGCAGCAAGAGACTTTAAAAATTCAACCGGGTAATTTTATAACGTCACTTTGGTCTACCACTGTATTTATAGACTGGTATACCACTTGGTCTCCTTCAATGCTTTCGAGAATAGTTTGGTTGATGTCAGCGGCTTGGTCGGTTTTGGGCGTAAGTATTGCTCTCCTACAAAGCCATGAATTGTCTTGATGTATTAATTGAGAACATACATACATACAAATAATCACGCCTCTTTCCCATAGGGTTAGGCAGAGACTACATCTTTCCACTTGTTACGATCCTGACATACCTCTTTCGCTTCTTCAACATGCATCAATATTTTCATACATGCTCGTCGGTTAAGGGTACTCTTGACCTGACCTTTCTTTAGAACGTCCGCGATCTGATCCAAGTACGTGCGTCTTGGTCTTCCCCTTCCAACGTTCCCATCCACACTCGCCATATACACTTGTTTCGTTAATCTTATTTCATTCATTCTCTCAATGTGACCAAACCATCCCAGCATTCCTTTTTCTGTACCAGTCACTACGTTTTCTTTTATACCGCGACGTTCTCTTATCACGCTACTAGCACAATTTCTAGTGAATGTATTTATATTTTTTCTAACATACATGATATTTTCATAAATATATTGACACGGTACAGTCATAATATTAATTTCCTTAAACAGTTCCCTCAGGGAATCACGACTGCAAAGTTTATAAATTGCTCTAATGGCCCTCTTTTGGAGAATAAAAATTGTTTCAATATCAGCGGCGCGCCCCCACAGCAAAATTCCATAGGACATAATGCTATGAAAATAACTAAAGTAAACAAGTCGCGCAGTTGCAATATCCGTGATCTCTCTAATTTTACGTACCGCATATGCAGCTGAGCTTAATCTTCCCGACAAAGATGTAATATGAGGGCCCCATTGGAGACTTGAGTCGAGAGTAATCCCTAAGAAAACTGTACTGGTATTAAACTCTAATTTTTCATTATTAAGTACGACATGATTATTCAAAGAATGTACTACGTTAGGTAAAGTGAATAATACACATTTAGTTTTTTTCTCATTAAGAACTAAATTATTTGCAGTAAACCAACTATGAATTTGTCCAAGAGTGTTGTTTACTTCGTCATAGTTATGTGCATGTCTATCGACCTTAAATATAAGGGATGTGTCATCAGCAAATAGTACAATCTTGGACAAATTCTCTACCATGTAAGGCAAATCATTTATGTAAATTAGAAATAGAAATGGTCCTAAAATAGAGCCTTGAGGCACACCAATTTTAACACGAGACCCCAGTGATTTGGCGCCGTTTATTTGGACCTTTTGAGTTCTATGATCTAAATATGAATTCAAAAATTTGAGAGCTGCGTTTCGAATACCGTAGTGTTCTAATTTTAGCAATAAAGTTTCATGATCTACGCAATCAAATGCCTTGGAAAGATCACAAAAAACACCAATGGCATCTTTTGATTCTTCCCAAGCATTAAATACATGTTTGATTAGAGCAACACCAGCATCTGTGGTACAACGTCCCTTTGTAAAACCGAATTGCTGGTTGTGTAACAAATTGTTCTGATTAAAATGGAACAGCATTTGATTTAGTATGATCTTCTCAAACACTTTGCTGAGTACTGGCAGAATTGATACAGGCCTATAGTTACTGGGGTCTTGTTTGTCACCAGCTTTAAACAGCGGAACTACCTTGCTATGTTTCATTAAATCAGGATACGGCACAAACTGGTGTTTCATTTATATCCAGGTCAAAAGTATCTTGAACATGGAATGGGCGGTCTTACCTCCAGGAAGTAAAGTGGCCGCAATACCCGAAGAGGTGACCGCTAGTGCTATTTTTCTAGTCAAAAAAGTTTACCCTGTACCACCAGGGGCATCGAGGAATATAATCAACCATCCTGCTGACCGACGCTTCTCAAAATTCGGTCATATACAGACTTTTGTTCAGGTGTAAGGGTGACAATATAATTGTTCACAATTTCGGCCATCGCAGCACGATAATGATTTGTCTCCGCTGCATACTATCGACCAACACGCCGTACTTTAGTGGTTTCCTGCGGCTCTGGAAGACCACAATGACTCAAAGGATTGCCACCTATTGAGAATCACAGAGCAAAGGCAACGATTAATAATACGCTCGTCAGACTCTGCTACACTATCTTCACCTGCGCGCCTAGCCGCTAAAAGAAAATCTTCTGATAGATGCCGTTGGTATTTTTCTCATAGCTGCATTGGATGGGCAAGTACGCAAAAAATTATCATGATCGTAAACAAATGTCGCAATCGCCTGGGAGTGTCGCTGACTAAGGCCGCTTCAAGAGTCGTCGTTGTCGTCGTCAATTTCGATCGTCATCTAGCGAGGTACCAGCTTATGAAAAATGAAATGAAAATGAAGAATGATTTATTGAGTACAAAAAAGGATAACAATTTGAGTACTAGTCTCTGCACTAGGATACCCTGTATTGCAAAGGCTAGTTGATTCTACCAGAAGCGTTCATCGGTGCCTAACTTAATTCTTACTTACTATAAAACTACTAAAACACATAAAAGAGTAGGTAATTTAAAACATTTAAAAATATATTGGTAACAATCAAAGCAGCTAAGGTTTTTATTGGCTAGCAGTGTGTGTGTGTGTGTGTGTGTGTGTGTGTGTGTGTGTGTGTGTGTGTGTGTGTGTGTGTATGTGTGTGTATGTGTGTGTGTGTTTGTGTGTGTGTTTGTGTGTGTGTGTGTGTATGTGTGCTTGTTTGTGTATGTGTGTGTTGAATCCCATTACTGGAGATGGACTAAAATGTTTTCAGTGTCCTCATATGTGTAGTTGCAGAATAGCATTTTCAGCATATGCTTACATTTGAAAATAGTTAAGGTCACTAAGTGACATTTAGAGTTAATTTTCTCATATATGTATGGTCCAAGGTATCTATAAAATCTCCGGGCAAAGTTGGTTCGCGTGGGAGGCTTATTCCATTTCAGTCGTCGACTTCGAGATGTATCTGCCGTTAAAATGGATGATTTGTGGAAGCGCATTACAACCGCCAGAATAAAAAGTTGCCTTACTCGTAGCAACTGTGTTTCTTTATACATTATATAATTATGGTTCTTTGAACAGGTAATCGTCACAAAACGAAGGCCAGAAAAGCTTAGTATTCTCGTAAACAGCTTTAATTTTCATCGATTTAGCGTCAAACCTGACGGAGTTTCATAGAAACTTACCCCCCCTTCTTCACCCCCGTTAAGGCAAAATTTCCAAAGATCCTTATTGCGTCATTCTTAATTTCTAACCAAATAGCCAAATATAATTTTTTATCGAATTAGCTTCAAAACTGACGGAGTTTCATACAAACTTACCCATCCCTTTTTACCCCCTTAAAGAGAGAAATTCCAGAAAAAATATAGCCTATATGTTAGCGAGGACTAATAGCTATATAACAAAAAAAGTTTCGTCAAAATCCGTCCAGTACTTTTTGCGTGAAAAGCGGACAACAAACAGACAGACAGACAGACAGAAAGACAAAAAATAAATAGATTATATTTTTGGCTTCTATTGGTTGTATGAAGATCCCCCATCTTAGTTTTTCTTTAATATCTTTAATGTACAGACATGAGGTTGTTATAATTTTATAATATGTATAGATAGATAAGTAAGTACATAACAACATTATAATAACATAATTATACTTAGATATAAAACACATTAAATGTGGGAGTATACCTACTGCCTACAAACTATGATGTAGTTTGGCAGAGTAAAAAACTTTTTGTAAAAGTGTTTTTTTCGTGAATAAACTTTATTATTATTATTATTGTGTAGTTATTTCTACTCTTCTCGGCACAGGGCCGGTATTAATAGAACCAAGTACGGGCTATTATTATTATTATGTTGGTACTCTTTCGAATCTCGGGCCCAAAGGGACCCGGTCCTTTGAGGCATGAGTGGGGCCGAAGCCAACAGCACAGAGGCCTTTTTGCACCAAATAATGTGTTGTGATGTGTACATCAAGCGGATACTCGCTCTGTCTGCACTATAGAAGTACATCCAGAGCCAGCACCCGCCTGATGCAAAGACTATTGCAGGTGAGGGTCGGATTACTAGGGTTATGGGGAGGAACTTGCTGGACCGGTTGCTGGGTTATTGATTGAGACAACGGGACGCCTGCCAAATCAAATGTCCCAATCTTGATAATATCGGCAGACGGCGACTCGCCGCCCGCTAGGTGGGCCTCCACTTAGGGCTGTACGCGTAGAGCGTGGTGCCGGGACGCAACACTGGCGCGGGCGACTGAAGGGGTGTCGAGAGGTGTACACCGCTTTCTACGCAGAGGTCCTGGGCAAGGGCCAGAACATACACCAACTCGCGACTTACGCATGTTTCACTTCCACCCCTCGAGTCCGAGCACAGGCTCGGACTCTAGCGGCCCACTCTGGCCGGCCAACTAAGGCAAGCAAGAGGTGAGAGTCCTGGCCTTGGGGTCCACTCCAGCGAGCCGGAGACGGCCAGTCTACACTCTCGGGGGTACTCGGGTCCGTGGGGTCGCTACTCCCCAACAGCTCGTCACAAGCTGCCCTACGGGTAGCTAAGGGTGTAGAGAGGTGTGCTGCACTTTCAAGTTCTGGGATTTCTCCCGTCAGCATTACTCGCGGCTTTATGCCTTTAACCTTTGGGGTGGTATGGGATCTACCTCCTAGCGGTCCACCCCGGGCAACGGCAACACAGGCTTGCCTGTCAGGCTTGCCTGTGGATAAGTCCGGCTGAACGATCCCACCAAGCGGTGGAAGGCTCCGTAAGGAGCCGCCTGGCTCGCGACCACCATCCCACCGAAGTCTGGCGCCAAGTAGCTTGCTGCGTTCCGTCAGTGTGTGGGAGTGCCAGTGCCTTAACAGGCTTCTTCTGGGTGAGCTCGCTCCATCTTAGACTCTGTCTCTGTCCTATGACCTAGACTAGAGTCAAGAGCAAACCCATCATTAATAAAAAAAAAAAAAAACACTTCTACCCTTCGAGTTGTAAAACTCTTGCGACTCCACTCTGCCCGGCCGGTTAAGGCAAGACAGAGGCGGGCTCCCCCAAGGGGCAACCCAGAAGTACTTCGGGTCCGTGGTGGCGCTACTCACCAACAGCTTGCCAGAGCTGCCCTGCGGTCTTATTATTATAATTATTATTATTACACGAAAAGAAGACTGCATCTAAATACAGAAAGCGGACCTAGGTAGGACCTTTAGTAGCCTTCGCACTCATGGGAAGGAATGTGGTTATGCTATTAACTGTAAAATCAGTATGTGTTGTGATGTGACAAGTCTCTCTCTCTCTCTTTTCGTGTGGGACACCGAGTCGTCCAACGACCCGATGAACCCTGGTATCAGAGTTTTTCAACCGCCTACTACTAGTAGTAGGCCTCTGACATGGTTGTAACGACCGCCGTCTAAGTAATCATAGACAGCAACCGGGACCGACGGCTTAACGTGCCCTCCGAAGCTCGGAACCATTTCTTTTTCAGACAATCAGCTGGTTCACACTGCAATGTCCTAACCAGACCGGGAACAAATTCACAAAGTGATAAATATCAACTTTGTGAGTGTCCCACCGAGAATCGAACCCGGAACCTTTGCGTCGCAGGCAGGCACACTACCACTGCGCCACATCGGCCGCATGTGACAGATGATAATTTTAAAATCGAGGTATTATTTACGAGCAATCCCTTATCAGAAAGACCTTGACCATGACTCGTAAGCGAGTCTTTGTGTATTGTGTTTGCAAAACAATAAGTTACACAATCAGAAGAAAATGCGTCTTTTCTTTAGTATAGTAGTCATACATAAATTGAGAACATTTATTATCTAAAGAGTGCTAACCAAAGACTAGGCAGTATGGTCTCTGACCTTCGTCTGTTTAGAACGGACAAACGCTATGAAAAAAGAAACATTTCTTCTTCTTTGCGTATCGAATACGACACTATTATATTTTATCTTATCCAGCCGTCAGGATCCCACTGCTGGGCAAAGGCCTCCCTCCCCTTCTTCCACTGTTCGCGATCCTGTGTCTGCGCATACTTATCTTTGGAATACCCATCCAGTTCGTCTCGCCATCTGCGTCTGGGCCTCCCGCGACGACACGTCTGTCAGCTCTTGGGTCCTAAACGACACTAAATTATGTTTATTATTTTAGAAGAAAATATTCCCCTAATAGGTAAGCCTATTATATCTGAAAACTGTAACTCTTTATTTTCATTAGTTTAAGCTGAGGTCAAGGTATTCCGATCCATGCGCATAAAACAAAAGGACAATCCACCTAGTATTATCAGCCTCTCTTCACGTGTCACTCCTCACGTGGCTGTAGCAACATTCATTACTTTCCTAGTACATGACGAAACGCTGCCAGCTACCACGACGAATGCTGTTATCGGAGCCTTGGCAGTGACACGCGCGGGCACCTTGCGTTTGCTCAGCGTCATGCACTATAGTCGACATTTTGTTGATCATAACTTGGGCTTAGATTTTTTAAAATTATTTTTAATTAATGATGGATTTGTGCTTGACTCTAGTCTAGGTCATAGGACAGAGACAGGGTCTAAGATGGAGCGAGCTCACCTAGAAGAAGCCTGTTCACTCTTACTTTGTAGAGATTAGGGTTGTATGCGTTTGGAAACACAGACGCAGGCAGGTAGTGAGTTCAAATCAAACGCGCAAGGTTCGATTGTGTTTGAATTATATCTTTGGGATGACAATCTACATCACATCATTTAATTTTTTCTTGCGTTTGTACAACTTTTACTCACCACAAAATAAACACAACTTAAAAACAAAATAAAACAGTTTAAAATTGTTATATTGTGATCACATTATTTGTTGAAGACACAGAAGACGTAGGTAACCTATTGTTCTTAGGTGTGGACTCTGCAATTTTAGCCCCGGGGCTTTGAAATCTACAATATTTGGTGGGGAACTAGGGCTCACCCGGAGAAGTTACTTTTGTTCTAGAAAGGTACTCTTGAATGGAAGCAGTATTTACAAGCATTTAAAAGTATAGAATTTATTGAGAAGTATACTGCGTAGTTTAAGCCTATATTTACCTAGCTGTGCTCAACAATATTGCAATAAAATATTCTGTCTTTACGACATGCATGTAGTATGTTTGACGTAATTTTTACTTAAGGCAAGGATAAAGCGCGAGCAAGATTTTTAAACCAGTTTTATAAAAAAAAACAGCTATAAAAATATACTGTCGAGGATCTAACAGATAACAATACACCTGTTAGTCATAATTTTTCAAAATTTACTTCATAAAAAAATCCAAAGTAACCTCTATTTGAAACATTTTTGCAATATTATGTTCTACAGTTTTACAAAAAAAATGCTTTTCACCTACGAATACATACCTTTTCTAGTACGAGTACCTAAATTAGACACGGTATTTCTCTAGTTTCTATGCCGGAAAAAAACAAAAAACTAAAAAAGAAATTGAGTGAGTAAAAATGTGATGTGTCACATTGGATTTCGTTCAGATTAATTCGTATCTACTCGGCAAACCTTGGAAAGTTCCTTCTTTCAAATGGATTGCAACTCGTGCTATCTGATTTGTGTTCGATCGACTCAAAATTGCTGCCAAACCATAGACAATAGGCAACCATAGAAAAATCTGTATATTCGCATTCGCGAACGGCGAATATTCGCAATGTTCAAAAAGTTCCATTCGTTCACAGAGAACGTTGTTGACCATTCCGCGGATACATCCTATAGTCACCATTTACAGCATCCACGAGTAGAGATGGGATAATGCTATTCTAAGCCAGCACCACACGGCCAATACTAACCCGGCATCAAACCAACCATTGATTGACAAGACTAAATAGAAAATGCCAGAAGTATCATCATAAAAGTCAAGCTCCATATCTCAGTCACCTTGTTACAACACAATCCCATCTGTTTTCTAAATTGAATCACAGAAGGCTATAAAAAATTGCATTAGCGATCACGTTGCACCTGATGATGCAACTCGCCGATATCTGAGGAATGTCCATTGCACGTTCACTGTGACGGGCTTATCGCGACCTTGGCAGTGACCACGCTTGCATGGTGTGAATAGAGGCTGGAGGATAAAGTCAAATCACCGTTTTTTACGACGGTGTTTATATGACGCAGTGGTACTGCAATTGCATGCGGCGGAAAGGTTCTGGGTTCGACTCACAAAGTAGATATTATCACTTAGTGAATTTGTTTCTCGTTTGGTAGCTGACCAAAGAAAGAACGACCTCATTTGTTCGTGCTTCGGATGCCACACTAAGCCGTCGGCCCCAGTTTCTGTCTATGATAGACAGCGGTCGTAACATAACCACGTCAGAGGCCTACTAGTAGTAGTCGTTTGGAAAACTCACACAAAGACACCATATTTTATAATAATCAACAAACACATAATAACAAAACACATGAGTCTTCGTACAATTTTCAATAATTTAAGCTATTGGATTCGAACAAGCAGGATTCGAACCCACGATCGTCGCTCCTGGCAGGTACCATCGCCGTGGATAGAAGGATATAGGCGTAGTCGCTAGCATGTATGGCGAAGTTACAAATTCTATCTGCGATATAAAAAATTGCAAAGAATTTAGTTGGTATTCCATCAGGCGTATCTCGTCCTACTTTCTGTAACACGTACCACATAAAGATACGTCGCAAAAACTCAACTGCCGTGCACGTCATCAAAGTCTTTAAACCCTGCTTTGAATATAAACCTGCTGATTAACTCTGTTGAAATTGAAACCCTGGGTCACGTGTCCTGTTTATCCAAGCAGTCTTTAACCGTGCGGGTGAGATGGTTTTACAAAATTTGTTATAAACAAAATAAAAAATAAAAGTTGGTAAAGAAGACTCCAGGGCCTGTGGGACACAAAATACTTTCAGTTTTGTTTTTGGAGGAAGAGACTTTTGTTTTTCATACACACATGCAAAAACACATATCACGCCTAATATCCCTTGCGGGGTAGGTAGAGCGTTACCGGCCGTAAAATACGGACGCTATCGCCAGAAGTTTCAGAGAAATTGTGTATCACTATAGAGACTGTCGTTTAAGTCAAGTTGTTAGTCTGTCGCCTAAAATTGTAATACACATGAAACCCTTGAGTCCCATAATTGCCTCTTACGAAACCTGCGTAAAAGAAATGGGGTAATGCTATTATAAGCCGGCATCACATAGCCATATTATTTTGTTCGTACCTACCAGGTTGAAGGAGGAAAAAGACATAAATTAAATATGTGTACCTACAAACAGTATATACATTAACCACATACTTAGTCTTTACATGACACGTAACATAGGTTACGTTATATAAACCTTAACAAGGTAAAACTATAAGGAAAATGGATATAAATAGACTAATAGTTACTGCGACTTATGACTTGCAAACTAAGTAATGAAACAAGACGTATGGTTAACCACCATTGCGGTACAGAAACACTTCTTAGCTCTGTAACTTGAAAACTACTGAACGGATTTTGATGAAACTTTTTGTGACTCCTGTCCGACAATCTCTACACCAGTAAACAATATTCGAAATAGGATTAGGAGTTTTAGAGATACAAACATACTCACATCACGCCTATATTCCTTGCAGGGTAGAGCTTAGAAGGCCGTAAAAATACGGTCGCTATTGCCACGTCTGACAACTATTCGAGATCCGTTTCAGAAAAACATGTATCACCATAGTCACAGGTTATCAGCCTGTCGCCGAAAAACGTAATACACATGAAACTCTCCAAGTTTCTCAATCGCCTCTTACGACACCCGTGGGAAAGAAATGAGGTGATGCCATTTTAAGCCGGCATCGCACGGCTATTTTTGAGATATGCGAAAACATACACATCTCAATTTAGCTCTCTTCATAGATGTCGACTCACTTAGACTAAGATACTAAACTAAGTAATGGAAAATTGTTTGACCCTCAAATATTTGTCAGACGTGGCGTAAATGTCTGGTTTTATGATTTTTGACGCTCTACCTATCCCGCAAGGGATTATAGGTGTGATATGTGTATGTGTATGTAAAATTGTAACCATTTATAGAATAATTACTTAGTGTCCTTGAAGGTAAGACAATGGGCGACACATAATGCTTTGTTGAGCATTTGGCAGCCGTGCCAAGACCTAGGATGTTGACCCTGAGTTGGTACACCACAATATTACTAATGTAAAATCTACTATACCATATAGACACAAAAAGTGACATTTTTATTTTTAATCAAGGGACTTTAATTTGTAATTTTTATTTTATTTTATTTTGCTAACCTGACATTCATATTTGAATTGTATTCTTTTAATGTAATTGTCAATTAATTTGTGACATTAATATTTTAATTGTATTTTATTTTTCATGTTATTAATTAATTTGTCTGTAAATATTAAGTAGCTTTTTGTATTATGTATGGCAAATGTTGGCGCAACACGCTTGTCCGTTTTTATATAAGTACCTACTTGAAAAGATCTATTTTACCGTGTTTGCCTGCATTTAAATTATTATTATTATTAAATATCGTATAAAATAAAGTTGTTTCCCGTGTCCCTATGTATGCTTAGATCATTAGAAGTACCTATGCAACGGATTTTGATGCGGTTTTCTTTAGAAGATAGAGTGATACAAGGGGAATGTTCTTGCAAGTATTCTTGTTTATTATCCCAAATTTATTTTCATTATAATAAGTAAGTTGTACACACGGGTTGTACACTTCAAATGCCTCACTTTATGCCTTCTCACTACCCTAGGTCTGCTGTAAGATATATCTTTTAGAAATAAGTTAACCTGTTTTGTATTGTTCTATATGTCCTTTGCTTTATATTGTGAACAATAAACGGTTACTTAAATAAATTAATAATGTTTCTATAATCATGCGGAATTCATGGGAGGGTTAGCGGCGGGTGAAACCGCTGGGCGGGCCGCTAGTACTTATAAAATAAAAAAAATATTTTGCTTTGCGACACGAAATCTTCTAACGGGAAGACCTAAAAATTATAACCGCCAGGAAAAGCCAAACAAATTCCCAACTTGAGTTCTAAAATTTAGACTGTTTGACGTTCAAACTTAGTTTTTCTTTGTTTAAATTTTGACTTTTGACTTCTGAATTCTTTTAATACGGCTTCGAGGCCTTTTCGTGTTGTGACTAGGGTAACTGCCAACCATACATACATATATCACGCCTTTATCCCTTGCAGGGTAGGCAGAGCGTAAACGGCCGCAAAAACGGACATTTACGCCACGTCTGACATATGTTTGAGGGTCATTCGGAAAATTGTGTATCGCCATAGTGACAGGTTGTCAGCCCATCGCCTAAAATTGCTAAACAAACCCTTCGAGTCCCTTCGTCGCCTCTTACGGCTCCCACGGGAAAGAAATGGGGTGATGCTATTCTAAGCCGGCATCACACGGCATGGTAAATGCCAACCTATGATGTCAAAAATAACGTACCTACTTCTTTCTTTCAGGCTTCACTCACACCACAACATCACACATCACATGTGCCTAAAACAGTCCACACTTGGACGATAGTATTACACACATATCATGCCTATAATCCCTTGTGGGGTAGGCATAAATATTTGAGGGTCATTCGGAAAATTGTGTATCGCCATAGGTTGTCAGCCCAACGCCTAAAATTGCAATGCACACACCCTCAAGTCCCTTAGTCGCCTCTTACCACTCCCACGGGTAAGAAATGGGGTGATGCTACTCTAAGCCGGCATCACACGGCACGGAAAGTATTCCCCCAGGGTATGCCATAAGGCACGATCTCTCGTTGTTGCCATTCATTCACTACCGCTATTACTATTAACACACAAATATAGGAACAGAAAATATAAGAGCTACAGCCGTTTATCGTGGTATGTTATGAGGAGGGATGAAAGTCATGTGATAAAAAAAGTATTGAATGTGAATGGAGGCAGAAAAAGAGGAAGGCCTAAAAAAGTTTGGATGGTATGGATAAGGGCAGGCAGGCTAATGAGAAGGCTTAGTAAGGGCATCCTAATAAGCCATTTTTGACAGCTGTCAGTTCCATAAAAGCGATGTTAGCAAAGGAAAATGGTCCCACAGCAATAGCATTGGCATGAAGCTGTCAAATATGGTTTATTGGGATGGCCGCACTGTAACATGTGTTCCCTAAAGTGCTAAGCCCCGAGGCCGGACACGTCGCGCTTGTTATTCCTGCGTGGAACGGAACGGGAGGCCGCGAGGACATTCGAATTCGCATTCTACGCTGTGGGGCGTACAGACCTGCGACATCGCGACACTCGCTTGTTATTCCTGCGTGGAACGGAACGGGACGCCGCGAGGACATTCGAATTCGCATTCTACGCTGTGGGGTGAACAGACCTGCGACACTGCGACACTCGCTTGTTATTCCTGCGTGGAACGGAACGGGACGCCGCGAGGACATTCGAATTCGCATACTACGCTGTGGGGCGAACAGACCTGCGACATCGCGACACTCGCTTGTTATTCCCGCGTGGAACGGAACGGGACGCCGCCAGGACATTCGAATTCGCATACTTCTCTGTGGGGCGAACAGACGTGCGACATCACGACACTCGCTTGTTATGCCTGCGTGGAACGGAATTGTGCATTAACTATTGACTGGCCCGATGGCGTGGCGGATAGTGCCCCTGCCTTTTACGCCGAGGGTAGTGGGTTCGATCCCCACAAGACACAAATATTTGTAAAGTAAATTTTACAGACATTTGTGTTTAGTCTGGGTGTTTTCTATGTATAATATGTATTTATTTACAAAAAAAAGTATTTAGGTATGTAATAAAATCAGCTATTTATCTCCCATAGTACAAGCTTTGCTTAGTTTGGGGCTAAATGGCGCTGTGTGAAAAAAAAACTATGGAAAGTTGAAAAAAGTTATGTTTCCTGCTTTTTTTTATGGGAAGTTGCTCAGTTACTAGGTCTGAATATCAGTATTTGGAGGGCTGTCCCTTACACCCTGTATTTATTACACCTTCCAGATTACCGTCTATTCATCAAAACTCTGTTTGAACGGTTGCGATTTTCATCGTACAATCCTTACCTTTAATTATTTTAAGTTAATGAAAATCATAAGCCCAAAAATCCGCATCCGCAATATCCCTGTTCCGGGAAGTGCTTTAAATATTTGGCGAAATCTCTTTCGATAAATTAATCTAATCGCACAAAATCGATCCGACAATCTGCCCGTCTGCTCGCCCAAATACATTCTCAGCGTAAAGTGTGTGATACCTCGCGAATACCAATACCGATAGTCGGTCGTTCGGAATACTACAGCAGGCCTAGTTTGTATTCCAGCAATACTACAGCAGGTCTAGTTGGCATTCCAACTGAGTTCACTGGCTAAGGCGATAGCGCTGCAAGCGGACTAAGTGATGGGCATCTGTAAGTGTAGGGGTTAATAAGAGATTTAGCGGTTGATATACATGGTGTAAAAAAAATAGCTGAGAATATTTTAAGGGGTGAACCAGTACGTGAAACTGAACAACTTCCCCCAAGGAATATAGGTCGAAATATGATAAAAAAAAATTGGCCCTCCCATACAGTCAAATTATTTTTTCATATTTCGACCTATGTTCCTTGGGGAAAGTTGTTCAGTTTCACGTACTGGTTCACCCCTTAAAATATTCTCAGCTAATTTTTTTACACCTTATATAGGGTGAAATTTTACTAGTGACCGATACTGAAAACAGAGGACGGGTTGGTGATAAGGAACAACTTTCCCCAAGGTACATAGTTTGAGTATGACAAAAAGTTTTGAGCTTTCATTGTAACTAAAATCAGCTTGATCGGCAATTTAGTATGAGAGGCTGAGAGGTACGACTTTTTCATATACGGCCTATGTTCCTTGGGGAAAGTTGTTCTTTATTACCAGTCCGCCATAAGCTTTTGCTATCGGCACTCGTAAAATTTCAAGGAACAACTTTCCCCAAGGAACATAGTTAAAAATATTTTAAGCTTCCATTGTAACTCAAATCAGCTGATCGCCAATTTTGTATGGGTGGTCGTGTTTTACTTTCATATAAGTACGATCTTTGTTCCTTGGGCAAAGTTGATCCTTATCACCAGCCCGTCTTGAGTTTTCGTTATCGGTCACTAGTATTTCACCCTATATTTTAACCGATCTTGGAATGGCAAATCGCTGGTTTTTTTGCTTGCACTCGCAAATCTGAGTGACATAACAAGTGAGATAAAGTAGTTGCATTAGTTCTATCATGGAACTACAGAGAACAAAGGTAACATTGAAAATGGATTCGCTCGGTTGAAAGAAAACAAAGTCAGTGAAATGCTTTTCATATGATCGTAATAATGAATGGGTTTTACTGTCGGCAATGATGAATGAGTAAACAACGAAAGTGCAAAATAAAACCAACAAATAAAATTAACAATGGTAACAAAAGTTAATCTAATCATGGTCCCAGTCACTGCACAGGATGAAATTGTACGTCGTTTCGAAACTAGTATCAATAGGTTGAAAATTTGGAAGGGTTCGTTCGCGGCGCCGCGCCGGTAGCTCAGTTAGCAGAGCGTTGGGATGGTACAGGTCTCGGGTTCGATCCCCGACCGACGCTATAATTTTTCAACGTCTTATTTCCATTTAGAAAGCCTATAAGAATAACAATGGTAATAAAAGTTAATCTAATTATGGTGCAGCACAGGCGGAGTTTGTAAAAATAAGCAGTCAAGTTTGTAAGTGTGTATACGGAAAATTTGATGTTTTCTGCTAATAAAACATCCACGTAGTGCATGGCTACGGCGTAGCAGTTGTCCATATAAGTGCTACGAAAGAAGAGGGTCGGAAGGTGGTCAGAAACGTCTCGCTATCTTGATTGCGAATGTAAAGTGTGCAAGTATCTTAGCAAGTAGAAGAATGTAATGTTTGCTCTGGCTACGGCGTAGCAGTTGTTCATATAAGTGCTACGAAAGAAGAGGGTCGGAAGTACTCGGAAGGTGGTCGAAAGCGTCTCGTCTGTCTTAATTGTAAAGTGTGCAAGTATCTTAGCAAGTAGAAGGATGTAATGTTTGCTCACACCTCCAGAAAAGGCGTGATATTATTTATGTACTTATGTTATTTTGTGCCGTGTGATGCCGGCTTAGAATAGCATCACCCCATTTCTTACCCTTGGGAGTCGTAAGAGGCGACTAAGGGACTCGAGGGTGTGTATTGCAATTTTAGGCGATGGGCTGACAACCTGTCACTATGGCGATACACAATTTTCAGAGTATCCCTCAAATATTTTGTCGGACGTGGCGTAGATGTCCGTTTTTGCGGCCGTTTGCGCTCTGCCTACCCCGCAAGGGATTATGGGCGTGATATATATATATGTATATATATATATATGTTATTTTATTTTGGTTCTCTTGGATAGGATGGGAACTTCAGAAATAAAACATGCCTTACTACAAAGCAGTTAAACGAGAGTCGAACGCTTATTTAAAAAAACTACACAACTAAACACGCGTTCAACGCGCGTCTAACTTTTTTGAAGTAAGGCCCGCAATGTAAAGTCCTAAAAATTCAGTGCAAATATTTTTAGGTTGAGTTTTACTGTTAAAATTTAACAAAACCAAGTTACATAGGTCGAAATATGAAGAAGAAAATTGGACCTACCTTTTTGCATGGGAGTTTCAATTCTTTTTCAATATTTCGACCTATCGGTCACTGGTAAAATTTCACCCTATATACACACACATAATTTTCCAAATGACCCTCAAATGTATGTCGGACGTGGCGTGAATGTCCTTTTTTGTGGCCGTTTACGCTCTGCCTACCCCGCCAGGGATAATAGGCGTGATATGTATATGTATGTGTGTGTAAATACACACGTTTAAAGCGGGGATATAGCGCAAGAAAGATTTTTAAACCAGATTTACAGCCATCAAAATTTGAAAAAAAAAATATTGTCGAGGTTGTAATAGATAACATAAACCTATCAGTTATACAATTGACAAACTTTACTCTAAATAAAAAATACCAAAGAAACCTCAATTTGAATCATTTTTTCAACATTAAATCTAACAAGTTTTAAAGTTAATACTTACACTAAAAAATGCTATAATATAAAACCAAACCAATCTAGTAAACAGTTTAGTTTTAGTTTACATTGTACAGTATTTCTTTACTTATTATGTCGAAAAAACTGTTATCTCTAAATAATAAATCTCGCGAAAATTTGAGCGCAAAGCAAAATGACACTTAGTGAAACAGGGCCTCAAGCACCAGCGTGACGCGAAAGGAAATTCGAAGCGAATTGTTAGAAAAGTTTCAAACTCTGAAGAATGCTGGCCACGTACCAGGGTACAATAAGTCTGATGGAGTTATCTTAACGACCATCATATGTTTGTCAAACGTGGCGTAAATGTCCGTTTTTTACGGCTATTTACGCTCTGCCGACCCCTCAAGGGATAAAGGCGTGATGTTTGTGAGTCTATAGAGCTCTATAGGCACGTTCACAGCTAAGAAAGTTTCCGACGAACCCCACAAAGTAACTATGAAAAGCTTATCGCAATCAAACTAGGTGTAAACCAATAACTACTTTACGGTATTCATGCCAAGCCACCACAGTCAAAAAACATAATTTGTTGTGTGTTGGGGTGCGAACATTATTTCACCTTGTATAATGATTGACTCTTTGAAGAAGAGTGATTGAGCGTTGCCAGAAGGCAGGGGTTCTATGATTAATATTAAAAACTGATATGCAACACAAACTTCATCCTTTCAGATCACGTTTAGAACTTCAAAGAAAAAAGCAAAGGAAAAAAAAACGTCGTTTAATCTGCAAAAAACTTGGAGATGCCGGGGATCGAACCCGGGGCCTTTCACATGCAAAGCGAACGCTCTACCACTGAGCTACATCCCCACATGTCAGCCGCGACGAAATTGGCGATTGCGCGCGAACGCACTCGGTCGCCCAATCATCACACCAGCTGTACTACAGAAACAACGTTAATCTAGTATGACGATGATAATTTTTGACGATGCATGTAGCGGAGATATTTTGTTATTGTAAATTTAATTTTTACCCCGAAATAAAGAATAAACCTTAATTTTATCTAGTATGAGAGGGATTTTGTGCTTAAGCGCCAAGCTAGTCTGATATATTAACATACATACATACACACATCACGCCTATATCCCTAGCGGGGCAGGCAGAGCATAAAGGGCCGTATAAAACGGTCATTTACGCCACGTCTGACAAACATTTGAGAGTCATTCAGATATTTGTGTATCACCATAGTTACAGGTTGTCAACCCATCGCCTAAAATTGCAATACACATGTAACCTCTGAGTCCCTTAATCGCCTCTTACGATACCCACGGGAAAGAAATGGAGTGTTGCTATACTAAGCCGGCATTACACGGCATATATATATTAATCAAAGCCTTACTTGTCCACTGCTGACCATGGTCCTCCCCCTATTAGGGGTATTTACTTACCACTCTTGGCAAGCGTATTGGCGAGGATTGGATTAGGAGTTATTGCCCTACCTACTCACTACGTTTCGCAAGTGGATTGGCAAGCGCAGTGCAAGATGTTGCTTTCACAAGGAACGCTGCTGCCCATTCCTTGGATGAATTTATCCCTCAGTCGCTTTTATGACGCTCACAGGTTGTAGTGATGCTATTCTAAGCCGGTAACAGACGGCTAGTCTGAAAGGGACGAGATTTTCTCAGCTTCATAATACATACATACATAAATCACGCCTATATCCCTTACGGGGTAGGCAGAGCGTTAACGGCCGTAAAAACGGATATTAACACCACGTCTGACAAAAGTTTCATCAATCAGATAACTGTGTATCACTATAGTGACAGGTTGTCAGCCCATCGCCTAAAATTGCAACACACATCTAACCCTCGAGTTCCGTAGTCGCCTCTTACGACACCCATGACTAAGAAACGGGGTGATGCTATTCTAGGCCGGCATCACACGGCACTCTAGGCCGGCATCACACGGCACATAATGGTTGTTCATAAAGTTCCATCCCTTTTCCCTTGTACTGAACTGTCACGTTGGTAACGGTTGGTCGGACTTCGTCGGCACGTGAGGCGTACGTGACCCGAAATTCGGAAAACTCTAATCTAACCCCTATAGAATACTTGAAACATAATGTTGGTTGAAAAATTCTGAAAACGTTAGCCGTTATAGTCTTAGTTTAAACAATTGTCTCCAAAAATAAGTACTGGCAGTAATGGACCGATAAAAAAATCTTGCTTGTTAGAAAGCTACATGCCTGAGCCACAGATTATGCAGGAGTTGAGTGATAGCTATATAAGGCAAGATTCCCAAATAGATACTATACAACTGTACTATACAAAGTGTGAGGAACAGCCCTCCGAATACTGATAGGGTGCATTCAGACTATGAAACTGAACAACTTTCTAATATAAATATTTCAGGAATCGTCAAAAAAAAATTGTCTTGCCACAGTAAATGCAGTCAGCTGATTATGATTTTGTATGGGAGGTCGTTTTTTTTGTCGTTTCCTGACATATGTTTCTAGGGGAAAGTTGTTTAGTTTCATGGTCTGAATGCGACCTATTATTATTCGGAGGGCTGTCCCTTACACTTTGTATAGAAACACCAACTAAAACTCGTTTGTTCAGCTATTTAAACAATTAAAACTTATACCAAACCGAAGTTTGTAGCTTCCGCTGTGTTAACGTTACTCCAAGCAAGTTGCAATACAATGAGGGAACTATTCTTAAGGAATTTACTTGAAACCTTTGCCAAGAAGCAATGAAGTTGTTACTTTGTATTGTTGGTTGGTTTACAAAGCCAAGGAAACAAGATTTTGTTTCATTAACTAGAAAAGCCAGTAGGTAGAATACCAAATTTTAAAACACTTCCCGTGTTAGGTATACAATTTTTGAAAACTTGCAAAATTTTCAAGCGCGGGCAGAATTTGAACCTGCGACTTTCGCATTACTAGTGGCGACGCCTCTTCCATCTGGGCTACCGCAGCTTGTTCCTTGCCCGCCAATTTTGCAAGTGTATTTTAATGCCAGTAACGCGTGGCACGGCTCTATCTACCGGGTTATTTTTTGCAACTAATACCCGGCGACTAATTCATTCTATACAGATTGAATGTAGTCTAAGAAATGAACGATAAGTCGCCACTAGTAATGCGAAAGTCGCAGGTTCAAATCCTGCCCGCGCTTGAAAATTTTGCAAGTTTAAAAAAAAAGCTAGTAGGTAGGTAATCTAAATAACACTCAAATGTTTGTCAGACTTGGCGTAAATGTCCGTTTTTATGGCCGTTTACACTCTGCCTACCCCGCAAGGGATATAGGCGTGATATATGTATGTATGCATCTATGCATGTACTTGCTTTAATAGAAATGCATACAGAGAAAGTATAAGACTGAACTAGTAAATTTTATTGATACACTATTACTGTAACAACGGCCTTTAAATATTTGTAAAACGTGGCAATTATTATTATTATTTTCGTGTGGGACACCGAATCGTCCAACGACTCGATGAACCCTGGTGTCAGAGTTTTTCAACCGCCGACTACTAGTAGTAGGCCTCTGACATGGTTGTGTAACGACTGCCGTCCAAGTAGTCATAGACAGCAACTGGGACCGACGGCTTAACGTGCCCTCCGAAGCACGGAAACATCTTTCTTTTCGGACAATCAGGTGGTATAGCCTGCAATGTCCTAACGTGGCGATAACGAACGTTAACGCGCTGCCCACCATGCAAATGAAAACAGCGTGATGTGTGTTTGTAAGTATGTAAACAGCTGTAGACATGAAAAAAAAACACATAAAAAAAAAACTAAAAAAAAGTTCTTTATGTATGTATCTCTGCATAAAAAACCTGCTCAGAAACGAAATTCGTTTTCTTCAAAGAAGCCACTTTGACAGATAAATTTCATCGCTGCGTTCAAAGGTTACGCAAACCAAGTAATTCCTAAAGGTGCGCGGGAGCAGAAGGAAGGAGTGTTGAGGGAGGGGTCATGTTAGGACATTGACCTGGTCGGAGGCGGTGACCGCCGGGCGAGGAACATAGGTCGAAATATGTAAAAAATATTTTCAGCTTTCATAGTAACTCAAATCAGCTGATCGGCAATTTTGTATGGGAGGTCCAATTAATTTTTTCATATTTTAACCTACGTTCCTTGGGGAAGGTTGTTCGTCATCACCAGCCCATCTCGAGTTTTCGCCATCGGTTACTAGTAAAATTTCACCCTTTATAAAGCCCCTAACTGAATAGTCCTCACTACAATGATTTATTCTCATCCATTTTAAATATACAACGACTAAAGGAGAAGGCGATGACTCAAAATAGACAAAAGTCAAAACAAAAATAACCTAAAGGCCATCCGAACTAGTCAGGAAGGATGAA
This sequence comes from Tuta absoluta, assembly GCA_027580185.1. Lineage (NCBI taxonomy): Eukaryota > Metazoa > Arthropoda > Insecta > Lepidoptera > Gelechiidae > Tuta > Tuta absoluta. Next base: position 911,150 of record JAQAHW010000080.1, read on the forward strand.
CCATGATCCACCCACCAGCGCAGAGGAAGATAACCACTGGTTTGGCTGGGTTCACTTGTTCACCTTCTGCTTAAACCAAACCTGGGGATGTATTATTGATGTAGTAGAAAATGTTCGCACGAAAATCAGTCATCCATGATATTATACACACACATACACCATATCACGCCTATAATCCCTTGCAGGTTAGGCAGAGCGTAAACGACCATAAAAAACGGTCAATTACGCCACGTCTGCCAAACGTTTGAGGGTCATTCGGAAAATTTTGTATCGCCATAGTGACAGGTTGTCAGTCCATCGCCGTCATATTATAAATATAAATAAATAATTCATGTTATATAATTTATATACACTGGTTTTAACTCTACCCACTTTAAGGGTTCCGTACCCAAAGGACTTGGATTTCCGTCTGTGTGGTTAAAACTATTTTATCTACACTCGTCTCATAATGTTCGAATTATGAATTCGAAAACAGATGCATAATGACCTACTTTATGCATTCTGCCTATAAAAACTAGGGTTTACTATAAATTACAGAAGCGTAATGACTTAATGAGAAAACTCTTAATACGATAAAGTTGAGAAATGAAACGAAGTTTTTTTTTTGCCAATACTCATATTGCCAACTTCCGCCTGTTTCCAAACGTTTGGAAACACAGAGTTCCGCACCTGTCAGTTGTTGTTGTATGGTAATGTTGCGTTTGTTTTATTAGGTTGTTGTTGAGATGTTGTTTAGTTGTTGTACCGATGTTGTTCAGTTGTTGTTCAGATGTTGTTCAGTTGTTGTTCAGTTGTTTTTCAGGTGTTGTTCAGTTGTTTTTCAGATGTTGTTCAGATGTTGTTCAGTTGTTGTTCAGATGTTGTTCAGTTGTTTAGGTAAGTCACTCTACATCTAAACAACTGCTAAATTACAGAATTTTCAAAAATTCATATCAAGTCATATTACGTTCTCGTATTGAATATGTCCTTGTATCGGGCCTTGCAATGGCCGGTGCGTACGTTTAGAAAAGTGTTTCTGAGTTTTTTTTTGGAGAGTGTAGATAAAATAGTGTATGCAACTGCTATAATTAGGCATTAGAATGCTCGTGTCAAACTATTATCACACTCGGCTGCGCCTCGTGTGATAAACAGACACTCGCATTCTAATGACCCCCATTATACGACAGTTGCATAAACTACTATTTCGGTTTTGTTCATAATGGTTCGGAGTTTGTATCTCGTGAACAGTAATAGTTAGACAGTTGAATTTTTCACAGAACATGTACACTGTTGCCACTATAACAAAAACAAAAAAAAGCAGACTAACATTAATATTTAAGGGGGCTTCCATGCAAAAAAAAGTTATATTTTGCGCTTTTGATACAACAGGTACAGAACGCCTCCTGCGCGGGTCCGACTCGCTTTTGACCGATTTTAAAAAAGTAGATAGAAAGTTACTATATTATTCATCCTTATACTTTATTTTTTTGCCACCTACACCACCATAACAGGCACGACTAACAGTGTGTTACAAGTTAACAGTTCAAATATTGTGGCTGTTGCGAGCGCGAATTGAGAATCTACCAAATCAAAAATACGTCTCCTGGGCCTGTTCGTTGCGTGGTCGTGATCGTGACTTGATCCTAGAAAGGTTTTATGTTCGAAGGTCTATTGTTATTTTGGAATGATAAGGAGTAATACTCAATCAGTCAGTGCAATTTTTTTTAAGACTGGTCTCTACGTTTATAGCCCAGGGGCTTTTAAACCTACACCTGACTATTTGGTGGGGAGCTAGGACTCACCCGGAGAAGTTTTTGTGGTTGTTCAAACAACCAGCTCAATCGCGCCAAGGGCGACTGACCTTAGGAGTTAGTTCTGGGAAGAACGAATCGAACTAAATCTACCAGTCAGTGCAATTTTAGTTTGTAATGAAAAATCATATAATAAATGTCAAAAAGAGTAACATATTTAATCCTGCTTTGAATTAATAAACATATACGGAGTGTAAGAGACAGCCCTCCGAATACTGGTTGGGTGCCTGCAGACCATGAAACTGAATAACTTTTTCCTAGGAACATAATTATGTCAGGACACGAAAAAAATATTTTTTCTTCCCATACAAAATAAAGATCACCTGACTGCTATTACTGTGCGTGGGAAGTAAAAAGTGTTTGAGGAAACATTTTATCATGGGAAATTGTTCAGTTTCATAGTTTGAATGAATGTAACCTATAAGTATTCGGAGAGCTGTCCCTTACACCCTGTATATGGCAGTGGGCGGCGAGCAGCAAAAATACTTATACTAAATGAATTTAAACAATATTTTATTATTCACAAATCTTTACTATAGTTACGTCTTTTTACACTATGTCATCTTGAATTACTATTTCTATCCCTTTCCTACGTCTCTATCTCACTTCCATCATGGTCTGCCAAAGAGTTTTCACTCCTACATATACGTTTATTTCTAATCTCTTTCTATGTTTTATTCTTTATGCAGTTTTTAAATTATTCTGTGATTTATTTTATTATTATATTATTTTGAACCATAAATAAATTTTGCTAATTTAGCACTTCTGGGTAGGTTTTTGGGGGGTCAACAAGTGATATAATAACAATATTCTACATTGAATTAAGTTAGTTTTATTTTTATTTATGTGAGAGCATTTTCTACTCGCGCATAGTTTCTAACACTAGGTACTTATGTTAGCTCTGGAAAACTCAACACTAAACTGCCCTATTTCAGTCCTTATGACTCATACTGCAAGTGCAAGCCAAACAAGCGGCCATGTTGTTTTTGACGTGAGCAAGTGCCCTGGTGCAGCCAATATGCACTTAGCCCGTTTGGGCGTCATTTCCGGAGTATATCGGTCAATACAACAAGCCAAGTAAGTAATAAACACTTTATTGCACATTCAAAACACAAATAAATAACAGGAAAAATAAACTAAAAATACGGAAAGGCGGCCTTAACGCTGAAAGAGATCTCTACCAGACAACTTTTTGGAGGAGGAAGCCAAATGGCGTAAATGCAGTTAGGTGAACTGTTTTCATAATTATAAAATAGTTGTAAAGGTGAAGGAAATGTGAAAGTACTCATTGTAACAAAATAGGAAGTAAAATATTAGTCGCAAATATTTCAAGTGCCAATTTTGCACTAGTCCAAACAACTTTCCCTGAGGAACATAGGTCGTAACAAAGGTCGTAACACGGTCGTAATATGAAAAAAATTTAGCCTCCCATACAAATTGACCAGGTCGGCTGAAACATTTTGTATGGGTGTTTTTTACTTTCCTTGGGCAAAGTAGTTCAGTTTTATAGACTGGTTCACCACTTGAAATATTTGCAGTATTTATTTTATACCTTATAGATAAAAAATATCTAGATCGGTGCTGACGGCGAGAAAAAGATATTCTTTAGGCACATAAGTCTACTTCACCAAAATGACCACTTTATCAAAATGACAACTTTTTTCACAAAATGACTACTTTACCAAATTGACCACTTTCCCAAAATTACTAGATGAATATACTAACTAAAGTTAACTGGCCATAGGTAAATGTAGGCCTATGTTAAGCAGTGGACTGTTGTGGCTGTTATAGTAGAAGTAGTAGGTAAATGTGGCCTAAAATGATGATTATGTTTAGATATGATCATGTTTATATTATCAACATCGTAAAGTTTTCTACACCATCGTCGTCCCAAACATTTCCACTATAAAATCATTTGTTTACCAACTACCTGCCAAGCCAACGTTTATAAATACGTTATAATTAGATATGCAATTTTGAGTATGCACTTGTGACGTTGATTCATTCATTCATTGGCGATATGGTGACGTAATCAATATAATTTATTTTTGTCATGAACAGGGGTGGCCATATTCGTCGTATATGCTGCGCTGATTTGAACACAAAAGAGAATCTAAATAGAACTTTAAACACTTCTTTCGTTGGCATTGTGTAAAACAATGATACTACTAGCGAGTAGATGAACCCTGATTTCAATGTCTAAAAACCGCCTTTAAATCACTTGTAGCAATATGACATGGTTCTTTAACGATCGCTACCGAAATAATCATAGGCAGCAACCTGGACTGACCATGCCTATTGAACTGAAGGACGGAGCCATATTCAAGGACAACATGTGATTCAAAATAAATTTAAAAATTTAAAAATAAGTTTATTAGACTTAAAAAAAAAAACCTTACAGACTATTATTACATCTGCCAAACTTTGTCGGCAGTAAGTAGGTGCTCCTATTAAATTAGGTTAGCGTGCAATGTTCTATTAAAATTGGTAAGAATTGTGTAACGTAGTAAATAAGTAAATATGAGATTAGTGGCTCAACCAAGGGACCTCATCAAATCATCTTTTCGACGCCTCAGTGTCCCAAGAAGAGTTTTGACAGCCCTGAATTCTCTGCTCTTGGGCCGCAGCCCTAACCTAATACGGTCAACTGGCGAGGTCGGTGCCAGCAGAATTATTAACTACTCGCGATGATGACGTCACGATTGACGTCAGAGCCATCCATCAGTAGCCCTGGTCGCGGCGCTGTAGAATATTGAGGGTCGATCGGAACGGTCGTTATTCTTAATATTTGCATGAGAAACCAGTATCTGGTACCGTACGGCCAAGGTCAATGCTAGCTAGCTTACTTACTAGATGATGACGGCCGATGTGGCACTGTGATAGTGCGACTGTCTGCTACGCAAAGGGTCTGGGTTCGATTTTCGGTGGGGCACTCACAAAAAGTTGATGTTTATCACTTTGTTAAATCGTTCCTAGTCTGGTTAGGACATTGCAAGCTGAACTGAACCAACTGAAACGTCTATAAGAAAGATGGTTCTGGTTTCTGTCTATTATTACTTAGACGGCGGTCGTTAAACAACCACGTCAGAGGCCTACTACTAGTAGCAGGCGGTTGAAAAAGTCTGACACCAGGGTTCTTCGGGTGATTAACCGATTTTTAAAAGACACCATATTATATAATAATCAACAGTGACCCACACCAAAAGAAGAAGATGACGTCACGAATTGACGTCACACCCATCGGTAGTGTTTGTCGAGATAGCTTTATCGAGACTTATCAATTAGAGATAAGGGCCGATGTAGATAGAGGTTATTACGGGACGGAACTTGTTTTTTACCGTCGGGTAAGGTACAGTCGCGTTCAGCCCGGGTTAGATAAATTGGACTTTGTACTGTCCTTGCACCAAAAACTTAATGGTCAGCGGTCACGGTAGCTTTTTCTGGGCTTTTGTCACAACCATTAGTCCGATACGGCTGGCTTTATTTGAGGTCATAACTTATAAAAATATTAGAGTCGCTTATTTTTTGTACGGTTGTGCAATGTGTGTCTATAAAGCATATATCGCATTTTGGGTCATTTTTATTGCTTGCATAATTGGCAATTCAATGATTGGTGTCAATTTGTTTCAATTCAACTTATAAGTGTCAAAAAAATATTAATGTTAGAAATTATGACAGTGTTGTCTATGTGACAGCTAGCATAGTGTAATAACACAGTTTGTGTAATTTTCGTCCACTGTAAAATAAATTCCTGACAGTATGATATAAAAGGTACCAAAATAATATTAAAGTCAAAAAAACATGTGTTACTTCTCTAAAAAGGCCAAGTAATGATCAATTTCAAAATATGTGTCAAATTGACGCATTGCTTCATATGATTTTTTAACATTTGGTCTTTGATGCCTTACAAAACGCTTAAAAAAATATTAAAGTTAATAGAGATTATAAATTTAATGCTATAAAGTTGAAACAATAAGGAAATAAAAAGGTGTGTCAGTTCAATCCATGATTTCAAGAAATTAACCACATTTACAATAAAATGCGTTCAGAGGTCAATGCACGCAGTAAAACGGAGACGGCAGCGGTGCGGTGCGGTGCGAGACAGTGGCGGCTGCGACAACACGACGTGCGACGGCTCAAAAGGCAATACAACGCGTGTGATCTCTTTAGTAATTCTTTTTTAGAATCGGAACGCTGTATATTTACTTAATTTACTTATTTGATTAGCTCTGAAGCATTTTTGGTACTACCTATATAAGGAAAATTGATTGATAGTATAAATCTTAAACGAATATTACACTACCCTGCCGACACGGCCTCATTTAACACACTGTGCTGGTTACTACAATATGGGCGAGTCATTATCATTACTATAATCAGCAGTCTATGCGGTATCGGACTCTGTCGTCAAGGTTAATGTAATAGTCAGTAAACTGAACAATTCCCTCTTTCCGAAATCATCCGAAGTTTATAAATTGTATTATTATTATTATTATTTATTTTATTTTATTAGGTAAATACAGCAGGTAACAATCAGCATGTCTATTGTGGATACAAAAATTGTTAACGACTAGACCATTCAATTTCGGTTACGGATTTATTTTTATATCGGATATCCGATAGTTTCGGTTGCTAGAAGTCCATACCCGCTCGACCCAGGCTCTAACCCAAAAATTGTTTGAGTAGGTATATAAGTGTGATGTTGCCGTTCAAACTAAAAGTGCAGCAAATATTTTTTTTTGTGATATGGCATAATATACAGATTCAAAATCCTTGACACGAGCTCTACATACATACTACATTTTATCCATATTTTGATAGCCATACGGAAAGTGGTACTTTCAGTAAGCAAAAGCGCAGTAACTTTATTAAAAATATTTATATTGCTTATCAAAACTGCAATGTAAAAGATTACTGCTATTAGTGTTCAGTCACACCTCCTCGTGGTCCCCACCGGTAACTGCTGCTCGCCAGCTCCTCTCCGCTCGGGAAGGTGCTGGTGGGTAGCAGGCGGGGTGGATGTGGGCTGAGGATGATGATGATGAGTGTTCAGAAATTTCTATGAATATGAATTTATTTACCAAGTGAAAAACACAGATAAGCAACTTTACTGCGTTTATAACAAGCAATTTCTGGAGATCGTATTATTCAATGACACTACAAATAAACGTTGTGACTAACGATACTGCATAACTTTCTTACTCAATACTCAATAACTTTATTGCTTTTCTTGTGTAGGTACATTATGATTACTGTATTTGACAACACTAGTTCAAAATGCAGTACGACATGTTAATTTTTTAATTCTTAATTAGAATTATGTTAAAATCTTATGCAAGATACTGCGTAAAAAGATACTAGTCAAAAACGCAGTACAATTTATCAATATGCTATAATCGAGCACCAATGTAGAAAACAATGCAAGTAGTTTATTGTCTTTTTTTATTTAGTGCAAGAAACTGAAATGCCAATCCGAGAGTAAAAGAATCACTGCAGTACAAATCATCTTTACTGCAGGCTTGAATAGTAAAGGGAGAGATCGGGAATCTTGTTTTTTTAAAAAGCCCATTATTTTATAGTTTTTTTAGTCTGCTATTTCACCTGATGGTAAGTGACGATGCAGACGATGATGGTACATACTTGCCTAGATAATGCCTCTTCACTCTTGTCTTAAAAAGGCCGCGTTATAATGTTCCGGAAACAGATCCGCCGGCAAGGCATTCCACTCCTTAGCTGCTCACATGATGAAGGTTAAAACAAATTGCTTCATGTGACATATAGGTATATCAATAACATAAGGGTGGTGGAATGGGGATGGGCGGATTTGGAGGTATTAAGTCTTGGAGTGATTGCGCACACTCACCGAAATGTATCCTATAGAATACCGACATACATGCAACATAAATGTTTTTTCTTTCTTTCTTTCTTTCAACTTTACGTCGGTGTTCCAGGCTTTGGAGTCTAGTATCAACCAGCGCTGTGGCAGCGACGAGGTCCTTGGCGCGTTTTTCGACTGAGTCCAAGGCCGCCAGCTGGTATTTAGTAGATCCATCCCAATACTCCATACACGACCGGACTTGAGCTTAATATAATTGCAGAAGCTGTCCCGGTCAAAGAGCATATAACCACTTGGTCGAAGTATCGCCTGACCTTTGATAGAATACTAAGTTTTTTATCTGAAGTCGTGGCCAAAGATTCAATATAACCCCCAAAGTTAAGGTCTGCTGTAAGGGCCATACCAAGGAGATCAAGATGGTCAGAAATTGGTATAGGTATAGATACATTTCAGAAAGTCGTAGTCAGATTAAAACGACTCTGTTTTGCGGAGAAAAGACACTCCTTTGTTTTCTTAGGGTTGAACTGTTCAAGGTTAGCATCACCCCACTCCGAAAGTGTCTTGAGTGTCAAGTTCAATCTATCGACCATGGACTACAACGATGTTTTCATCTGCATATCTAAAGGTATCGGGCGTTAGCATGTCATTGATGTGCAGCATAAATAGTGTTGCATAGAGTACAAAACCTTGAGGGACTCCGGCGTCTATGGTCTATTGGTCAGAAGAGTGGCCTTCTAGAAACACTCGTATCGACCGTCCACTCAAGAAGTCTGATATCCAGTTGCATAGCCCAGCAGGTAACCCGTGCTAATGTCTAAGGCTTGGATGCCAGACCTTGTCAAATGCCTTTGAGACATCGAGAAACACAGTGAGAGCTTCGCCGTGCCTCTCAATAGCCTCGCTCCATAGGTGAGTGGCATGCACGAGGAGGTCTCCCGTCGATAACCCTTGGCGGAAGCTCTATTGGTGATCACTGAGGAGATCGTTGTCCTCTAAGGAAGCCAGGAGTCTATTATTAAATACACGTTCCATAATCTTGCAGAATTTATCTTGCGGCTATCCTTTTTGCACAGGTTACACGTTTGCAAGCTTCCACGATTCGGAAACCACGCTAGTCAAATTCAAATATTAATTTCTTCGTAATTGAATGTAAAATGAGTTTTTGAGCTACACTGGCTTAGTCTTCATATTTTGCAGACTACATTTTTTTTGTCGGTAATAATGTCCCCTAGATTATGTATAAAATTCATTCTCGTATCTCGTTTTCACCTCACTGTACTATGGAGTTACGCCCGCTAAGTAACAGTTCATTACTTCGTTCGTCGACCCATTACAAAGATAAAAAGCATTTTTACATCTCTACAAGGAGTAACCAAAAGGGTATAACAAGGCAAAACGAGGTCAAGGTACTCTTCTCTCTCTCTTTTCGTGTGGGACACCGAGTCATCCAACGACCCGATGAACCCTGGTGTCAGAGTTTTTTTCAACCGCCTACTATCACTAGTAGGCCTCTGACATGGTTGTGTTACGACCGCCGTCTAAGTAATCATAGACAGCAACCGGGACCGACGGCTTAACGTGCCCTCCGAAGCACGGAACCATTTCTTTTTCGGACAATCAGTTTCAAGGTACTCTTGAAACTTATCAACTTTCCCCATAGAACATATGTCGAAATATGAAAAAAAGTAATAGACCTACCATAGTCCATTAACCCGCTAATCGGCAATTTTTTATGGGAGGAGGTCCAATTATGTTTAAAATGTTAACCCATGTTCCATGGGGAAAGTTGTTCAGTATCATGAGAACTTGACTTCCTTTCCACTTGTTTAACACTTTTTGTTACTCCCTGTATAAATTAGCTGAATTCTCTGAAAATCGCAAAAACGATCCTACCGACTCGTCATGATGAACACCTTAATCTGCAGAGTCATTTCCGTACCTCGTATAATTTAAACAGGCTCTTAGTGTTCCACATTAAGTACTCCTGACCCCCAATGTATATGTGCCAGCAGAAGAAGCCCATTATGCTAAAAAGGTTTTGCTATGTAACCATTTTTAAAGTTTAGCAGGGCCCTGGTGTTAGACATGATGTACTCTAGATCCTCTATGTTTTTGTGCTAGCCAAAGCGACCCATAATTTTGATAACTTTTACTATGTTATAACTCATTGAATGTCTATACCTTTGCTAACAGAAGCGGTCCATTATGCTGAACAAATTCTGATATTGACCCATTTCTGTATCTTATAATGGTTTACCTAGGCCTACATCAGATATCTAGACCCTGGATGTCTTTGTGCTAGCAGACGCAGCTTTTTATGCTAAAAAACGCAGTAACTCATGATTACTAGTCAAAAATGCAGTAACTACAAAGTTACTGCGGTAATAGCTGGCAAAGCCATAAATCTCGTTATAGAGTTCGCTAAAAATAAGTCATTTTAGGGTTTTATTACTTTTGTTTAACACTTATAGCGATTTTAATGATTTTTATAGAACTTTGCATAAAAAGCTACATTCAATGTAAAGCCATGTGATGCCGGCTTAGAATAGTATCACCCCGTTTCTTTCTCGTGGGAGTCGTGAGAGGGGACTAAATGACTTGAGGGTGTGTATTGTTATTTTGGGCGATTGGCTGACAACCTGTCACTATGGCGATTTACAATTTTCCGAATGACCCTCAAATATTTGTCAGACGTGGCGTATATGTCCATTTTTGCGGTCGTTTGCGCTCTGCCTACCCTGCAAGAGATTATAGGCGTAATATTATGTGCATGTATGTGTATAATTATAAAAAGTAAATTAAATCTCTACGTGCGATTATCTCGGTTTGACGACAACTGTCTTTACTACGGTTTTAGTTATTAACACGGCATTGTAGGATTCATTTTCAGATTTTGACCACATTTAACACAAGTATTGTTTTCATCTGTTGTTTTATGCCATGTGATGCCGGCTTAGAATAGCATCATCCCATTTCTTACCCATAGGTGTCGTAAGAGGCGACTAAGGGACTCGAGGGTGTGTTTTGCAATTTTAGGCGACGTGCTGACAACCTGTCACTATAGTAATACACAGTTATCTGATTGACCCTCAAACTTTTGTCAGACGTGGTGTTAATATCCGTTGAACGGCCGTTAACGCTCTGCCTACTCCGTAAGGGATATAGGCGTGATTTATGTATGTATGTATGTTGTTTTCATCGTCCATAGTAACTTTCTTTCACATCACTTTTTCGTCTTTCCCACTTCTCGTTTCTTGTTTTCACTCCGAACTCCGAACGCCACAAATGTAATTTGTAAACAAATAACACGTGACCGTCACCGCGCGTGCGCCGACCGGCTGGTTTGTCCTGCCTGCCCCCCGCACCCAGCATGCCGGCCCCCGCTAACTCCTTTCGCGAATTTATGCATCAAGAAAATCATATAATTATATTTCATGGTTGAAACCGGCACAAATTACATATTGCTTTTCAGTACTCCATCAAAACAGTGTAGATGCAAACTCTAATAACTCTAATATTTTTTTAATAGTTTTACAGGCTGATAAAAGAAAAAATATTAATAATTGATAATTCCATGGGTGAAATTGGCACAAATAAGTATGATCAACAGATATCACTTATCAAAATGTTTAATATCTTTGTAAACAACTTTAATATTTTTTATGACCTGCTTTAGAGCAAATAAAGCAACGAGAAGGTACTTAATTAAATATCAATATACCCGTGGAATAAAATGACCCAAAATGCGTATGTACATCTGTTACCAGTTCTTTAATAGCGAAAATATTTAATTTTCGACATTAGTATTTTTTTCTATGAATAATGTTTAAAATAAGAAATACCTAAATACTTACCTATCCAAATACCTAAAATGACACACAAAGATAAATTGGGTTGGGCAAAGGGTCCGAAAACTATAAACCAAAAACAAAGAACTTTAATATTTTTGAAACCTGAAAAGCTAGCCATATCGGTCTACATGCATGACACCCAGGTTTATGATTACATAAACGGCCGCGGTCGTAACACAACCAAGTAACACAACCAACCTTCTACTAGTAGTGGGCGGATGAAGAACTCTGACACCAGGGTTCATCGAGTCGTACCTCAACTACACTACACCCAAAGGCGAATAATGGCCAAACCTACAGAATATAATTTTCTATTGAGCCTAGGGCGTAGCTGAAATTTACGGGATTTAACGCAAACAAAGCAGGGAATAAGTTGTTCGTAGAGTTCCTCTTGAAAGATTCTCTTTTTCTGAGGTCACAATGAAAGTCACATTTACACAGGTTTAAAAAACCCACGTTTCTTATGACGGAGCTCTTTATAGGACCTCTGACGCTCGAGTTCGTGAAACATGCCTTTAACTATTCATAAGAGAGTGTAATCAAAACGTGAGGTTTGTATGAAGCCTTATCGAACCCAAGCCCACGCTTCTCCGTGACGCGGTTATACCTACTTGCTACACCCACGGATTTTAGTTGAAAGTTATAATTAATTTGGGTACGCATTTACATTTCTAATTCGAAATGGGTTGATAAATTTCCACTTGTTTCAGATACGTGCTTGTCGTCTAGGACACTGAGACGATTAACGACCCGATGAACCCTTGTTTTTCAGCTCGACATGTCTTACACATAATGAGCAAAATGAAGTAGTGGGCTTAGAAATCGATCAAAGCCGTCATCTTCTGTTTATCTCGAACGCAGCACAAAAGAAAGGTTTTTTTATGGTACGGGTACTGCCTAAGTACCTATCAATTTTGTCTACCTCTGGATCCAGAAACGAATATCAGAATAGTAAAAAACAGCAACAAAGTATTGTAGAGAAAATTAAAAAAAGAACTGCTGCTTTTTGAGATAAAGCCTAGCCTATGACACTCGGGATAATGTAAGGATTCTTCCGATACAATTCCCATTCGAATCTCTTCAGTGGTTAACGAGTTACAGTCCTTTAAAGAATCGCACATATATACATGCATACATGAACTCTAAAAACATTACACTCCTTTATTGGCTAGGAGTCGTGTAATAAGTCAACATACATAAGCCTTTATACCTTGTGGGTTAGGCAGAGCGTCAACATCCGTAAAATACGGTCGCTATCACCACGGCGGCCAAATATTTGAAAGCCGTTTCAGAAAATTCGTGGGTCTCATAGTGAAAGGTTGTTATGTAGCCTCAGTAATATACATAAAACCTGTGCATTGAACCCTCGAGTCCCTTAGTCGCCTCTTACGACACCCGCAGGAAAGAAAAGAAGTAATGCTATTGTAAGCCGGCATCACACGGCCGAAATAAGTCAATCTGTGTAGGAAATACTTCTGCATCTTGATTATGACCCAAAAATAACGTTGGCAGTGTGCCAGAGGAAGCGGAAACGACGACCCAGCAACCATCGACGACCGATGTGGCGCAGTGGTAGTGCGACTGCCTGCGACGCATAGGTTCCGGGTTCGATTCACGGTGGGTCACTCAGAAACTTGATATTTATCACTTTGTATCCAGTCTGGTTAGGACATTGCAGGCTGCAAAAAAAGAGATGGTGCCGTGCTTCCGAAGGCACGCTAACCTGTCAGTCCTGGTTGCTGCCTTTGATTACTTAGATGGCGGTCGTTACACAACCATGTCAGAAGCCTACGACTAGTAATAGGCGGTTGAAAAAGTCTGACACCAGAGTTCATCGGGTCGGTAGATATGGAGATTGAATTTTTAAAGTTTCATCACAATATTAACGGCCGATGTGGCCCAGTGGTAGAGTGACTGCTTGCACTCCGGGTTCGATTTCGGGGCACTCACAAAGTTGATATTATCACTTTGTGAATTTGTTGCCAGTCTGGTTAGGATATTGCAGGCTGAACCACCTGATTGTCCGTAAGAAATATGGTTCCGTGCTTCGAAGGGCACCTTAAGGCCGTCGTCAGTCCCGGTTGCTGTCTATGATTACCTAGACGACGGTCATTTCGTTACACAACCATGTCAGAAAAATACTACCAGGGTACGCCATAAGACACGATCTCTCGTTTTCGCCATCCAGCCGCTACCAGTCGGAGGGCGGCCAACGCTACGCTACGTAATATATCACAGGGTAATGAATGAACTGATCTAAAATTCTGGCAATTAACAGCAGACTGGTCGTCGTCATATCCGTTTCCTTTGGCTATCGGCCAAGCTATTTCTGTGCTGCAATTCATCTGCAGTAGATTTCATAGCTAGATACTAGAGATGCCATTTTTATAGTCGGAAAATAGTCGGCGACCTTTTGGAGGTGGGAGACCACTTTTTTATGGCTAGCTAGCTGAATACGGCTGTCATAAAGACTAAGGGTATAATAATTTATTTCAACTAGTAATAATCTTGTTTGAAATAAAACCACAACTACGCGATTTCTTTTTCCAATCGTCACCAGAGGGCATTTTTTTAGTTGGCTACTATTTGGTGAATAGACGGCTGTTTTTAAGCGGATTAGTCGGTAGTGGGCTAGACGGCCAAAACCATAGTCGGTGAATCTCTACTAAATAACTAATCTTACGGATAAATTAAAATACTGGGTAAGCAAAGTTGTGTGATGTTAGACAGAATATTATAAATTCACTTATTTCTTTCCCGACGGTTTCGAATTTCGATCACTCTTGATTTACTCTTGATTTTGGTTGGAGAGAAGTTAAGTTGTTGGGTTCAATCCCCGGCCGACGCAATTTTTTTTTTATTTCTTACATACATATATCACGTCTATAATCCCTTGCGGGGTAGGCAGAGCGTAAACTGCCGCATAAAACGGACATTTACGCCACATCTGACAAATATTTGAGGGTCATTCGGAAAATTGTGTATCGCTTTAGTGACAGGTTGTCAGCCCATCGCCTAAAATTGCAATACACACCCTCAAGTCCCTAAGTCGCCTCTTACGACTCCCACGGGCAAGAAATGGGGTGATGCTATTCTTAGCCGGCAACACACGGCAATTTCATATAGTCTCTTTAATAATAATAACCAGTTTTAACAAAAACGAGATCGAAAAACCGCAAAAACACATAATAATATTCTTTATTGCACACAAAAATTACATCGAGGAAATATAAAACGAAGACAAAACACAGTAAAATAAGGCGGCCTTAATGCTAAAGCAGCATTCTCTTTGAGGCAACCTTTGGGTGATATGGAAAGTGCAAACATATAAGCGGGATAGAGCAAATACCTACATATAAGTCTCTTTCACAGACTCAATCACTGAAGACCACCTTGCTTCTACTTTACCTTTATAATCACACCCTAAACTTCGATGATGCTACCATAGTCGTACATTTATTTGATTTACAACAGCAAAAAAAACGTTCACGCCCCAATTTATATCCTACGCCGTATTTTTTCATCAAACATATAATTATATAGAAAAAAGTTAGTAATAACTGTATGAATTATTGTTCCCTGGTAACGGGACCTGGGTAACGGTATGGACAGGTATGAAGGAATCTAACTGTACTTGTAAGGATGTGTTAGACGGCTATTACACTGGACTGGGCTGAATACCGTGCACGGTTCGGTATACATTGCTGGTTATCTCAAGTTTATTGTAATGACACCCATTGAATAACCAGCAATGTATGCCGAACCGTTCACGGTGTTCAGAATAGTGTAATAGAATAGGTCGTGGGAAGACACCTTGTTTATTAAGACGAGTTCAAAAAATCGGTTAAGTGCGAGTCGGACTTGAGCACGAAGGGCTCCGTAACATACATACACGTACACATATCAAGACTTTATCCCTTGCAGGGTAGGCAGAGTGTCAACGGTCGTAAAAAACTATAGCTATCGCCACGTCTGACAAATATTTTGAGGTCCGTCTCAGAAAAATCGTGTATCACTATACTGATTGTCAGCCTGTCGCCTGAAATTGTAATGAAAATGAAAAAATGAAAAAATATTTATTTGGTAATATTAACAAAGTATTCATTAAACTAGAGGCCGAGTCTGTCCCAGTAAGTATATAAAGATATACCTGTATCGGGAAGACTCGCTCTTCCCATCGGATGTATAACTAAGAATTTTAAAATAATATAAAAAAATTAATTAAGTAAATAAGAACAAAATTTAAATTTTTAATAATATTTTTTTTTTAAAAGGAATTATAAAGATAATAATAAAAAGATAATAAATAACACTGCATTTTGTGTGTGTATGTGTGTGTGTGTGTGTGTGTGTGTGTGTGTGTGTGTGTGTGTGTATTAGGTCATATAACTAAGGAGATCTTCGGTTTCATCATAGTCTAAGGATTTTATCCATTTCATTACTTAATTTTTACATTCTCTTAGTGTTAGAGGGTAAATATTTAGTTTTTTATTGATTTTATTGTACACATTTGCTGACTGTCGTGCAAACTGACGTTGGGCAAAAGAAGTTTTTGTTACATACTTTTTAAAAGCTACTCTATATCTTCTTATTTTCGTAGTGTTAGCATCATACGGCAAACGTTTATGTTAGGGGTGGTATGGGATCTACCTCCTAGCGGTCCACCCCGGGCAACGGCAACACAGGCTTGCCTGTGGATAAGTCCGGCTGAACGATCCCACCAAGCGGTGGAAGGCTCCGTAAGGAGCCGCCTGGCTCGCGACCACCATCCCACCGAAGTCTGGCGCCAAGTAGCTTGCTGCGTTCCGTCAGTGTGTGGGAGTGCCAGTGCCTTAACAGGCTTCTTCTGGGTGAGCTCGCTACATCTTAGACTCTGTCTCTGTCCTATGACTTAGACTAGAGTCAAGAGCAAACCCATCATTAATAAAAAAAAAAAATGTAGTGATAAGACGGATGATAGAATATATAGTTTACATACACATACACATATCACGCCTATAATCCCTTGCGGGGTAGGCAGAGCGTAAATACAGCCGCAAAAAGCGGCCATTTACACCACGTCTGACAAATGTTTGAGGGTCATTCGGAAAATTGTGTATCGCTATAGTGACAGGTTGTCAGCTCATCGCCTAAAATTGCAATACACACCCTCGAGTCCCTTAGTCGCTTCTTACGACTCCCACGGGAAAGAAATGGGGTGATGCTATTCTAAGCCGGCATCACACGGCATATATAGTTTTCTGACTGTTAATAGTTCACTTAACTCATAAAGTTGCATTGTTGGATAGGTGTAGGGTTTGAAGTACATGAGTTTAAGCAGACAACGCTGTGCTCTTTCAACTTCTATGAATTTAGATTTGATAGCTCCTCCCCAGACAGGAATACAGTAGCTAATTACTGATTGAGCCAAAGCAAGATAAACTTGTGTTAGGAGTTTTTTTGCAGCAACATGTCTAAGTTTCCTAAAGATCCAATTTATTTTTCTTGTTCTGTCGTTAATGTAATCAACCTGCTTGTGCCATGATAAGTGGTGGTCAATAAAAATTCCTAAATATTTAAAAGTTGTGACTTGTTCTATTTCATTGCAGCCCTGTGCATTACAGTTTTGGTAGTTAGTCTGATTACAATTGTGAATTTTCATTTTTAAGTTAGTCGGAGGTAGTGTTTTATTTGTTATTGTGAAGGCCATGTACTTTGTTTTACTGGTGTTAAGGGTAAGCAGGTTGTCATTCAGCCAGTTGTATACTTTAGCAATCCCAGAGTTAGCACTATCAAAAGTTTTCAACCAAGTTTTGTCGTTAAAAACCAGAACAGTGTCGTCTGCGTAAGAGTAAACGTGCCCTCCTTGTAGTTTCATATCCGTTAGCTCATTAATATAGATTAAAAATAGTGTAGGGCCAAGGACGCTACCTTGGGGGACGCCAAATGAAATACTCCTGACACTACTGGTTGTTTCGCCAATTTTAACAATCTGACTACGTCCGCTCAGGTAACTACTTAGTAAGTCCAAAGGTTTACCCCTAATTCCTATATTCTCCAGTTTTTGCACAAGAATGGGAACAGAAACAGTGTCAAAAGCCTTTTTTAAATCTAAAAATATTGCTAGACACTTCCCACCATGATCAATATCCTTCGAAATCAAACTTGTCAAAGCAAGAACTGCGTCTTCTGTTGATAGACCTTTTCGAAACCCAAACTGTGAGTCTGATAGAATATTGAATTTATTGAGAAATGAGATGAGTCTTTTATTGACAAGTTTCTCGACGATCTTTGATATGGCGGGAAGGACCGAAATTGGCCTGTAGTTATTGACGTCATCTCTGCTCCCACCCTTGTACACGGGAGTAACAATTGATTTTTTAAGTAATGTTGGGAAAATACCAGTGTGGAAGCAGAGGTTTGCCAAATGACTTAATACAGGGGCCGCTACTGATTTTGAGTTCTTCAGGAAATTAGTTGAGATGTTGTCCCAACCAGGAGCACTTTCAGTCTTAAGACTCATCAAAACCTTTTCAACTTCTTCTGGATCAGTATCCAGGAGAACAAATGATGATGCGGGACGATTTGAATTTAAATTGGGTTCCTTTGGTGGAGAGTGTCTTTTTAGAATTTCATCAGCCAGATTCTTACCGATATCTGCGAAAAAGTCATTAACAAAGTTAGCTGATTGTTCTGGTGTGGACAGAATATTTAATAAGTTGGTGTTTGAGGAATTAGTTGGTTTTAGATATGTTATGGACTTGATAGTATTCCACAGGGCTTTAGTGTTTTTGACGTTTTTTGCCAATTGTTCTCTTTCGTATTTACGCTTGAGTTTCTTAATGAGGTTATTGCAGAAGTTGCGGTATCTTTTGAAAGAAATTGTAAGTACGTCATTATGGGGGTCCCTGCGAAGTTTTAACTGTAATTTGTTTCTATGTTTGATGCAGCGCAAGATACCAGGAGTAACCCAAGGTTTGATGGTTCTTTTATTTGAGAATAAAACCTTAACACACTTGCCCTCCTCTAAGGCCTAATATACATGAAACCCTCCAGTCCCTAAGTCGCCTCTTACGACACCCGTGGGAAAGAAATGGGGTGATGCTATTCTAAACCGGCAACACACGGCAAACTCTACCATTATGTATAATAATTGCATTAAAATCACGTTTGATGTTACCTCTGAAATTTTAATTTTATCATGTTTTATTTTAGGGCGGGGCAGACCGGCTCCGTATCCGTTCCGTATCCAGCTCTCGTCCGTAGTCACGCACGAACTTATGACGTTGTAATGTAGAAGACTGTATGAGATACGGCACACCGATTGCGTGCAGCACGGAACGGATAAGCAACGCAAGCGGTGTGCCGTATCTCATACAGTCCCATATATTACAACGTCATAAGTTCGTGCGTGACTACGGACGAGAGCTGGATACGGAGCCGGTGTGCCCCGCCCTTTAGTATTTGTTGTAATTAGCAGCATTAGCAGCAACAGTAATACATGTTCTGTGAAAATTCCAACTGTCTTACTATTGCTGTTCATGAAATACAGCGTGCCAAACATTAAAGATAAAATCAAGCAAAAAAAAACTGTTTTTTGTAAATATGGAAGCCCCCCTTATTATTTTAGTATTTGTGGTTTTTGCGGCAACAGAAATACGGCATTTGTGATAATTTCAACTCTCTTATGAGATACAGCCTGGTGACACACAGACAGACCAGACGAGTCTCGGTAATCGGTTACCGTTTTAACCCTTTGGGTATGGAACCCTAAAAAAGACGTATGAAATTCGATACTTTTAGGACTTGTAACATTCTAAAGGTTTCTGAGCAAGTGTTTAGGACAGGTTTGTCGTCGCATAGCTTATCAACTAAAGAACTAAATTCAATGATTCTATTTAGTGGAATAATTTATACTTAATTTAATTTTCATCAAAATCGGTGCAGTAGTTTTTAAGATACGCGCTATAAAGTATTCGTTCTCGCTGAAATAAGTATAATTGTTGTTAAATGATGACTTATGTAGTTAAACTTGTCCAAATGTAGAATGATGCATTCAATCATAGGTACTCTTACTTATGGTCCAATCCAAAGAACTAAAAATCAAGAAAATATTGCAAATAATCTATGCATATCATATTTTATTTTAAAGATGTTTTAAAGTGCAGTAAACAAAAAAACAATAGCATAAAAAGTAAAACAGTAGATTGCGTGATGCCTCCTGTGAGGATTGAACTCACGACCCCTGGTTTACGAGACCAGTGCTCTACCACTGAGCTAAAGAGGCGATGCGAGCGAGCGCGAAATAGTGGTTTCCATCATCTTTTAGGCCCCTCCGAGAGATAAGTAGCCGGTGACGTAGGCTTTGTGCATGTGTGCGTGCTGATACAAGTTTATTGAATGTATGTGTGTGAGTTGTAGTTGTTCCATAGTATGTGCAGTTACTAACAAACGCGAATGTAAGGGTCTGACTAGAAATAAGAAGTTAGTTAGGGACTGTTGTGACTTGTGGTGGCTTAAAATTCCTATTTATAGGTTGCAAATCTAAACACATATCACGCCTATTATCACTTTCGGGATAAACAGAGCGTAAGCGGCCGCAAAAACGGACATTTACGCCACGTCTGACATATATTTGAGGGTTATTCGGAAAATTTGTGTATCGCCGCCATAGTGACAGGTTGTCAGCCCATCGCCTAAAATTGCAATACACACCCTCAAGTCCCTTAGTCGCCTCTTACAACTCCCACGGGAAAGAAATGGGGTGATGCTATTCTAAGCCGGCATCACAAATCTAATAGCTCTGATAACCTGGGTAGTTGTACTAGTCTACTCCTAATAACCATTTTTGTATGTAGGTACTATCAGTATTCAGTAGTACCACTTTTAAAAGGAACAACCTCAATTCAGTCCAATACGTTCTTCCCAGAACAACCACAAACTTTTCCGGGTGAGCTCCTGCTCCCCACCATACAGTCAGGTGTAGATTTAAAAAGCCCCGGGGTTAAAATCATAGAGTCCAGAACTAAAAAAAAATATGTAACGATGGATGTCAATGATAAATGATAACTTAGTGTTCTAAGCGACGACTGCTTGTTATAGATAGGCGTACACAATCACGCCTACCTTAACCCGTGCATGGTACGCAGAGCTTCGATGGCCGTAAAATGGCAATTTTCGTTACGTCGTCTATTAAAATATGAGATACCCTTCAATCCCCTTGTATGTCCTGTCGAGTAATAAGACTCATTGAAAGGAAATGTGATGCTATTTTACGCCGGCATCACACTGCAACGTGGGTATTAAAAGCACTTCGGGAGTTAGGTACTTACCTTATTTCCTCAGGATCCTTTTCTGAAACAAATAAAAAGAAAGAAAAATAAGTCTAAAAGACAAAAAGAATTGCCGAAACCCGGGATCGAACCAGGGACCTTTAGATCTTCAGTCTAACGCTCTCCCAACTGAGCTATTTCGGCGGTATGAGACATGGCGAAATACAAGAGCACCTTCCTCTACTATCGATCGTAAGTGTCATTATTTACAATTTGATCCTTTCAGAAGCCTAAGTTGATTTAAATACGCTCTAAATAAAATAAACAGTACATATAAATACTTGAGGAGTACAATATTTAGCTAGAATACATCATAAAAGCTAGAAACTGCATGTTACCGCCATCTACCAGACTTTGTTTGAACTAAGTGCGCGTGGACGACACGACGATGCAAGATGGCGTTGGAACAGCGCGAAAATTTAATACTACCAGTAGAATATGCCTCTGATTTTGATTGATACTTAGCATTTAAAGAAGTAATAGTGTATATTTTCAGAAGGATTTATTTTGTAACACTGATTGAAAGTTGGTTAGCGTAGACCTCACAACTATCAGACTAGCATTACACCTGGAATTTGCTTTCCCCACAGAAGCCATTTTCTTGTAGAAAAAAAAATGCCTAGTTTTCTTAGGAATAGTGTTGAGTTATTGTCATGAAAGAGTTTCTGATTTTAATGATAAAAATTGATGTTTAAGTTCAAGTTTTTTATATTGTACGTCCAAAACGGGCAAATTGTTGACTCTATTTCACGTATTATGTAACATCTTAATGACACAGTTTAACAACAAAGTGATTTTATCTTTATCTGAAGTTTATGAGTTTGAGATACAAACAAAAAACACAAATATAGGTCAGATCAAGTTTAGGGTCAGACTGTATTGCCTTTTGAACAATGAATGACACAGTTTAACATGTGGTGGGTGAAATGATTTGAACTGGAAGAGCTGATCAGCCATCTGTAAACATGACAAATTTCATCCCAAGATGGGAAAATAGAACTGTGCCTAGTCTTGTTAGTAAAAAAAACATGGGAAATAATCTCTAGAAGAAGAGAAACTGGAAAAGATCACTGTAGAGATAACCTCACCTTTGTTAACTAAGCTAAAGTGTGTTAATTTTTGTATTTTCGGCTCAATAAAGAGTAGTATTGTGTCATCATTGAAACAATGTTTGGATGCCTAAAACATGACACTCATTAGTTCACTAAAATATCTTTATTCTTTAAGCACAAGAAACACAAACTAACCCAGTAGATGAAGCCATGCCACGCATTATTGACATTAACATATGCTTGCAATATTTGCAGGCAAGTGATGAGCCCTGGTAGCCCAGATGGAAGACACTGGTATTGTAAGAATTATGCAACTATTTTAATAATATATATATAATTAAATATGTATATATTTAAAAATATATATAATATATAATAATTTATTTGCATTATAATTGAAGTTACCTCTCTCCACATCAGCCTGCACAGCCTTGTCCGCAGCCACATGCCCGTCCTCATCAAACACAACCCCACATTTCTTGTACATCTCACTCCTCCAGCGCAGATACTTCTCTGTTTCACGGTAAGCCTTTATTTCATCCTGTATAAACGAAAAATCGGTCAGTGATAGGTTCAAATCAATGAGTAAATAGTATAGGTATGCAGATGCTTCAAATCTATTCTCAAAGATGATGTGTGTAGAAATTAAGTGAATGACCGAACAACTTTCATTTCAGACTTAAGAAAATATCAGACGCACTTTAGGAAATCATATTTTACGAGTGCATTATTTCGCAACAGTGTATAAAAGCAAATATCAATACAAGGCCCTTTTTTAGTTTCTCTTACCTTCAAATCATTGAGTCTTGTATGGGACCTACTCGAATAACACTGCCTAACGTGAGAACCTGTCCACCCCTCGTCTCTCCTCAATGCTGGAGTAGACTTCTCGCCTCTGAGGATGCGAGGGACAGGCACAGACCTGCTTTTCGTGACCGTCCGAGGCGGAGACTTAGAAGTATCCAAACTCTTCACAGTCCGTCTCGGTTTCACTACTTTAGTCATTCTGGCACTCGGTAGAGGCTTCGGGATATTATCCTCAGGTACATAATCGTTCAAAACCGTAGGAAGTTCACTAAAAGCAGCAGAACTAACATGAGAAGCGGAAGGTTTCGCGCCAACGCGTACGGAAGAAGGGCTATCGTGCCTCATAACTACAGAATTAGACGCGATACTCGAACGAGATATGTTATAAACACGGGGCATAACTCTTTCGTAGGTTTTATTGCGTTTTTTATTCATTTTAGCACAAATTAAATATCAAAATATGGGATAAAGTGCCTTGTTTGTAAACTGATCCGTGTTTGACAACAGGCACAACAGCTGTCACTGTTGTTAGCGTTCCGCCGACGTTGATTGGTTGATTTTCAAATATGCAGTGTGTTGTAATGCGCAGCAAATTTTATCCAAAAGCTCATGTGCAACAATTGATCATCGACTCCAAGGACCTGATGAATCGTCTTGGTGTCAGAGTTTATCAATTGCCTACTACTAGTAAGCATCTGACATGGTTGTGTAACGCACAGATCTCTTATATATATGTCCTAAAGGGTGTAACGTAACGACCGCCTCTAAGTAATCATAGATCGCAACTGTAACGTAACGACCGCCTCTAAGTAATCATAGATCGCAACTGTGACGGATGACGGCTTTACGTGCCCTCCGAAGCACCGAACCATATTTCTTACGGATTGTTAGATGGTTCAGCCTGCAATGTCTTAACCAAAATGGAAACAAATTCACAAAGTAGTAAATACCAATTTTGTGAGTGCTCCACCACTGGGAGTCGGACTTGGAACCTTAGAGTGCAGGCAATCGCACTACCACTACGCGGGACTACGCCGCATCGGCCGCCATATGAGCAATATACCTACACGGGAACAAGGCGCCCCGCGCGTCGTCTCTCCAATTTGTGATAGACTGGATGTCTCCATCAAATCGAAAGTAAGATAATTTTAATTGGTCTGGCTATTGGCTATATTGGCTAAGGGACTCGAGGGCGAGGGTTACATGTGTTTTGCAACTTTAGGCGATGGGCTGCCAACCTGTCACTATAGTGATACATAATTATCTAAATGATCCTCAAATGTTTGTCAGACGTGGCGTAAGTGACCGTTTCTTCGGCCGTTTACGCTCTGCCTACCCCGCAAAGGATATAGGCGTGATATATGTATGTATGTATTGGCTATACATACATACATACATAAATCACGCCTATATCCCTTACGGGGAAGGCAGAGTGTCAACGGCCGTAAAACGGATATTAACACCACGTCTGACAAAAGTTTGAGGGTCAATCAGACAACCGTGTATCACTATAGTGACAGGTTGTCAGCCCATCGCCTAAAACCGCAATACACATCTAACCCTCGAGTCCCTTGGTCGCCTCGTACGACACCCATGGGTAAGAAATGGGGTGATGCTATTCTAAGCCGGCATCACACGGCACCTTATTGGCCGGTAGCGTAGCGTAGTACCGGTATTGGCTATATTCATTTTACAGCATCAAACCATCTTATTATGCAGTTATCAAACTTTTGGGCAGACAAACAGGGTATTCAAAAAGTTAAAAAAAACTTTACCAAGTTGCTACAACAAATGGTAAAAGTTTTATAATTTGATACATATGTATCAGACCAAGAAGCGGGGCTGTAGAAATAATTCATAATATCATGTAATGTGTACTGAAATAAGAGTAAAGACTGCTTACTTTACCGGGACTGTACATATTCAACATATGTGTATTCATTCATCAATTACAGAAATAATGAGTTAGAACAGTTTCACAGTGAGTGTGAGAATATTTAACTATTTACCAGAAGAGATGAAAAGCCTTACAATCAGTAAATTCAAATTGATGTTGCGAAGATGGCTTATAGAAAATGTTTTAATTCCTTAAAGGACTATTTCAATTTTAAATAAATTAAAACAATCTGTTTTGTAAAATTTGCATGATGACCTGAACTGACCATAATCTAAATGTATAATTATAAGTATACTTATTTACGAATAAACACTATTAAACTACATTTAATGCAAATAAATATCTTATGTTAAGAAATAAAATTCATTTATTTATTGAAGTATTGAATTTATTCCTAAAGTCTAACAGTAACATTGTGAGATAATAACAAAAATATAATAAAAATCTTAAATGCATTCATATGGCAGTGACTAAAATTACTTTCCAACTAGTTCATTATGTTTAGCTTCATATATTTTCTTTGCTTCCTCATTAAAACTTTCACATAATGCTTGAATTTGCTTTGTGACATTGAATACCAGATCTTCGGACACTCCAGTCTGCTTCTTAGCTTTCTTTGCAAAATCAGTTTGAACATCTTTCATTATAGTGTCTCTGCATTTAATATATAAAGCTTTGGCATTCTTAGCTAACTGTTCTCTGTGCTCTTTTGTTACTTTAGGAACGGGCACGAACAGTGTAGTACCGTCTTGTTGAGGGTTCAGATTCAGTCCAGAATTTGCAATCGCTTTTAAAACATCAGGGATAGCCTGTGGGAAAGAAGCAAAGTTTATGACCATTGTTTTAGGGTTTTTCCGAACGATTTGTGCCAGCTCTTGCAGCTCGTAGTCTTTTCCTTCGAACTTGACTGGTAGGGATTCTAGAGAACCTGTGGTAGACCGCAGAGACAAGTTTTTGGCGAAGTCATCTTTCATCTTTTCTATGGCAGCCTGGCACCTGTCTTTGAGTTTCTCGACTGGTACTAGTTCTGATATCATTGCGGGGTTGACATCTACCTTCGCACCTTTCCCTTTCTTCTCTTTTCCTTTATCTTTCCCCTTAGCATAGTTTCTGATTGTTGTAAAGTTTGTATTCGCACAAATTACTCTTTCGCTCTTTATTAAACTAATAGGAACTGGCCTGCATGACTTCACCAATGCAGGCAGAAAAAGTCGTTGCAATACCCTGGTTCCCATTGATACAAAACGCGAAATCTATTTTAGTTTTATTGGGAATATTTTGCAGATAGTGAAGGCAATCAAAAAATAACCTCAAAACTTTTTGTCCTGACAGCTATATTTTTAATTAGCGTTTTGATATGATTTTGTTTAATACCTACACAAAAAATCACCCGTATCAAAACGCAGCGGTGCGCTTACTTAACCTGCTTCTGCATTTTCAAATTGTGTGAACGAGACAGCGCTATACAAAGTTATATCATGCTACCTCAACTTTTACTGTACTTGTAGCCTGAAGTAAATTTTAAAAACTGGATTTTCTGACATTTGGATTCGATTCAAGATTTTTTGGCAATATTTTTGAAAATGTCCTTGTTATTTCAGACCATTATAAAAACAGGAAAAAGATATTCATTACGAAAAACATTCAAAGCTTCAGTAGGTTCATGTAACTGTGTGTCAGTGAGGAGACTTTCAGGTGCTTATTTGAGGTTATATTTGGTTACAGGTAGTCATCTCATCAGTAGTGGATGCTAAGGTTAGATTTAAATTTTCAGATGTACCTAAGAAATTCAAAACGTTTGATGAAATCGTGACTCAAAGACGGGCCGAGGCGAGACGGAGTTTAGTTATTCAGGTCAATTCGGAATCGTCTTTCAGTGAGCTCTATGGTTATTGCTCAAAAT
The DNA here is from genome assembly GCA_027580185.1 of Tuta absoluta. Classification (NCBI taxonomy): domain Eukaryota; kingdom Metazoa; phylum Arthropoda; class Insecta; order Lepidoptera; family Gelechiidae; genus Tuta; species Tuta absoluta. The sequence continues at coordinate 937,597 of JAQAHW010000080.1, forward strand.
ATGCCTCTATCAATGGAATTCATCACTACAAAAACACTGCTGGAGAGGTAAACATTGCCTTATTACTTCCTTTCATTGTAGACTCTGATTATCAAATTGATTTAGTTGTATTTATCTATAAAAACAGTTTTCATAAGTAATACATAATTGTTTACACTATGCTAATAAACTTATTAACTTTTCTTCCAGCATTTCATGCTCATAGAGTTCGCAACTGAAGAGAATCTTAAAGACATCCTCAAAAGCTGCAGTGCACACCATAAAGACCTTGATGTCATGGCATTACAATCCCCATTCCTATGGTTCAGAGCTGTTTCTGGCAAAAAAGAGTTGTTACAGGCTCCGAGTGATACCGAGTTGCTGATAAAAGATGGCACGATGGCTGTCAATGAAGAACAGTTGTTTGCGGAGCTTCTAGCATGTGAATCGGTGTCAGAACAGATTCAGCTGTTGTATGATAAGACAACTTTGAATGATATTGGAGTGCGGTTGAGATACATGGTCGCTAGGCAGGTGAGGACAACTTTACTTACAAGTTAAGTGTTAATTATGGTAAAACTGTTTAAAAATTAGTTATGGTAGTGCTAGTTTTAACCACATAGAGGCGGGACCACTTCAGGGCCGGGATCCACTTATTTTTTACTATTGTAATGCCAGTGACATGCTACTGTCATTTTATTTGCACTGTGATATTTTATACTTCAAACTTTTATAGCAGAATATGAAACAATCAAAACCATCCAACTGACCCACTTTCCACACACAACTTAATAGTTTTCATTTAGCAGACTTAATACAAAAAGTTTCTTTACTTTTATTTTCAAGAATGGCTTTATTCTTAAAAACCGAATATTAAAAATGTCTTTCAAATTATCAGTTGTGAGTGTTTTGACTCACTATATCTATGATTCTGATACATACTAAGGTACCACAAGTTACCACAGAATGTTGAAGATAAAATCACTTATTTGTTTTTCATTTAATTTCAGCTAGAATTATTGTTCAACAGCCTGTATGCCAACATTGCAGTGAGGCCATTTGGGTCCTCAGTCAATGGCTTTGGAAGAATGGGCTGTGATTTGGACCTAGTATTGACTAATGTGCTGACAGATGAAATGGTAAGAAAAATTAAATTATTTTTATATTTCATTGCACATAGTTGAAAAGGTGGGCCTGATGCCATGCGGCATTCTCCACCAGCCAACCAAAGGAAAACTAAACTAAACTGAGAGAAAAAAACCGGCCAAGTGCGAGTCGGACTCGCGCGCGAAGTGTTTCGTACCATTATACCTTTACCAAACAGTTATCGATAAAAAGTCGCAAAAAAACACGTGTTTTGTATGGAAGCACCCATATATATATATATATATATATATTTTATTATTATTATTTGTTGTTATAGCAGCAACAGAAATACAACATCTGTAAAAATTTCAACTATCTAACTGTCGCGGTTCATGAGATAGAGCCCCCTTAATTATTTACTTTATTCAAATTTTTAGTATTTGTTGTTATAGCGGCAACAGAAATACATCATCTGTGAAAACTGTCTAGGTATAACGGTTCAGGAGATACAGCCTCGTAACTGTAGGACGGACGAACAGACAGACGGACGAACAGACAGACGGACAGCCGAGCCTCAGTAATAGGGTTTCCGTTATTACCCTTTGGGTACAGAACCCTAAAAAGACACCGGTCCTCTTGGGTGTGAAATAATTGAAATTAATATTCAATAACAATAAATTATCTATGTTCATTGTTCTTTATCTAGATAATTTAAAGCTTAGTAGCTTGTTATATTACACCTGGCATTCAATTACTTAAAAAATTTACTGGAAGTGAATTTTGATTGGTCTTTTGCCAAACATTGCAACATGCAATTCAGTAAAAACACTTTTCTGCACTAAAATAACATAAACGGAAATATTAGGAAAATACATAGATAATATGCGCAAGGGCGGCCTTATCACTAAAAGCGATCTCTTTCAGAACACCTTTGGGTTCATTTACTTCAAATACCTTATTAAATAAATATCCTGGACATTTCGCACAGCGCCCATCTAGCCCCAAACTAAGCAAAGCTTGTACTATGGGAACTAGATAGCTGATATTAATACTTATATACTTTTTTTTTTTGTAAATAAATACACTAGCAAAATTGGCGGGCAAGGAATGAGCTGCGGTAGCCCAGATGGAAGAGGCGTCGCCACTAGTAATGCGAAAGTCGCAGGTTCAAATCCTGCCCGCGCTTGAAAATTTTGCAAGTTTTCAAAAACATACATACGTTTTTTGTAAAAAGATACATATCGGATCGAACCCACGACCCTCGACATAGCAGGCAGGGGTACTATCTGCTTCACAGTGAGGCCAGTCAGTTATTTTTGAGATTCTTGCAATAGTAACAATTATGATTAAATTAATAAGAATCACTCATTTCATTATGTAGTTGAAAATTTGAGGGCTCAACTTTCTGCCAAATATTTGGGTATATAATTGGATAAATAATAAAGTTTTGTGAAACTAGATAATTACTTTGTGCCCTATCCTTTACAGATGTGCTTAAATAGGAAAAATCCTGTGAGTCTAATAATTTTTTTACAGTAGTTTTGATTAAATGTGTTATTAATAGTTCCTTTATTTTCATTTCATGTTAATATACTAATAATGTAAATAGAACATCAACTTCACTTTAACAGCCACAAAAATCCATGCTGGACATGGGTCGTCTCCAATCGGGGGGTTTTTGCCATAATCATGATGCCGGCTTAGAATAGCATCACCCCATTTCTTTCCCTTGGGAGTCGTAAGAGTAAGAGGCGACTATGGGACTCGAGGGTGTGTATTCCAATTTTAGGCGATGGGTTGACAACCTGTCCCTAAGGCGATACACAATTTTCCGGATGATCCTCAAATATTTGTCAGATGTGGCTTAAATGTCCGTTTTTCGCGGCTGTTTGCGCTCTGCTTACCCCGCAAGAGATTATAGGCGTGACATGTGTATGTATGTGTATTGTGCACTCACAGTGCTATATTGTTTTTATAAATGAAAATAACCATAACGATAGTATTCGTTACAGTAACTTATACTAGATGTCGCTTGTACGTCGCTTCGAGACGAGTACCAAGAGATTGTAAATTTGGAATTGTCAGTCGAGTCGTCGGTAGCTCAGTGGGACAATGCCCCACGGTCCCGTGTTCAAGCCCCATCGGGCGTTAACACTTTTCCAATTTCTTATTTTCATTTATGAATATACCACAGTAAGTGAATAATAAATGATAGTGTAGTAAACCACTTCATCCAAACAATTTCAGAGTGACCCTGAAAAGCGGCTGGTATACCAGGAGAAGAAATGCGAAGGAGGTCGGAGTCCGTGGCAGAGGCATATGGAGCTGGTGGCTGAGCTGGTGGAGCTGAGGGTCCCTGGAGCCACCAGGGTGCAGAGGATACTCCACGCCAGGGTGCCGATTGTGAAATATGCTCATGACTTCTCCGGGTTGGACGTGGACCTCTGCTATAGTAATATGTAAGCAACCTTGACGGCCGATCTGGCGCAGTAGTAGTGCGACTGCCTGCGGCGCAAAGGTTCCGGGTTCGTTTCTCGGTGGGGCGCTCACAACGCTGATATTTGTCACTTTTTTTTTAATGATGGGTTTGCTCTTGACTTTAGTCTAGGTCATAGGGCAGAGACAGAGTGAATTTGTTTCCAGTCTGGTTAGGACATTGCAGGCTGAACAACCTGATTGTCCGGAAAAAAAAGATGGTTCCGTGCTTCGGAGGGCACGTTAAACCGTCGGTCACGGTTGCCGTCTATGATTACTTATACGGCGGTCGTTACACAACTATGTCAGACGCCTACTACTTGTGGTAGGCGGTTGAAAAACGTTGACACCAGGGTTCATCGGGTCGTTGGAAGACTCGGTGTCTCACATGAAAAAAAAGAAGCAACCTTATAACTTCTATTAATATTTTATAGACTTCTGGATAGTTATCTTGGCGGTTGTTACGACCAAGCAGGTGACGCATTTAGATGTCCTGTGTTGTTTTTCTTTATTACTACTAAAATTAAAATGTTTTATGCCGTCAGGTTAACCTGGCTTGCACCGAGACGGAGCCTTTAGTTTTGTTTTTGATCAAATCTTAGGAATTCAATTATGTATTCCATAGGAAAATTTATAATTTATATTCAATCTGTAAAAGAGTAGCTGGGAATTTGTTGCAAAACTATCCCGGTAGATCAAGATGGAGCCGTGCCATGAGTTATTGGCGTAAAGATACACTTGCATAATTTCGTAGGCAACGATTGAGCCGCAGTAGCCGAAGTGGTGTCGCTAGTTCTGATAGCGGAAAGTCACAGGTTCATATCCTGACTGTGGTAGAATATGTTGTAGAATTTTAGAAAACATGTAGTTTTCTTAAATTTATTTTTTATTTTTAATATTAAGTTTTTTTTGTATACGATTCGGCCGTGTGATGCTGATTTAAAATAGCATTTACCCATTTCTTTCCCACGGGTGTCGTAAGAGGCGACTAATGGACTCGAGGGTGTCATGTTATAATATAACATTACTCTTTAGTGATACACGATTTTTCTGAACCGGCCCTCAAAAGTTTGCCAGACGTGGCGATAGCGACCGTATTTTGCCACCGATAACGCTCTGCCTACCCACTTACAATAAAAGCGTGATATGTTATGTGTTTCTTGTATACAAAGGCATTGTCACATACGCAGGTCGGGCGTGTACATGTCGGAGCTGCTCTGGCTGTTCGGTTCGCTGGACGCGCGCGTGCGCCCGCTCACGTGCGCGGTGCGCCGCTGGGCGCGCGGCACTGCGCTCACCAACCCGCACCCGGGCCGCTGGCTCACCAACTTCCCGCTCACGCTGATGGTGCTGTTCTTCTTGCAGCAGAGGACCAAGGAAGGGTTCGTGCTGCCAACATTGAACTATCTTATTCGGAAAGCTGGTAAGTAGACGATGTGATTTGCTATGCTGAAGAGAAAAGGAAACGAATCCGATATTATTATAATTATTATATTGAAACAATTTGAAGCAGGGTTATTTTTGGATTTTAAAATTCCTACGTTTCGAGCTCTTTGCTGAGCCCGTGACAAGAAATCCAAAAATAAACACAGCTTAAAATTGTTTTATTGTGATGAGCTGATGGGTTATAGTTGTGCAAACTCAAGAAAATACTATTATTATATTTTTATAGCTCAAAGGAGCTGATTGTGTATATCACTGCACTTGTTGCGTCTTAATTTTTGATTGTTTAGTTTTTTAATGACTGTCAAGTCTATTATTGAAACTGTAGTTTGAAATATAATGCGGCAACTATGACATAGGCAAGAAAATATTACTAAAGTGATTCTGACAGACTCAGAGCAAAAGCAAGTTGATATTTAAAGATAATCCGATACAGGAGAATAATAGTTTGGCAAACCTGATTGTGATAACCGTGAAATTATGAGATCCCATTACGTGTTACTCGCGAAAAGCAATCATATCTATTGCATCTTTATTTCAGGCAAAGAAGACATCAAGATAGCTGAAGACAATGTCAACTGCACGTTTCTTCGAGACTTGAACAAGCTCCCTGCGGACAGCTACGCGCAGTGTTCCTCCGACCTGCAAACCTTATTACTACAGTTCTTCGAATTCTACTCACAATTCGACTTCAACGACAAAGCCATCTCCATAAACGAAGGGAAACCTGTCAGGAAACCGAACGCGCTACCCCTGTACATAGTGAACCCTCTAGAACAAGCTCTCAACGTCAGCAGAAACGTCAGCTACGAGGAGTGTGAGAGAATCAGAATGGAAGTCAGGAACGCCGCGTGGCAATTAGAGTCTTGTGGCGAAGGGAATAAGGGCGACGACTGGGGCCTCCTAGGACTCATCGAACAAAAAACTACACGAGGTCTAAAAAAATTACTCCGAGTTGGCAACTCACACAGACTTGTATCGGTTAAAGACTTGTTCAATGATGACGATGACGATTTGAAGGATGCGAAGAGTAAATATCAAAGACTGAAGAATGAGGATGATAGTGTGAATGAGATGAAGATAGCGATGGTTAAGGAGGAGAGAAAGGAACAGAGGATGAAGTTTAAGAACACGCAGGTAGCGAATCAAGTTAAAAGGATATTGAGGGATAAAATTGTATGATGTAATAGAAGTATTATACAAAGTGAAATTTTACTAGTGACCGATAGCAAAAACTCAAGACGGGCTGGTGATAAGGAACAATTTTCCCCAAGGAACATAGGCCAAAATATGAAAATATCGATCAGCTGATTTGGGTTACTATAGAAGCTCAAAATATTTTTGTCATATTTAGACCTATGTACCTTGGGGAAAGTTGTTCCGTATGACCAGTCCATCCTCTGTTTTCAATATCGGTCACTAGTAAAATTTAACCAGATATAGAATTGTGAATAAGTTGTAAATATATTTGTACACTAGTTGTGTATGCGAGTGAGAAATAATTGAACTGAAGATAGATATTTCAGATCCTTTAGGACCAAATTAAATTCCTTAGATGTTGCGTTCTTTAAATGTTAAAATGTTGAACGAATGCTTTCTAAGTTACAAGTAGTCGTCATACTAGTTCATCACATGGAATATAAGAAAGTCAACGTGAAATAATCGTCTTTCATCAGAAATACTGTTTTGAACAATTTCCTAAATAGTTTCATTCAAAAGTAGAACATAGCCCTGAATTTATGACCTTCCTCGGTGCCCGATGTTATCAAACTACAGGCTACTATTTTACTTTAAAATTCGATGTTAATGGGAGTTCTTCTGTTGAGAGTTCTCTTGATAGTTCTGAATGTCAAACCAGATAGTATAGGCTCCGAAGATTTTCAGACAAGTTTAACCAATGTTGTCTCGGCCCTACCTACAACCGGTATGTACTTATTCAGTACGTTTTCTTGAACATGGAAAGTGCGGTTGTAGCATCAAAAGTGGAAGTGGGGGGGAGTTATGACGTAACAAAGATGGCGGCCGGACCAACTCTACTAAGCGGTTTTTATAGATAATTACTGGGCCGATATACATAAATGAGGTGTCAAATGAGAGAGCATACAATGCTCATTATTTTATTTCATACATTTATGTACGTGAAACTAATAGCAAATGAAATTTTTCAAAAACATCGCATTTTATAAAATTTCAGTTTTTTTTTCTTGCCTATATCTCGGTATCCGTCAGAATTATCAAACTTTTGACAGGTACAAAACATTTTGCAATTTTAATCAACTCTCTAATGAACCCCCAGTTATTGAGATCAGAAAAGAAACAACGGAGATACAGCAGTTTGAGTGGTCGGAGTCGTAGGTACAAGCATAGAGTAAAAATCACATAGAGATGACACTCCCGCTCCAGACGCGCTCAAGGTCAATCCGTCTGGCTGTCTCTTAGCGAACAATTCAGTCGGGAATGCGCTTCGCCGCGGAAACGTTCGTCGTGCGGGTTGAATTTTCATTTTTTGTGAAAAATTTAGCAATGCCGAATTATTGTGGTGTGTATGGCTGCAAAAGTAAGTTTTTTTAATTTGCCTAAAGATGAGCCAAGGTAAGTGATGATTTTACAGTAAATACCTAGGTACCTACCATTCGTTATTATACGTAACTGTTGTGTGTACTCCTATTTTTACTTACGTAGGTACCTAGTTTCCATTTTCTAATTAAAACTACCTAGGTGCTTAAGTCATTGTTAGCTGATAATGATAAATAAGCACATTCGTATCGTAGGTATGTTTTGCACCTATTTTAAAATTCTGTACGTCTACCTTTTAACAATAAAATGGTAAGGTAAGACTTTAAAACGGGTAAATATTTTGTTCCCACGGTAAAACTGTTAGCAGCGGTCGCAACCGCTTGACTGGCCGCTAGTCTGGAATAAAATTATTGGCACGTGACAGCCCCGACTTAAAGCGCGGGAGAGTGCGGGGCGTTACGGGCTGCGGGGGGAAGTAGGTATTTAAAGCGCGGCTTTTGGGGCCCAGACAAAGGAGTTTCGTTTCTATACGCAGTATTATTATCTATTCTTATGGTACAAGTGATCTAAAATTGACGAAGCTTGGCTGTGTGTTCATTTAAAATAATAATATAGTTTAAAATATAATGATAATCTTGTATTGAACACGGGTCTTCTCCAATGGGGGGTATTATGTGTAGTATGTGTAGTATGGGTTGGCAAGTGCAGTAGGTACAGGGTGTTAATTTACTTATTTTCACTGTGTTGAGGTTAACATCGGCTTTAAACCACTTGATGATGAAATGAGAAAAACACTGTGGTATTTGAATAAATAAAACTAGAAAGTCAATAACAAAGTGCGATTGTAATCCTTTTTACATTAATTAAAATAAAATAAAAATAATCAAGAAAAATAAACTACTTAATTATGATCATCATCATTCTGGATCAGTATGATCTAGATAATTAAAATGGTTAAAACATTTGAATCCCACATGGCATATCCCCCTCAAGCATTCTGTTTTTGACTTTTTGTTTGAATTAGAGTGGCAGTTTTCATATCTGTTTCATTGTTAATAGTTTCAGATATGGATTCTCCTGCTATCGAATTACCGAGAACTGCTTTTCGTGTGGATCTGCTAAGGCCATTAGTGTCAAAAAGAGATGGTGGAGGATCACGTAACTCATTCTTTAGAATAATTTTGAGATCTATTTGACGTCCACTTCTTGCAGAAAACATGTTACGGACTAACATATTTGTGTCAACGGTGTTTACTATATTTTCAGATTTACCAGCTACGTTTACAACGTGCAAGTGTTTAAATGTTTTTGGTTTAACTTTTTTTAAAGGGCTGTAAAAATCTGTCTGTTTTTCAATAACACGATCTGTTAAAAAATAATCCTCAGACAGTTTAAAACCAACATGCCTTAAGAGCTAATTACCAGACGTTTTGTTGGCTGCATGCTGACGTGGCAGAGCCTATTTTACCTGCACCCACGGACAGCGGCTGGAAGATTGAAGAAACGGGATGCCTAGTGCCAATTACATCATCCGTAAATTTGATTTCATTAAAAGCTCTTGAATTGATATCTTGTCAATGCAAAGCTGGATGTCGTTCATCCCGTTGTAGGTGTAGTGTCAAAAAACAGAATGCTTGGGGGGGGGGGATATACCATGTGGGATTCAAATGTTTTAACCATTTTAATTATCTAGATGATACTGATCCAATGACATGACGAAATCATCAGGCTCAAGTGCATATTACCCATCCTGCACAACCTGTTGTGTAAATGTTGGGAACCGGGATATATACCACAAGATATGCGCGATGCTAACATCGTTACCCTATACAAAGGCAAAGGTGACTGCGGTGACTGTAACTGTTATCGTGGTATTTCCCTTTTAAGTATAGTTGGTAAATTATTTGCTCGGTTAGTCTTATTAAGACTCCAGAACCTAGCTGATCGTGTATATCCCGAATCGCAATGTGGATTCCGCGCCCAGCGTTCCACAACAGATATGATCTTTACACTTCGCCAACTTCAGGAAAAGTGTAGAGAGCAGAGAACACCTCTGTTTGTGGCGTTCGTAGATCTTAACAAAGCCTTTAACTAAACACCGTTAGCAGAGAGGGGCTTTACACTGCACTTGTAAAAATCGGGTGCCCGCCAAAACTTCTGAGCTTCGTTAAATCCTTCCATATGGACATGAAAGGATCTGTTGTTTTTAACGGCAATACATCCGAGCCGTTTGAAATGCGTAGAGGTGTTCGCCAAGGCTGCGTGTTGGCTCCTACCCTGTTTGGTAATTTCTTTTCATTGCTATTTAAAGTAGTTTTCGGCGATGACCAACAGGGTATCCATCTGCACACGAGGGCTGACGGGAAGCTGTACAATATCTCGCTTCTTAAGTCTAAGCGAAACCGCGATAACTTATTCGTCGATAGCCTTCTGTTTGCTGACGATGCAGCGTTCGTTGCTAATTCTCAAAGTGAGCTTCAAGTCATTGTCGATAAGTTTTCCCATGCGTGTAATCTGTTCTCTATGACTATTAATGCCAAAAAACAGTAAGTAAGTAAGTAAAAACACTTTATTGCACAAAATAACAAATAAAAATATCAGGAAAATTCATAGTAGTGCTAGCTATTCATAACAGTAGTGCTAGCTCAAGGCGCAGATGCACCACACATCATGCTAGCCGGTGTTCGGGGTCGACTGAGTCGAATAATCTCAAGCTCGATGCTGAGATCGATACGCGAATCGGCAAGGCGGCGACCATGTTCGGCAAGCTCAGTACCAGAGTATGGAACAATAAACACCTGACCACAAAAACCAAGATTATTGTTTATCAAACTTGCGTTTTAAGCATACTCTTGTACGGAGCTGAAACCTGGACATCGTATGCAAAACAGGAACGTCGACTCAATACATTTTATACGCGCTGCGTAAGAAATATCTTGCATATAACCTGGCAGGACAGAGTCGCAAATGAGCGAGTTCTAGAAATTGCGCAGCTGCCTAGTTTTACCGCCCTGCTTAAGCAGAGACGATTGCGGTGGCTAGGGCATGTGCACCGGATGGAACCTTCGCGTCTACTACGGCGTGTTCTGCTTGGCGCTGTAGCAAACGCTAAAAGAAGGGTTGAAAGACCTATGCTGCGTTTCAAAGATTGCGCCAAGCGGGACATGGCTGCGTTTAACATTGACCATCAAAGCTGGGAGAAGCTTGCTGAGGATAGGGACGAATGGCGTAAGCGTGTGTTTGATGGGCGTAAAACACACGATAATGCCTGGTTTTCTGGTCTCGCTAACAAAAGGCAAAAACGTCATCTAAACATGCATGTGCCAGTCTCAAATTCCACCTTCACTTGTAGAGCGTGCGGAAAACTATGCCGCTCCCGTATCGGCTTATACAGCCATGAAAAGTCTTGCCTCAGACACTGATTAAATCGTCTGTCACAGACGTGAGAGGCCAATGATGATGACTGATCCAGAATGATGATGATCATAATTTAGTAGTTTATTTTTCTTCATTATTTTATTTTATTTTAATTAATGTAAAAATGATTACAATCGCACTTTGTTATTGACTTTCTAGTTTTACTTATTCAAGTACCACAGTGTTTTTCTCATTTTATCGTAGGGGGTGGATTAAAGCCGATGTTAACCTCAAACCAGCTAAAATAAGTAAATTAACACCCTGTACCTACTGCACTTGCCAACTCGCCCCGCACTTGCCAACCCGCCCTGCACTTGCCAACCCGCCTGTCAAGCTTAGTGAGTATAGCATACTACACATAATACCCCCTATTGGAGAAAACCCGTGTTCAATATAAGATTATCATTATATTTTAAACTATATTATTATTTTAAATGAACACACAGCCAAGCTTCGTCAATTTTAGATCACTTGTACCTACGACTCCGACCACTCAAACTGCTGTATCTCCGTTGTTTCTTTTCTGATCTCAATAACTGGGGGTTCATTAGAGAGTTGATTAAAATTGCAAAATGTTTTGTACCTATCAAAAGTTTAATAACTCATGACGGATACCGAGATATAGGCAAGAAAAAAAACCGAAATTTTATAAAATGTGATGTTTTTGTAAAATTTCATTTGCTATTAGTTTCACGTACATAAATGTTTGAAATAAAATAAAGGGCATTGTATGTTCTCTCATTTGACACCTCATTTATGTATATCGGCCCAGTAATTATCTAGAAAAACCGCTTAGTAGAGTTGGTCCGGCCGCCATCTTTGTTACGTCATAACTCCCGCTCACTTCCACTTTTGATGCTACAACCGCACTTTCCATGTTCAAGAAAACGTACTGAATAAGTACATACCGGTTGTAGGTAGGACCGAGCTAACATTGGTTAAAATCGTTTAGAGACGTGTAATCGAACATTGGAAACCACACTAAGAGGGCAATGTGCTAAACTGAAAACACGACTGAAAATTTGACGTTCCAATATGGCCGGCGGCAGCCATAGTTTTGTCTCAGGTTCCGTTTCACGTTGTGTTCGTTACTAATTTATTTCTTGTTTGATTTGCTACAAATACTTTGTAGTTTGTTGTCGTTTTGCTATTATATTAAGTGTCAGACATGTAAGCAAACAAAAAATCTATAAGAAATTTAGAACGATTACATAAATACACAATAAAGAATATTTTGTAAAGTGGTACAGATTTTCATGTAAAGGAACGTCATTTCAATTAAGCTGAGCGCCCTCTACATGACACTCGAGAATATCTAGAAAATTTCCCATTGCGTAGTCGGTTAGCCATTATGATAAAAGGAAAATTTACCGGCTACGCAATGTAGTAATAATTTCACCTGTAGACTTGAAGCCTGTAGTTTCATAACATAGGTACAAGAAGAAACTACGTGACATGCAGAATGTAATTTGAGCAAAATGTCACATATACTTTTACGTAAAATGTCACTTTCATTTACTGATTCCAAGAGTTTTTAAACTCAGCCTTTTGATGACAATTTTTTATTTCTTATGAGAACATTTCGGTGGTACAGTTCGTTTTGATCTTTGTTATAAGATTTACCAAATATTTAGTGATGTATGTTTGTTTGTTATAATTTTGAATGTGTATGGGAAGAGATGTTTTGTTGTAAATAAAAAATTTACTCAATCAAATACATTGTTCTTTATTAACTACTACAACAATAGTTACGTACAAGTTTAAAAATAAGTCTTATTTCTTCAATTTACTAACAAAAAGCTCAATTTTGGGATTGATTTGATTCGCATTTTCGAAGTTTTCTCCTTGAAGCATTTTCTCGAATACGGTTAAGTTTTGACTACAGAGTTTTTGTATGGGTTTCCTGAAGGTGGATATGACGACTTGTACTAGGTGTGAAGCTGTGATGTAGTTGTCTTTAGCTAGTTGTAGGATTCGTTCGGCGGCCTCATTGCTCCAAACTGTTTCTTCCAGATATATATTGTAGCGCTCGTTTTGATCGAACACCCGGCACTGTAATGAAATAAAACCAAATGAAAATGCAGTAAAGTTTGGGCGTAAAATGTCATAAGTATGGCGAGTGAAACATTTATTTGGTTTTCGTAAATGTTTCTTGGTGAAAGTCGTTTTGACTACCACTATATTTATTTATTTCACCTAGTGTATTTTTTTCCCGTGGTCCACATGTTAAATATGGTGTGGGTGAACCACTGTCAAGTACTTTTTCTCGTGATCCACTTTAGCGCCAAAGCTGCGCCGTGCAAAGTTAAATACAAGAGCAGCGCTATGTGACGCGCGTCGCTCTTGTACGAACACGACTACGCCTCGCCGTATTACACTTACTCAAACACGATGCGCCTTCTAAATTGTGACGGATAATAATGTCAAGACTAGGGGTAAGCTTATAACCAGTAGTGTGCTGTGCCAGGCCTGCGACACTCGCCTATACCTACGGAGTTAAGTACCTACGCCGTCGTGTACCGCGACGGTACACTCGGCCAGAGCCGGATCGCGCTCGCTAGTGGAGCGCGCGCGCATCGATGCGGTGACGTCATTTCACTTGTGACGCGTTCTTTAACGAGACAGTCGTACAGGTAGTGGAATAAATTGTTTGTGCTGTGCTTCTTTACGAAATTTAAAACCAATCAATTTATTATGATGATTGGAAAAAATAGGACTAGGTGTTCTGTGGACGGATGTCTTAATAAAAAGAGTGATTCCAAGTTGTCCTTTTTTACATTACCAAAGGACTGTGCAAGGTAAGAAAAATAATCCGTTAATAATAGGTAAATGTACCTACTATTGTTGATTGTTTTGTGCTTTTAAGCAACCTATTGGATATGCTTTACTGGCAAGTACCAAACATTATCAAGAATTGTACGACTGGATGAACGAGATACTTTCGAAATTATTATATATTCTGATTCACTATAATATATTCTGTGTAAATAGCTAATATACCAACCAAATCAGTTTAGGATTTTATTTTTCATAGTTATATCCTGAATCCGTCCCTGGCGTTTGAGCTCACGTGTAGGTAGTCGGAGAACGCAAAGGATTTGTGCTCTTATGCGCGTGCATTTGTGTTTAATTTAGATAGCGCACGGTGTCTTGGATGTTACAAAAAAAAGTGTAGGCTATTAAAACGGCGGCTTTCTTCAACATCAAAGGAGTGTCGCTTCTGTAGGTACTACTATTATCTATTCTGTGGCTGTGCCTACGCCCATTTCAGCTCATGTTGTATATTTGTACTGAATTTATTGATTGTGGTGCCTAAGATGTGATGCGAAATAAATATATTTGTAAGACGCGCCGGCACGCCCGCTTAACGGAATAACGAAGCGTTGGGCCTTATTCCTCTGATAACATAAACTAAATGAGGAGATTTCAAAATGTCCGACAAACTATGATTAATAAAATAGTACATACCTCATCATTGACGTCATCACTCATGCACACCTCCGATTTGAAGTCCAATAGCGCCAACACGACAAAAATCCCAACTTTCTGTTCCTCATTCTTCGTTATAACCTCCCTCAACACCTCGGCCGCGCGACTCGCCACCACCCTCGATGAACCCTCGACAGCATTCGGGCTCGGCAGGGACTGAGGGTGAGACGCCCCAGTCCGACAATTGCCGAAAACCGCTTCGTCCACGTTCAAAACTGATCGGGAGTTCCTGAAAACTTCCGTGGCTATGTTCGGAACGGTGCGGAAGGTTCTAGAAGGGTTGTACGGGAATATGTCGCGTAGTTTTGAGACGACGTCGGCGGTGCGCTGTCGTAATGCGTCGTCGTCATCTTCGAGAAGGGTCACGAGTATCGAGTATACTGTTGCTTTGAATTCGACTGTGGAAAAAGATTATGGATTATTTTCAATTAATCTTGAGCTTAGCAAAATACGGTGTGTTGGACGGTGTACCGAAGACTTTGCAAGATCGGACTATAAAACTGAACAACTTTATCCTTGGAGGTTATGGTGACAAGCAAGAAAAAATTAAAACCTGTAGAAAATTCCCGATTAGCTGACTGACATTTCGAAAAATAAATAGTTTCGGACATAGGCGCCATGGTAAGATATGCCTGTAAAATTTTTGGTACACCTCCCTTACACCCCATATAGTAGTAATAATACCAAAAATGGCCGTTTTTAGGCCATAACTTTAATTGCAGCGAATATTTTATTGAGATTGCAGGTTCTAATTTTACTAAAAACTTGAGCAACGGACAAGACTGTTTTGTATATTACTGATAATAAAAAAAAAGAAGAATAAAGTGACAACTTTTTTTGTGTAGTGGCGGCACTGTCGAGGTCGTTCACGAGCACACTCGCCTTAAACAACCAGCCCAATTCCACCCTTGGGTTCATTCACACCTCGAATCTAGGTTGGTCAGTTGGCTTTCACAGTTTTAAATGTCTTACTTCAATACGTTTCATAAGATCACCTATACAGGGTTATTTATTATCCCCTCCGGAAATTTTACAGGGCGATTCTACTCACGATTCTGAACCACTATTATTATGGTGTCACCTGCGAAATCGCGAGAAAAAACCAGCTGCTCCTTATAAACATTCATACCTACTCGAACAAAATGTATGGAACAGCTGTTTTTTTTTTCGATATTTCGCAGGTGACCCCATAATAAAAGTTGTTCAGAATCACGAGTAGAATCACCCTGTAAAATTTCCGGGGTGAATAAAATAACCCTGTATGTTTGGAAAACTGAGTTTCTACAAGTGATGTGATACTTACACTTGGCTTCCTTGCTCAATCCGTCTAGCGCCATCATGAACAGTTCCTCCAAGGTGTTCTCCATGAACCCGACCACCACATTCCTCGTGTCGTCACTATTCTCCGCTCGGCAGCACGCAAACATCACCCTCAAAGCGTTCAGCATAAGGTTCGGTTTCACTGACGAGTCCTTCGTGTTCCCTTCCAGAATCCCGCTTATGTAGTTCGACAAACTCGACAGGTAAATATGTGTCAGATTATCGTGTTCCGTATTGATGCATTCGATTAACGTGTTTATTACTATGTCGTCCGTTAATCGGACGCCACGTTTTTTCATTTTCGTCTGAACTATGTATTTCTCTGTGTTCTTTTGTAACGATAGGACTTTGAGTGTTTTCTGTTGGCACTCGAAGTATCGATTTCTTTTTAAAACTTCGCATAAAAGTTGTGTGTATTCGTGTAATTGTTCAGTTATTTCGGTGCCTTTACTCGGCCCATCTTTGTTCAGTATTTCGTCTAAATGCTCTTCGAATCTGTTTTCGCATTCGAAGTTCTCGTGTAAAATTAGAAATAGATTCAAAGTTGTTATGACGACTTCGTAATATTGGTGGGATAATGCTTTGTACATAAGGTCGTATATTTTGACGATGTCGTGTTTCTTAGTGATCAGTATGAAGTAGAGGTATAAGGCGTTGGACAAACAAACTTCTCGACCGGAACGTATTTGTGATACGTTCTCAATGAATATCAGTTTCTCGAGGTATCTTTGTAATGTATCCGACATGTCTTTGTCTATGAGATTTGGAAATCTGTAAATAATAATGACAAATTTTAGCACACATTAATTTTCTCATGTTGCTATGATTTATCTACTTTATGCTGTGATTAATTGATTTAGATTTATGTTAAAAGAAACAGTACCTATTTCCAACGTTACAACTAAGTACCAAAAATTGACATACTCATCAGCTAACAAGTAGCAAGGCATATCTCCTACGGCCTGCTGTAACACCCAGTATGTTTTGTAACCCACTCAGTATCTTTTGTTACCCACGCAGCATGTTTTGTAACCCATGCAGTAAGTTTTGTAACCCACCCAGTAAGTTTTGTCACCCACCCAGTAAGTTTTGTAACACACCCAGTAAGTTTTGCAACACACCCAGTAAGTTTTGCAACACACCCAGTAAGTTTTGTAACACACCCAGTAAGTTTTGTAACCCACCCAGTAAGTTTTCTAACACACCCAGTAAGTTTTGTAACACACCCAGTAAGATTTGCAACACACCCGGTAAGTTTTGTAACACACCCAGTAAGTTTTGCAACACACCCAGTAAGTTTTGTAACACACCCGGTAAGTTTTGTAACACACCCAGTAAGTTTTGTAACACACCTAGTATGTTTTGTAACCCACCCAACATGTTTTGTAACCCACCCAGAATGTTTATTATCCCACCCAGAATGATTTGTATCCCACCCAGAATGTTTATTATCTCATCCAGTATCATTTGTAACCCCCCCAGCATACTTAGTAAAGTTTTGTTACTCACCTCCAAAGCACCAAATTGATCATCTTGACATACTCATCAGCTAGCAAGTAGCAAGGCATATCTCCAACAGCCTGCTCTAACACCCAGTATGTTCTGCGGATGTTATCACCGATTCTATCGGTAGAAGCTTTATCTGTGCCGTAGTAGAATGCGTGGTAGCCGTTTTCGTCTAGGTTATCTGGTTTCGCGCCTAAAAGGCGGATCAACTGTAATAAAATAAATAAAAAATTACCATTTAATAACAAAAAGTTTTCTATACACGCATACTGATATTGAAATTAACTATATTCAATGTAGGATAGTATTAGCACTTATTGACGTCATGATCCGTCATTGTTAAAAAAGAAAAGAAATTTGTTTAACACTATTTTCTTTTTTTATATAAAACTTGTATTATAAATATTATAATTGGAAACCGGATCGGGTACATACATATGTCACGTCTAAAATTCCTTGCAGGGTAGACAGAGCGTAAAAAACGGATATTTACGCCACGTCTTACACACATTTGAGGGTTATTCAGAAAATTGTGTATCGCTACAAAGACAGGCTGTCGGCTCATCGCCTAAAGTTACATTACACTGTTACCCTCGAGTCCCTTAGTCGCCTCTTACGACACTCGCGGGAAAGAAATGGGGTGATGCTATTGTAAGCCGGCATCTCACGGCAATATAGATACGCACCTGTAATAAAATTCCATGGCAATAATTCCTTTTGATATATCTGTCTCCGATCCAACCTAATAGCGCTTCCAAATGCTGTAAGTAGCTGGAAAAAAAAAGTTACGAGTAAGTGTATATATAAGGTGTAAAAAAATTAGCTGAGAATATTTTAAGGGGTGAACCAGTACGTGAAAATGAACAACTTTCCCCAAGGAACATAGGTCGAAATATGAAAAAATAATTTGACCCTCCCATACTTAGTGTGTTACCCGGCCGGGATAATTTGTATGGGAGGGCCAATTTTTTTTTCATATTTCTACCTATGTTCCCTGGGGAAAGTTGTTCAGTTTCACGTACTGGTGCACCCCTTAAAATATTCTCAGCTAATTTTTTTACACCATGTATATACAGGGTGTAAGAGACAGCCCTCCGAATACTGTTAGGGTGCATTCAGACCATGAAACTGAACAACTTCCCATGAAAAGATATTTCAGGAAACAAAAAAAATCATGTTCCCATAGAAATTTCAGTCAGCTGATCTTGAATTTGTATGGGAGGTCGTTTTTTTGTCGTTTCCTGACTTATGTTAATAGGGCAAAGTTGACTTATAGGGGTGCATTCAGACCAACTTGCCATGAAAAGATATTTTCAGAATAATAAATAATAATGACGTTCCATAGTAATTGCTTTCAGCTGATTTTGATTTTGTATGGGAGGTAATATTTTTTGTCATTTCTAGACATATGTTCCTAGGGGAAAGTTGTTCAATTCAGAGGGCTGTCCCTTACACCCCGTATAAATGGGTAGAGAGGTATAAAAAATATACTCAGAAGTTAAAATGGGGAAGCATAAAGTTACGGTTTAGGTAGTTTGATAAAGCAGAATCTTTGTGTTCTATTTTTGTAAAAACCTGCAAACTCAATGAAATATTCGCTACAATTAGAGTTATGGAAAAAGTACCTAAAAACGGTAACTTTTGGTATTAATTGCCATAACTTTAATTACAGCCAATATTTAATTGAGTTTGCAGGTTCAAAGTTTACTTAAGGATAATACTAAAAACTTAGGCATCGGGTATTCTGATAGATTGTTTGTATATAGAGAAAACATTTTTGTGAAGTAACGTTGACGGCTACACTCGCCTAACAATCAAAAGGCAGAAACTTACTGTTCTGGTAAAATGAGTGGGACCATCGCTTTGGCGGCCAACTGCCTGGTCTTGAGCACACTGCTGCCCGCGCAGGACAACACGTGCGGGATGTACGCTGACAGCTGTCAGAGAACAACGCCATTTGTAATAACATAACATAACATAACTAAATTCTTTATACCACATTAAATAAATAATACAACAATAGATAAACACAAATAAAAGAAACAGTACAACCAGGCGGCCTTAATGCTAGGTAGCATTCTCTACCAGGCAACTTTAGGGTGAAAGAGTGCGACAGTGGAAGAAGGATAGTGCAAATGTTACCTACGGGCACTAAAATACACAAAATATATAAACAATTTTACACATTAATACATATATAATTGTGTAAACAAAACAATGAATATACAAATATACAGATTTATATAATATTATAATAAACTAATACATATACCTAAACTATGGAAGTCAGGATAATACAATAGTATAAAGAGGAAAAGAAAACAACAGAAGACAGTAAGATTATTAATAATAAATAACATTACAGTTTTAGTACCTACAAGCGGCCCGCCCAGCGGTTTCACCCGCTGCTAACCGATTTCCCACGGGAAACAGACCTTCTCCCGACATAAATCATACATAAAAACCTTCCTTTTGAATCACTCCATTTTTTAAAAACACCTCATCTAGATCCGTTAGGTGGTTATAAAGATTTAAGCATACATACAAACAGACGCGGGAAGCGACTTTACTTTATACTATGTAGTGATATTATTATTGATATTAAAACATGTATGTATGTATTGATTTTACTGTACAGTCTAGCTCCCGTCTGGTTAGACAATCGAACTGCAAATGTAAGTTATATCCGGCATAAGAACGGTCTAAAGTCCAAACTGTCTAACCCAGCCTGAGCTAGACTGTACCACAAAACATATTTACAATAACAGTAAAGGATGGAACAATAATAACAATTTCTATTCTTTTGATCGTTTTGAACGGCGTTTAATAACAACTAGTTTCCTTTGTGCATGTTTTGTTTAGAAGAAATAAGCAAATTTTATTGAAAATATCTGTATAATAAAACACTTTCCATGGTTTGTTTACATAAATAAACTCGTAAGTATCCATCCTTATGAAGTATAGTATCCGGGTTCGAATCCCGGTGCGGCACTCACATAGTTAATGTGAATTTGTTCCCAGCCATGTTAAGACATTGCAGGCTGAACCACCTGATTGTCATAAAATAAATATGGTTCCGTGCTTCGGAGGGCACTTTAAGCCGTCGGTCCCGGTTGCTGTCTATTAGACGGTGGTCGTTACACAACCATGTCAGATGCCTACTACTATAAACAGTTTGAAAAACTCTGACACCAGGCATCGGCTCGGTGTCCCACATGAATTGAGAAGAGAAGAAGTTATAGTAGCTGGTGTAAATCTAAACTTTTCTATAAAAGTGTGACATCCTACCTTCAAGTTAGAAACGGTGCCTTCCAAAGATGAGGGGTACAGACGAGCCAACAGCAACAGTACCGGGTACAACGACGGT